>ML675640.1:3018716-3190507 GCA_007922155.1 Mesoclemmys tuberculata
GATCTTCACCTGAATTGGAGTGGCTGCGTGATTCCTTCCACGACACCTTCTTCAGTTGTCTGTATTGCGCTCTGGGAGCCGTCAGTGAAGTTATGCACTCGGTATTTGAATTGGGCTTTTAGGACACACCCCTTTGAATAACTAATGTGCTCCTTGCGCATTCATAAGAGACTTCTGGCTAAGTGCTTTTAATTTTTTTAAAATTGACAAGATATGATGTATAAGAGGCACCAGAAGGGAAGACCAAACATTTTTGCAGTCACAGAATAACATTTTCAAAAGCACTTATGTGACTTGAGTCTGAAAGTTGACTCAATTCTATGGGACTTATGCTCCTAAGTCATTTCTGAAAACAGATTTTAAAACTAGCAGCTAGAGCCCAGAACATGGTAGGAGCCCCCAGCTGGTGCCCCCCAGCCCTGTCCTGCCCCTCCCTGGTTTGCGAGTTAAAAAGGCCTTGGCTGTGTGTGTGTGGGCACCAGCCTTCCCACCTCAAAAAAAAAAAAAAGTGACAACACCCTTCTACTCCATACCATGCCACCCTCACTTCTGTGCTGGGCTGGCAGTGGTGGTACCTTCAGTGCTGGATGCCTGGCCAGCAGCCATCACTCTCTGGCTGCCCAGCTCTGAAGGCAGTGCAGAAGGGTGGCAATACCACGATCCCCACCCTCTCCCCCCCAGTAATCAGATTTCATGGGAGAGACTACATTTCACGGTCTGTGATGTGTCATAAAAATAAAATAAATGTTACTCTACAACAGCAAACATGAATCTTTGCCACTCTCCTTTGTTTTTGAATGACATTCTGGAAGTCATAACTAACACTAAAATGAGCAAGGTGTTTTAGATCAGCCACAATAATAACTGGGTTTCCCAATATTTAGTAATATCAGAGTGCAAGAATGAGGATTGAAGTCTCAGTAGAATTTATCTGCTGAAAATAATTCAGAGCCACATCCCTTCATGTATATAGTTTACAACAGGGTGGCCAAAGTGTGGCTCATTAAGTTTTCCAGTGTGTCTCTAGGCTGGGCTAATCTCAGATATAAAATATAGCCTCTGAGACTCCAGGTCTCAATCTGTAAAGCTCTATTTTACTTTCATCAGAGTGGGTTACATTTAGGCCTGTCAACAGTGTCTCTATGTTACATAAATTTGTGACCCACAAAGGTTGACTGTTTCCTTTTTAACTAACAAGATTCTTCATGTAGTTTTAAAACTTGGAGAAGCAACACCTGCCTTCTGGGAATGTTAATTTGAAAGGTTTCTTGATCATGTAAGATATACAGCAATTGAAGATACTCACAGCAAAGTCATTTCTAGCCATTTAAATATCCTCTTCCTGAATCTGATGATCACTAAACTGGAATATAAAACTTGAACAACAACAAAAAATATATTCACATAGGCCACCTACAACGTTACCTCAATATTTTGCAGCTGTGCTGCAATACGTTCCTTTTCTTTGATAGATCTGTGCTGAGTCTCTGTTAGCTGATGAGACAATGATACATTCTCTAGTTTGAGATGCTCCAACATACCTGTTTGGGTCATTTGCCCAGCCTACAAGAAGGAAAAGTCACAGATTAATACAAATACTCAAAACATGGGTTGACAACAAAAAGTTCCAGAGAAAATGACTCAGTCTACCTAGGCCTTAGCTGTCACCTAATGCCTTTACAGATTTACATCCATGAGAAAGCTTAATAAGCTTTTCAGCAAGTGCATGAGTTAAGTTTACATCTCAGTGTCAGCCAGGAAGTAACACCCTATGATGAGAGGATAAAAGGGACCGAGCTAATCATGCACCTTACCTAAATACAGAAATAAGACTGGTCCTTTCTTAAAGGTCTTAAAACAATTTATCCACTGGCTATAGCTAATGTAAGAATGAAAGCAGTGAGGGTGTGGAAAGTTTACACATTTACCTGTATATTGGCCATCTCACTCTGGAGTCTAACACGTGCCTCCTGTGCCAGTGCCAACTGCTGCTGGTACCACTGCCGCACATTTTGCAGCAATGCAATCTCTGCTTGAGATGCTTTTAGCTTGTTGGTCAGTGTGGTCCGTTCTAACTGGGCCTGCTGAAGCTGGTTCTGTAAGGAGGCCATCTGCTGTCGCAGATTGTGTACTAAAAAAGGAAAAATAAAGTTAAATGATCCTATTCCAATATCCAATTTTAGATGGTTTTAAGTGTATCAATGAAGATTAAGCATATATGTCTACAGTCATTTTTTTAATGGAAGTGAGCCTATATAACAAAGAACATCCATTCCCGCAAACCAGAAGAAATTCCAGTATCCACAGAATTAGGGTCATTAGCAGAATACGGCTTTTGAGGTCACTTCTTTGCATGTTCAAAGTTCCTTAGAGGCATAAGGAAGGGAAGAAATAAGTAAAAGATTTGGGAGCCTGCACATGTCAAAGATGGAGAGTATATTTGAGGCTAACCAAAATATGTTTCTCTTTCTGAAAAATTAAAGAATTGTCAGTTTTTAGACTGCAGACTCTGACTATGCCATTTTTGGCACCTGGTTAGTGCCTAGGACATTGTGGGAACTCCTGTCATGCAAAACAAGAAATAGTAATAAAAAATAAATATTCATGCAAATCTCTGTAATAATCTGGTATCACAAGGTGCAAGTTAATAATTCCTCCCTATTCTCTCCTTTTAATGCCAAATATACCTAAATGGAAACCAGTTTCTTCCTTGTCTTAAGAGGGAAATATTATTCAGTAAGACCCTGTAGACAATGTCATGATAGACAGCAGGTTAGTCACTTTCTTGTTTGCAAGAGAGTTACATCAGTAATTGATAGTGCACACAAGTAGCAAGATTAAATGAAATTGCTTGTGGAACAGAAAAAAAGATAGGATACGTTTCCAAGATTCAAGTCTGCATCAGCTCACCTGTGCTATCCTTCCTGAGAACATTTTTTTGCATATCTTCAACTTTTCCCATGAGTCTTTGGTATTGTTCCTCTGCCACTTGCAGGTCATTATTTGAGGAAGCCAAGCTAGCATTCTTGACTTCCAAGGTGTTCTGCAGGTCAGCCATCGCTCGTTCTAGATCCCAGCAAGATTGCTTTAAGGTAGCCACTTCTGAGCTCAAAGAATCCTGCTTTTGTTGGCTGCTCTGGCTGTGCTCCATCTGTGCCTGAAGCTTCATGTTCAAAGCTGCAAGTTGGGCTTGCAGCTCAGTCTTCTCTTTAAGTGCCTGAAAATGTACAAACAACAAAAAAATATTTATTTATTAGTTTCTCCCAAAATTATAGCACATTAGCAAGAGCAGCAGACACATCAATAAAACAAACAAGTGCTTCAAAAAATGTTTTGCTATGATAGATAACATTTACTCATAAAATAATTTTAAAAAATTGCACTGTATTTAGTAAATGTCTCGAATATGCAAGAAAAATGTAGATAAAGTGTACACAAAACAGACAGCTTCCTTAAAAAGAGACATTGGCACACACACAGACAGTCTTGCTTTAAATACTCCTCTTATGCTTGCAAGTGATCGTTACTCTGCTCTCATGGCCCCTTCGGTTTGGCTCACACTTGTCCTTAAATTTTTTCTCATCTCTCCCTCTCCCTCTCTCAAGAAAAGTCTGAAACTGCCCCCCTACTTTAAGTGAAAAAAATAAATATATTTTGAGCCCACCATTGGCTCAACATTTATTACTTCTCCTTTACACACCATTTTTTGTCTATTCTTTTTATGGATCCCTTCGGTATGTTTTTTTTACTTCAGATTTAAAAGCTTTATTTTAAATTAAACAGCCTTTTTATTTATCTTTTGCAACACTTATTAAAACCATCTCTCTGCAAACACAGTGTGGGAGGTACTTTAAAATTTTAATTAGTTTATTAAATACAGAAATTCAGATTAATTTTCTACCTGATTAGCTTCTAATGACAGTGCTTCAAGCTGTCCTTCAAGTCTCATTTTCTCTTTTAGGACCTGCAACATTTCATCATGAGTTCCTGTGACAGAGCTTTCCATGGACACACTGGAGACAGAAACCACACATATCTCATGAGTTAGGATTTTATAATTACCCATTCATAAAGAGGTGAAGCTGAAATTATAAGCTGTTCAAACTCCATTAAATAACTCAGTTCTAAATGAGCTAGAGCTTTGAGCAGTCTTTTTAGCTTTGTGAAAGACTCACCATAAAGAATTAAACAAATTTCGCTGCCACCCAACAGATAAGAGGAATAGCTGCTATGTACAATAAACACTGGATTGGGAGCAATCCGAATTCCCAAAAACCAGGCATATCATGAGACTGATGTTTGTTTTCCAGGAAAGAAAGTAATGGGCTGACTTTATTATCCTCAGAATCGAAATACCCCTTTACCAAGAGATTTACAGACATCTCAAGGAAAACGTTTCTTGTGATCACATGCACCCAACACAGAATTATTTCAACATGAAAGTGAATGGATAGTTTTCACAGCTACCACAAAAGAAAGAAGAAGAGCTATTCAGCATGGAGTATGCCTTATCCCCCTTCTCTGGTATGTCTTACTCAGCACATCCATGAAGTTCAGAGAAAATGGGCACAACGTCTGCTTTCTCTCCCTTCACATTCAGGATTAGGCACAGACTATGATTATCTAATGACAACTGATTTTGCTCTACGAATTTTAGGAGGTTTTTATTTCTTCCAAAGACAAGACAAGTAATTGAGTTTTCTAAATGTGTACCCGTTGTTTCGGTATCTGCATCTTCAGACAGGTTGTGAGGTTGACTAATTTTCTGCTTGCTAGTCTAACCTCCATCTCCTGTCAGGCACAGATATTAAGACATAATTAGGATGTCAGACGTGTAAACTTCTGAGGATCGAACAGTTAATCCCATTCTAAAGCTCTGAAGAGAATACAAGTACCTAGGATAAGCACCCTGGTATCTTCCAAGTACAGAAGATTGGGGGAAAAAAAACCCACACACCTCTCGGCACAGATCAAATAATAGTCTATAAACAGACCAAAGAGAACATGCTACTGTTTCTTAAAACTGTATAATCTATCAATGCAATCCAGTGAAATTCTGCAGCACATAACATATAACATAACTAGAGAGGGGGGCTGCTAAGGCGGCAATCTTTATGAAGGTTCTATTGTTTTCTAATTTGCTCCCACCAACACACAACCCTTGGCCAAAATATCCCAAATCTAAAACTTCAGGGCACAGAGCAAAGCTCAGCTTTATCCTCACACACTTGAAAAGAGGAGAGGAAGGAACTGTTTGAAGAGAGGGAGATGTGAATTTAAGTTGCCTAAATCACTGGTGGAGTGTGAACTTAAATAATATTACTGCATTTCTAAGTTATGTATGGATATACCAAAAGGTGCCTTTATATAGGTTTAAAAAAAAAAGTAAGGAACTTTTAAAAACCTGACTATGGAATCATGACAGGAAATTGCAAATATCTGAAATATTACAGTTCAGGTAAATTTGTTCCTTAGCGCATTAAAAATTCATACCTTAAAAATTCTGCTCATTCACTCTTCAGCATGTAGTGGAATAAAACTAAGTAACCATTCTCCTCGCAATGCACTCACACTCATTTGGGTGACTATCTGAATGATAGCTATTGTGAGATAGCAAATTTCCCCCATCTGGTTATATCTGGCTCTATCTAGCATTCCCACATACTGTAACGCTATTAGTCTCAGCCAAATGCCCCCCCAAAAGGTGAAAAATTCTTTCTTCTCTATGAAATCAAATAAATCACTTCAATTCAGATACTGAAAACCAAATGGCCAGTGATTAGTGCATGGGATGGGCAAACACACCAGCACTAATAGGAAATGAGTTATGGAAAGCCATTTTTTATACATAGGGCTAAGTAAATAATGGACACCACAATGAAATTCTACTATATTCTAAGGATCGTGATGATAAAGCATACAGATGTCTACAATGCCCTTGTTTTACTCAACTGATCAGGGACAGTTCCTGTAAACTAAAAATATCTATAATAAAAAATGTATTCAGTGAAGTGATTTTATGGACTTTCTATTAGGATTCATTAGTTATCACACATTTGAGCATACTGAACAGAAGTTTAGCTATACTCAAAATGTTGTAGTTGGGAATTAAAGCATCAGGATGCACATGCCAAAGAAGTGCAATGTGTGTATTGTGCAACATCTTACCTGCTAGAAATACTGTCTCTTCGACTCCGCACTTCCCCATTAACTTCCTTTTCCAGGGCGTGATGCTCTGCTGCTGCAGCCTGCAATACTTCTCTGATGGAAGGGAATTGCCCCATTCCATCTGGAGGAATCTCCTGGCCATTTACTGTGTATGAAATACCCTGTTTGCCCTCTGCATTCAGTAAAATACTATACAGCCCCCTTCCTGACACACTGCTGTAGGTAGAGCTGTCACTCTCACTTCCATCCAGCCTTATTCCTAATTCACTTCCATCAATCTCTGAAACACTGTCGCCTGCCATGGAGGAATTCTCCAGTCGGTCATCTGTTTCAGAGGGGAGAATGATCTCAGATACAACGGAAGTCAGACCACTTCTATTCTGCTTTAGAGACCCACCAGATAGATCAGCAGTTACAAAATTCGTAGTAGCATTTCCTGGATCTGAATTTTCAGTTCTGTAATCAGCCAAGGACCGGATCTTACTTGACTTGGAAGAGTTGGAGCTTCTTCTCTCTTTTGAAGGTGCTGGAAGTCCCAGACTACCCAGTTTCGGCCCCCGTGGGACACTGGTCCGCAAAAAGGAGTACTCTTTTGTCATAGCTACAGTGCTGGCCCTTGGCAAGATTTCTGGATTTAACATCAGTTCAGGATCCAGTGTACTAGAAGGCCGGTTTTTGGATGTAGAATAGCTGGACTAAAAGAAACCAGAAGTGAACAATAAATTCTAACACTCTACACTTAAATGTGCATCAATTTTTTCTTGTCATTGTATTTAGAAAGGTGTAAAAGGTTCAGTTTTCTTTTATAACAGCAGTAGGACTATGTAGCATTTCACAAACAATCTCATCTTAACTAGCTAGTTAGCCCAGTCTTGCCTGAGATTTGGATATGTAGGAGGCTCACTCCAGACAGGATGAAGGTAATGTAGGTAAATTGTGAAAGCTAATAAGAAAATATTGCAAAAAGTAGCATAACAACTTAATAAAGGTTTCAGCCTCAGAATAATGATCTTTCAACTTTCCAAAAGATTTTCAAGTTTTTTGCCTTATGAGAAGGCAAAGAATATGGATTTTTCAGATACTTTTCAGAACATCTAGATTTGTGTGTGTACACATTTAAAAATAAAATTATGGAAAGTCAATTAACAGGGACTAACTCTATTCAGTATTTACTACAAAAGGTGAAACTGCAAAGATATAAACTTTAGAATACTGTCCCCTTCACAATAATGTATTAAATCAGATTTGCACATTCTAATTGCAGCATGCAGTAATATGTTGACACTAGATAAATCAAATGCAATTATACTGATTACATAAATACACAATTAAATGCTTGTAAATACTAGATTAAACTATCACATTATGAGACAAATGCACAGGAGCAAAAAAACAAAACAAAACAAAACAAACTCAGTTTAGAAATAACCAGAAGTATTAAGAGCACAAGATCAACTTAGTATCACTAAAGACTATAGAATCCTTTACTCAAGGCATGTCTCCAAAGGGTTTAATCTGCCTTGCATGCTCCTCTTCATCCCTCTTTCTTCTCCACTTCTCTATCCCTGGATTATCCCCCTGTGCTCCTACCATTCCCCCCGACACTATATCCCTACCCCTTTTTTTTTTTTGGTAAATCAAGGAAATAAAGCATGTGCCCATCATTATCCTGCTCTTGTGGCCCCCAATCCTGCAAACAACTATTAGTAACTTTATGATTGTTAGGTGTCTCATTTGAGTTCATTGGGGACTACTTACTGTTCAGGTTTAGACTGCACCTGTCATCATAGGATCAGAGCATTGTGTCCCTTTCCTGCAGACTTCATCTATTTTTGTAATTTAGATTGAAAGCTCTTTGGGTAGGTGCCATCTCTTCCTGTCTGTTACTACAGACTAAAGTTTACTAACAGTATCTAACAGAATGCAGCCCCCATCATCAGTGGGGCCTGTGGGCGCTACTGCACTACAAACAATAATGAAGTGATAGTGGTATGATAAAAATTTGTAGTTACTGCAAACGGTACCTAAATGGAAGCTTCGCACAGGACATTCTTTGAAGAGAGCAGTGGCAGTTTACTCAGGGCTATGCTTTTCTTAAGGGATTGTAAAAATTGTTTTTTAAATTTCTACTACTCCAAACATACATTATTGTTTTTCACATTAGACTTCCCAAATTTTCAATCAAAAAGCCTAGAAGCAACAATTTCTTTGTGAAATTCCTAGTGGGTGGAGAAAGTCACTCAAAGTCATGGACCAAGGTAGATAGGATAAAATAATATAAGCAACAAATAATCATTCAAACCCCAAGAAATATAAGCCCAAATTCTTCCTTCAATTACACTAGTGTGATCCTGCCACCTTCACGGATTATCATGATGCAACTGAAAGCAGAATTTGGCACATACAAAAGAGAAGGAGAAAAATAGAAAATACATTTTCCTGGCTAGAAGGTTACTGAATTTTTACAACCAGGGAACAGATCATTTAGGGCAGGTATGGGGTTCATTTTCCTGGCTTCCCACCTACACAGAGATCACCTAGAAATAGGATCAGATGCAAGGTTCTTACTCTTTCTTGGTGCCTTTTCACTCTATATTGTTTGAGTTGCTCTTCCAAACGCCTTCTTGCTTGAAGTCTGATTTGTTCTTCTTTCTCCAATGGGAGCGAAGATTCTGCTGAACCTATGCACAAAAGTTACCTCTAAAGTCACTCAGAACACTTTCAAAGGTAAATACAACATAAAAAAAGGGTGGAAATATCCTTATGTCAACCCCTTCTCCCCTCAGCAAATGCATACACAACATTCATGGGTAAGTAGGGCAGGCATCATTCACAAGGACAGCCCCTTAGCATGCAGCTTAGGAATACTCCCCTCATCTTCCAAAGTATCCTTGTGTAAGCACTGAGATTAAAGTGCTTAATTCAGTCGTTTATATTTACAAATGCCCCAACTCTTTCAAGTGATCAAACCTTCCACAGTGAGAGCAAGCATATTTTTACCATCTAAATCCCAACTCTTCTAGAACCCGAATTCTGGCAGAATAGCAGAAATAGGCAAAATCTGTTCAGTTATCTAGTCCCATCCCTCAGAGGGTAGTGTAAACTTGTTCCCTACAGTACATTTTCTTGTATTTGTCCAGTCTAGTATTAAAGGAGTAATGTGGCTTCCCTTACTTCCCATGAGAGACTATTCTAGTCTAGGATATCTCACTGTAAGAAGCTTTTGCTACTATTTATTGTAAAATTGTCAATTTCTCAGTGTCATCCCATTACTCCCAACATGGGACAGACTAGTGCAATTTAGCTTCCCATTCACTATAATGTGCAGGTCAGCAGAACAACCAAGTTTCTTACATGTTAAGGCACATGCTTTACTGGGAATAGAGAATGGTTTATTGCAAAAATGAATTTTAGTCTAAAATGAAGTAAAGCTTTACTGCAAAAATGAAGTTTAGTCCAAGTGATATCATGGGGACACGCTTAGAGAAAAAAGCTTTATGCGGCAAGAGAAGCAGGGGCTCTACAGTAAACAGATGCTTACACAATTCAGTTTCTTGCATGGGAAGACTTAGTTTGAGCGACTGCAAAGCTTCTTTTCTAAGAACTATGCCCTCAGCACTAGTTCCCTGAGTCTTCCTTAGGTTGTCATGGAAACCAGCCACACCTGGAGACTCTTGACCATGTGGACTGCTGATGGGTTCAAAAGACAAAGGGAGATCAGGATAGAGTGTCTCTGGTCCATTCTGGTAAGTGTCCCCTTTGCGGTTTATCTCCAGACTTTCTCCTTCGTTTGGCACTTTGTTGGCATTAATACTGGCTGCTGAAAATAAAGTTACATTGCATTAATTCACACTGGCACCTGTAAGTCATCCCGTACACCCGAACACACACTTCCAAAACCAAACCTAACAAATTAATAGGACTGGTCTTTGGACTGTAAGAATGCCTACAAATTGCTATGATTTCTACTTAAAAGAGGAATTAGATGGATGAAGTTTATTTCTTCATTCAAAAAGAATAGAACAAGCAGATATACAATGCACTCCCATTATGACCTTCATCAGAGGGACCTCAAAGAGCATCAAAACATTAACTAAGCCCCCTCATAACAACCTTGCTAGGTAAATATCATCCCAATCCTCAGATGCATCATATGTATACAGCACGATAGATAACATGAAACAAAATAATGATGAAAGAAAATACAAATCAGAAGTCCCTCAATTTATTTTGATTAGATTTCATATACAACACAAAAAGAGCTACCCTAAATCTGGCTCTCACATCTGTTTGGTGGTGTCATTATGCATTTTTCATGAGGAAACATACATCTTCAACACTAGCATAACACTTATGTATAAAATATACAAATTTATATTTTAGACCTCCACTTGATGGAGCAAAGATGTATATTTAAGACGTTGTGGTGGAATTTCATGATTAATTAAGATGGATGTTTTTAGATCTTTCAGGATACAAAAAGTCTATCTAAAAGGAAGCTGAAATAGCCACCTTGCTGGTACTGTTTATCAAAAAAGTTTACTTGAACAAAAAGAACTGGAAAAAACTTGGGTTAAATTGAATTGTTTCTGCGGCTTATTTCCCACACACGCTCATTGTTTCAGAAAGTAGGGCTGTTATTGATAATGTGCAGAAATTATATATATGCAAACAGATCATAATGATTAAAGAAGGTGTTTCTTATTCCATTTGGATATGAAACTCACTGCAGAGCTAGTAAATACCCTAGTATATAATAGGATCATTTCAAGCATCAGACAAGGAAGAAGGGAAGTTACACAAAAATCAGGAATATAATAGTTCTCAGATGTAGTGACCTTTAGAGAGCACCTTTCTGAAGTTAAATAAGATACACGGGGAAGAGGAAATTCAGGGTAGGGCAGTGTTTTTGTTTTGTTACATAAAAACTGGACTGCCCATTCTTGTGCAGTCAAATTACACTTCAGAAGAGTTTAAAAGTAGAAAGACAGCAAACAAAGGAATGTATTGATTCAAGATACAAAGATTAACTGAAGCTATAGATTAACTAAAAAATGAAACACACACACCATAATTATAATCCACTTGGAGTAAATTGCGATATACTGAAACTCCATTTGTAGAGAATTGCCTATTTGTTTGAGATTTACTGCAGTGTGAAACATGTATTTCCAAAGTTTAATGAACCACTGCTTACCAATAAAATGTATTCTTATAAAAGGGCTTCACTGCATTTAGTGTTAACTAGTGTCATAGTCCCATGCATTTTGTGGTAAACTGGAACAAAATTCTGTGACAACATCCCTGGCCTAGTCTGTCCTAGAAAAGGTTTGCCAGTATAGCTATACCAGCAAAATCCCTTGTATAGACATATACCTGCAAGAGCATTTTTACCAATATAGCAATAGCAGTTCCTCAAACAAAATAATTTATATTTGCAAAAGCACTTTCGCTGGTATAAATTATCTACAGTAGGGTTTCTTCCAGTATAGAAACATTGTATTTACAAAAAAAAAAAAAGGTACCACCCTAATCAACATTACTGTATGAACAAAATATCTAGCGTTGACCTGCCAGTACTCTGGTGCAACGTACCAGAAATTCATCAAACATTTTCATTTAAATATAAACAATGCAGGTTTGGATTAAATTAAATATTGAAATGAACATCATAACTGCTACAGCAGCACCTGTGTTACTGTTTTTATATTAAAAAGTTATACTGGTACAGCTGTTTCAGTTTTTGATAAGCCTCAGATGTTTGTATCGGCAATGCATAACTGCACCCAAAACTGTCAAGAGGAAAGTGCCATTTTGAAAGGTGCTCTGGGGGCATGAGAAGCAATTTGCAATTGGCATATGAGCTGGATGTTTCTGTTTAGATGGTGAGTAGTGAAATAGCTATCAATGTCATATGTAGGTTTTAGCTATAACAACTCAGAAACGATTGGGGCAGTTCATACTTTGAGATACTGTTTCAGACTGTCTTTCGCAATTGGCAGACAACACTGCATCAGTTTAATCTGATTCTTGTTTTAAAGGTTATCCTTACAACCATAAGTATTAAAAACATGTAAAAAAACCCAAGATTCTGGAGCACAATTCTGCAGCATGGGAAACATTTCATGACAAATTCTGTAGACACGGAATACACAGGACCCTAACTGCTATTGCTAATGTTATTTAGTTGCAATAATTTTTACATTAGTTTGCAATCTCCTGAAAGCACAGGAAGCTATAATTACATAGAATGTCTTTCTACTGTTTTTTTATCTATTTACAAGCTATAATTGTTAGGAAGAAGTCTGGCAGAGAAAAGGACAGGAAACAGTTAAATTTTAACTTCATGCAAGATGAATGATTCATCTTATAATTATACGCTGGCAATCAGATACAAGGTTGTCTGACAAATGCAAATTAAGGCTCTGGACTTCCCTTATTGTAGTTGTATGACAAAAAACAAAACAAAAAAAAGCACATAACTGTATAAGTGGGAACAGTAACCCTACATTCATAACTCGACCATTTCCAACCAACATTAAATCAGTTCCATATATCGTATTAGGTTCACCAATGGCTGTTAACCAGGATGGCCAGGGATGTAACCTCATGCTCTGGGCATCCCTAGCCTCTGATTGCCAGAATCTGGGAGTGGACAACTGAAGGAGGATCACTCGATGATTGCCTGTTCTGTTCATTCTCTCTGAAGCACCTGGCATTGGCCACTGTCAAAAGACAGGATACTGAGCTAGATGGACCATTGGTCTGACCCACTATGGCCATTCTTATGTTCAACAATAAATCTTTATACTAGGGAGGCCTATTTAGGCAGCCTATTACTAAACTTCTTGTGAACAAGTTTTCTATTTTATTAATTTGTAAAGTAGAATAGGTATTCCAGAATAACTCTATATGGGGACACACACTTATTCCAGAAAAAGAGTGCTTTTTTCTGGTTTCGCTTAAACTGCTACCAAAATGGATTAAGCGAAACCAGAAAAAAGCATTCTTTTTCTGGACTAAGAATGTCCCCATACATAGCTATTCCAGAATAACTCCAGATGTAGAGAAGTCCTTAAGGACCCTACCCCTTTCAATTACAGGGGAAGAGAAATGTAACACAGATTTAGCAGTCCCTATCACAATTAATTGCTGCATTTAATTAAAGGCTTTAAAAACAAAATTTAGAAGGAGTTTTTAATTTAAAAAATGGATTTCTTCTGAATTTCTAGGACAGATGAGTTATAGTTTTCACAAGACATTCTGTAGTATTATAGAGCACAATACACTATTGAATCCAACAAAATAATAGTCAACATGTTTCATATAACAAAATCATGAGTAAGAGAGAGGCCCCAGTATAATCAGAAAGTGATCCAATTCTTATGAAACAACTTACTATTAATTTCAACTCCATCGGTCGGCTGATCTGATTGGGCTTTATAATCCAGATGTCCTTCAGAACTGCAAGTGGCCCCATTGCTAGCCCTGTTCTCCAACAGAGCACCTTGCTGAACAGATGACGAGTCCATGGTAAGAGTGACCCAGATCCAAGGAAATTAATTCTTCTGAATAATTTGCCTCCAAGTGAACTACCAAGTCCTGTTTCTCTCCATCAGTGGCACTGCTACTCGAGATGTCGTACTGTAGCACAACACTGGGCTTTTCATTTGCTGGTTTATAGTAGGCAGCTGAGAAATTCCAGAAGGTCATGAAAATAGCCTGCAGCCAAAAAAGCAATTACCAAGATGCTACATTCACTGAAAACAAATACATTTATTTAAAAAACATTCACAATTTTGAAGATATCAGACACACAGTAAATAGCACTTACAAACTGCTCTGAACCCATTCAATCCATTTACTTCAATATACAGAATCAGGGCATGAAATGATAGTGTAGACAATAAAATAAATGAAGTATCCACTTTCCTGCACAATGAATGCATTATTTAATAACATATTTCTCAACTTTTACATTATAAAGACCTGTGCAAGCCTACAGAAATTGGTTCTGCGCCCACTTGATTTAAGATCATTATCCTAAAGACTTTTTTAATGTAAATACATATTTTAAACCTGGTATCAGTTCCAATAAACTAGGGAATATACAACTGTCCTACTTCAACAACAAATTACAGTAGTTACTCATTCTTAGGGTGACCATATTTCCCATAGTTAAGACAGAACACTACATGGGGCTCACCTGAGCCCTGGCCTGGGCTGGTCCGAGGAGCCTGGGACTGACTACTAGCCTGAGCCCTGCCGCCCAGGGCTTGATGTTGCTGCTCATCCCCCAAAAAAACATTCGTCTATGCCCCATTGGGGGTCATGCTCCACTTTTTTGGTAAAACTAGGCATTTGTATCATTTGTTCATCAGCTGGCAAGAACAAATGGGACAAATGACCAGTTTTGCCAAAAAAGTTGGGAAGGAGCTTAAAAAGGGGACTGTCCTGGCCATGACGGGACAAATGGTCACCATACTCCTTCCTAATCTGGACTCCCGTGCTTATTTTTCATTTTGGGGAGTTATTCCAGTTGAAGTCTAAGTTATATTACCTATATGAATGCAAATAGTGACTTGAATCTAATTTTTTATTTAAAATTATGGCACTATTTTTATTCAGTTGTAGCTCAGGTTCCTGCAGAGAAACCAACACACATCACTTTGCAGGAGCATGAACTACTGATTACAGCTTGTGTTGACAGTCAGAATGAGGGTTAGCTGTCAGTCAAAACTGACCTTCTCCTAGAGTAAGGCTACAAGGATTTCTTAACAAAATTCACAGCTTTCTACAAATGATATGTCAAAGGGCCAGGTGTTTAAATTTGGCTCCAGACACAAACTGATAATTTGTTTAACAAATTATAAACATAATATTGTGTCTACTTCAATTACCAACAGATTAATTAAATACAAAGTAAATGTAGAAGATTACAAAATGTATGTATTGCTGTTCAAAAACAAGACACTAAAAAGCACTTGACTAAAAACCAAAATTTTAGGTAACGGTGTTTTTAATTACACTTCTACACACAATCAAATAACTTAACAATTTAACCTTCTATTCCCTCTACACCTCTGCAGGACATATCTATAACTTCTAGATCATTTGGTCTCTTGGTGATCAAAAGCAATAATCTCAAAGAAAAAAATACAATCAGATTCAAGACCAGATCCCGCAGTCATGAAGGCAAAACTCTCACTGAAATCAATATAAGGTGAACATATGCAGGACTGGACTCAGTGTTATCCCAACACCAATGACCCATGTCCATATCACATGGACAACAAAAAGGCAATGACCCTAGAAATCCAGCAGCTAATCCAAGACTATTTTCATAGCAGGTGTCTGGACTACAGTAGGAATTTTAGGATGCAATTTCCCTCCATAACTGCTGACATGGACTTTGAAAAATTATATATACAACTCTTACTAAAACTTCAATAATAGCAGCCACCAATGTTGACATTACGACAGACACTGTACACAGAAGTCATATGGGGATCCTGACTTTAGCAATAGGGTAAAGATAGCTTACAATCACCATAGTTACACCTTACACAATCCATTCTGACTAATATTATATGATTCACCACACATTCTTAGCCACAAATACCTGCCTCTGCCTTGTATATAAACATTCATATTGCACAGAACAACTTTAAAACATAGCTAAAAATAACAACTAAGTTTCTACAAAGGGTTGTGTTCTTTGAGTAGTCCCTCTTCCCAAGGCTTTTCTTTGTTCCCAGGGATATTTAAAAAAAAAAAAATCACAGTTTGATTTCTAATTCCTATTAGAGTCCATTATAAACTCTCCCTTTATAACACATACATCACAGAAAGCAGCGTTGGGTGGCAGGGGGGGTGTTTGGCCAGGCATTTGCTAGACCAAACCAAACCTTCACACCTAAGTGTCAAGTTTCGCATGGCGTCAGTCTGTTGTGCTTTGACGGGCTTTTAATGCAGTGGGTTCCTAGGGATGGAGGGGGGAAGTTACCAGACGCGCAAGCTGGAGACCCCTGAGACGACAGGAGTCTCCCTCCCCGCTGGCTCTGAGGCAGAGGGCGGGCTGGCTGCTGGGGAACGGGAGACGACGCAGGGACAATATCTGACCGGGCCTAGCCCCTTCCAGCCCCGCAGCGAACCCAGGGACGCGCAGCGCCACGGAGCCCGCCGCGGCTGGGCGCGGGCACACGCCGGAGGGGCGAGGGCCCTGGTGGGGGAGGCTGAGGCCGCTCCGCACGGGACCGAACCCGCCCGCCCGCACGAAGGGCTGGTCTGAGACCCCCGCCCCGGCCCGCCCCGGCCCGGCCCGGCCCGCCCACCGCAGCCCCGCCGAGCCCCAGCCCCGCCGCCGGCTCTTGTCCCCCCGCAGCCCCGTCGCTTCCCCTCAGACCTGGCGGCAGCTGCGGCCTCCCGCCTGCGACAGGCCCCGTCCTGGGCCGCGGCTGCCAGCCCGAGACGTGGCGCCGCGGCCGCCTCAGCCGGGGAGGGGGGAGGGGCCGGTGCTGCGCGTTTCCCCTCCCCCGCCGGAAGGGCCGGCCGCAGGGCCCCGGGATGACGCCGGTCCCCGCCGCGGCCGTGCCCCGCTCACACCCAGACCTTCCTTCCCTCAGCCCGGGGCGGGCGGGGCTCGGGAGCGGGGGGGGTAGGGTCGGCGGGGCGGAACGGCCGCGCTGTTTCCCAGCTGCAGGGGGGGACAGGCTTCGCCGGACGGACCCTTCCGGCAGGCGATGGACGCGTCTCCAGCTTGTCATTGGGGCGTTTGGCACGGAGGGGCGGGGCGTTGTTAACCCCGCCCCGTGCCACGGGGACGCTCGCAGCTGGAGGCCTTGGCGTGTGGCAGGCGCGGGGCCGCGCCCGGGGTCTGTGCGGCTCGCGCGGGCTCCAGCGTGTTCCCGCCCGCCAGGCACCAGGGCCCCCCCCCGGCGCGTGAATGGAACCCCCTGGCCGAGGGCACGTTACAGGAGGGGCGTTGATCTGCTCCCTTCCCCTCTCCCCACCACCGCGGTGATCTTGGGGGTGGAAATCCCCCCGCGTACAGCTCCTAGAACAGAGCAGCCGGAGCCCCCTGCCTTTGTACGTGCGTGTCACAGCGCTCAAGGCCAAGGCCTCGGGGCAGGCGGCTAAGTCGCACCTAGACCGTTCACACGTGTGCACACCTGCTGTCAGGAAGGAAATACGAAGTAGGAGCTTTAGTGTTCCATTCGCCCGGTCTGGCAATTTCAACCTCCCTTGACCAGCCTCGGTCCCAGAAAAGTTCAGGGCTTTTGGTCTATTCACCTTCCAAAAAGAGAACCTGGAAGTGTTGATGGATGGGGGGGGAGAGTGTAGCTGAAGCGTTTGGCAAGGGTGTCAAATCGGGTGCGCTTCTCAACTTCCATAATAACAAAGGTTTGGCATCTACCTCTCGTTCATATAGTCATTTTAAGGTGCCCTTTTTAATGTGTTTCAGGCATCTGCTTTATCATTAATCAGTGGGTTTCAGTAACAAAATTGTCAGACATGCCTTGGAGTAGGGGCGTGCAGGGGAGTAAGCGGGATCTTGTTAGTTATGTCCTCCAAGTAGGAACTACAGCCTGTCTTTGCATGTAAACATTTGACAATTAACTTGTAAACCATAAAAGGGGTGTTTACATGTGTGAATAATGAAATGCTCAGCAAACTCGACCCTGGGGTAACAAATAAATTCTCGGTGAATTTGAGAAGAACCCTTCAGAACATGAGTGTATGGGAATTTGTTTCAAATTCTTTAGGAGTGATCTCTGGTGGATGTCTGTCCATGAGGATGTGAAGGAATCTACAGTGGGAAAAACTTGAACATTTAGTTCTTTCATTTAGGTAATTTTGTAAGAATGTAAAAAAAATCGTTCCCTTCTTCCGGAGAACTCAAAATAAAAATTAAGACCTGGAGGGAGTCACTAAAATAGCATACCAGCTGCAGTATTTGCCAGTAGCTGCTTCTTGGCTTTGAGCCATCTTCACTGAGACAGTTAATTGCTTCAGTAAAACTCTGACTAGTTCTGACTTTACATATTAGTCTGTCATGTGGCACTGAGAACTCTGGCCACAAAAATAACCATTTGCTTGGAGACAACACATATTGCCCACAGTTAAACAGTATATAATAGCATGCAGCTGCAATGAACTTAAGTCTATTGAAACAGGAAGACAATTATTCATATGGAAAAATATTTATTAGTAATATACATTGTATCAACATGCTCTGAAAAGTTAGCTATTTTGAAAGCTAAGGGAAGTCCAGGGCTAGTAAAAAACAGGAGTCGAAGTGCAGAGATTCCTCAAAATCAAAAGCGGAAAAGACCTTTTGGGCCACTTTGTTTCTCTGTGCTACTGCACAGTGGCTCCCTGTGACATCAAATCAAGGCCTGAGCTCCCAATGCTGACAAGACAGCCTCTAGAGACACCATATTTAGTTCCTGAAACAGGGAGCTTTTCAAATGAACCTGAATGGGAAAGTTTGAGGTGGTATTGGCAGGCTACTCTATGGATTGCATTCAGCTGTCCTCAGACAGAGAAAATCACGCTGCAGAGCCTATGAGGGTGACAGCAGGAAAACAGATTCTGCAGGAGTCCCACTACTAACTAACTAACTGTGTGCAAAAGTTCTCTCTTACGATATTTAGGTAGGCACTTACCAGGTAACTGGTATGATGCTACCATACAAGGTATTGCAGTGGTTTCTGGGTACTTGCAGTATCTCCCCTTAGGAGCCCCAATACGTTGGAGAAACACCTACTCCCTCATTAAAATGCCAATGGTACATAGCTGCATCTTCCCTCAGCTGTCCTATGGGTCCAGTTGTTTTGTATATGTAACATTCATAGTACAAATGGATTAATCTTCAGAGCACTCTTATTGGGTAGTTAACCATTCCAGTGGTTCACTCTGCCTGTTCAAATAACCAATATATTGTTTAATCGGACAACTCTGATTCTGAGCCTCATACTGCAAGGTGCCAAGGGTGGCCTGCAGAAAAGAATGCTGGGCCCCCTCAGTGCCCAATGTGTTAGATGAGACTTTCAAAAATCAGTGGGACTCTGTATATATTTCTGTGTCCAAGTTCATGAACAATGGGAGTAAAAGGCCTAGATTCCTCATGTGACTCAGGACCTCTTAGTGCCAACTGGCAAAGGGCAACAGGGGTTCATAGGCTTATACAGGGGTCCCCTGGGGCAGATATATGTATAATAGTTTTCCAAAGGGTGGCATGTGAGGTCATTAACGAGACAGTAGCGCATTAGCCATCATAATTATTGTGAAATGTATGTAAACACAATATTTAAGGAGTAAAGTATCTATACTAAAAATTATGTTCCTAAAGTCTTGGAATTAAGGCAGGTCACCAAGAGGTGACATAGCTTGGAAATGTTCCTTTCGGGCAAGAGGTAACAGACACTTAATCTCTCTGTCTGATCACATAAGTATTGGGCATTGTCTGCCTCACAGTGGAGACCTATCCGCAGACTGTGCCATGTGCCAGTTGAGAGATTGCAAAATCTGCCAGAAAGAAAATGTCCAGGAAGTAACAAAACAGCGGAGGAATTCCATTTATGAAGAAGACTAATGATGGAACTAGTATATATTAGGGAGCAAAGGAACACACTAAGTCCTTCACTAAGGAAGCAAGCTAAAAGTATGTTTGTCTTATCAAAGGAGGGTCACAGCCAGCCTGGCTGTTACATGCTACAAGGATTTGGGGTGAGCAATATTCTGCAAGACATGAAAGTATCATGTTAATGAAGTCTAGGCTCTAGGATGCATGTTACAATTTTGTTTTATATGTAATCATTTGTTTCCAATACTTCTACTTGTTGTTACTTGAATCTCTGTGTTTTGTTAAATAAACTTATACTTGATTTCACTATAAACATATCTAAGTGCCGTATGTTAAGCAGAGCAGTGATCTGAGGGAGAACTGGTAAGCTGGGGTTTACTGTTTCTTTGGCAGCAGCAAATCTGTGAATACTGTTGAGTGTCCAGTGGAACGGGGGGGGGGAATACTCCAAGGAGACACTTGATGGGTTGGAGTGTGGCTATCGCTAACCTGTAGAGGGACTGTGGGCCTGTGAAGCCTAGAGGGGTGGGCTTGTGTTGCCTGTGGCTGGTGAAGTTGGGGAGCTGACCCCCAGCAGGCACAGACAACATTTCCTCAGGCGAAGGGCAGGTGGTAGCAAGGTGTCTCAGAGCCTGGGGTACCCCTTGGAAGCATCACATCTACATACATCTATGTGGTGCAATAGATTGTAGCAGATTAGATGCACTTGTTAAAAGTCTGATTATCCTTTTATGTAACCATTTGATTTGCAGCAAATCTGTGGATCAGTTTTGTTATTTGAGCAGGTATTGGTATGAAGATTTCCTCTTTGTTTTTTCTAAAACAGATTCAGGCACTTTAGTTCTGTTTTACTGCCCTCTGATATGGTAGCGATCCTTGGTCTATAGAATCACAATAAATCACTTTAAAAGGAACTGCTGGTCAACTCTGTAGTGGAGAGGGAAGCTATAGTTTCCCGGGATACGTCCTGATCCTGCATAAATTTTTATGCAAGTGTTTGGGGCTGCCTTTATAGACAAATACTTTCTGAGACATAAGGTAACAATATAATGTATATACAAGTGCAAGTCATCGGGAACAGGTGAGAAAATTCTTAAAATACCTTATCAAGTTAAAATGTTGGTACAGTCTAACTACTTATTTCATTAATGGCATGTCTCAATCAATATGAGGTAAATAAAATTTAAACCCAGTTATTA
This sequence comes from Mesoclemmys tuberculata, assembly GCA_007922155.1. NCBI lineage: Eukaryota > Metazoa > Chordata > Testudines > Chelidae > Mesoclemmys > Mesoclemmys tuberculata. The sequence goes on from ML675640.1 coordinate 3,039,672, forward strand.
GACAAAACATGGTGTGCAAGCCAAATTCCTATAAATCTGCAATAACAATATATTGAAATATTAATAGATTAATCTACTGAGCATAATAGGAGTGTGGGTAAGAAACCATTAAAAAAATTACAAAAATTAGGAATGTGCACGTAAAGCTAGAGGAGCAGGACCCTCCAAATAATAGGAAGATAATTTCTTAGTATAAGAAGTCGGTTTCTATCATTCATAAAAAATATTGACCTATTCACAAAACTTTGAAGTATTGCTATTTTAAGATATAAGAGTAGGAAGTAGTTTCCTTGGAAATTGTTTCTCTAGCTGCCATTCAATGGTCTTACCCTCTGCAGCAAAATAAATAACGTTACCAAAATTTGGACCAACCTGGAAGAAACTCTAAATTGATAACATACAGGAAAGATGTGTGGTACAAAGGCCCCTTCTAGGACAATAACTTTCTGAATCGTAGAAGTATCACTGAAATGCCAGTGGAGGGCACCTATTCCAAGTGCTTTACTTTGTAAAGCTTGATTACTTTATTTTGGAAAGCAAGCTTCTAGCCTTAAAAACAACAACAACAAAAAAGCTCTCATGTTTAACTGAATAGAACTAGTAAAGTGTCCAAACTGAATTTAAATATCTCTTCTTTGTGCAGATTAAAATGATGACTTAAATGTGACATTTGTTGACTTAAATGTCTGGGTGTGGGTTGTAACTCACTGCAATAATCTCAGCTGAAAATGTCTCTTCTTTATTTACTACTATTTGCTTTTTTTCTCCTATTACTTAAGAACTGACCCTGCAAATAAGTAGGCAGGTAAGCAGTCCCATTAAGTTCAGTAGGACTATTCACATATGTAAGTCTTTGCAGGATTGCAGCCTAGGTCTGTAAACATATTATTTAAACCATGTAAAGCATGTTAAGATACAATCTGTTTGAAGATATTTATTTGCACCATAAAGTATTTTGTATGTATACTCAAAATTGCGCTAGTAAAGAAGGGAATATGAAATCTAGCAAGTGACAGCCTCTGTATGGTAATCAGTTTGTATTTGGCCACAGTTATGATTCTCATAGGACAAAAGATCATAAATATTTCATTTTCCCTCCAGCCCCTTGTCGAAAAAAATAAATCAAATGCAATGGAAAAACTGTATACTCCTCAGAGCCAGTAGGTGGCTCTCTCTGTGTACAGTCCAACAGACATTGTGTGTAGTTTCCAGTTAAGAGAAGTTTTCCTAATTATTTTCTTAGCAGAAATCTTGGTCTCTAACCACGGACAACACCATGTGCATGTTTCAGTCCCCTGAGCTTATTAGATTTTTTTCCCCTTACACATTCCTCTTATTTGGTGCTATTCAGTCTGCAAGAACCTTTCCCTCATTATTTGTTTAAAAAGAAACCTGCCGTGACCACACACAAAGCGCACATGGTTAAGTAACGAACCAGCCTGGCACATAGTATTCAGCCTCAGGCATCCAGTTTCCCCAACATATCTCACTAAGGAGAAAACATTTATTTTTTACTAAATGTAAAAAATAAAAACCAATTCATTAAAATCTTGAGACACTTACTGTATAAAAGACTTTACTGTAGGTTATTCCTTAATATTTTTAAGATTACATCCTAACTACACAAGATATTTTTAAGTTTCTGCTTTAGCCTGGGATGATCATTTAAAAGGTTGTTCTCCAGGTTATGACATTCTCAAGGGAGATAGGGTGTGTGTGTGTAGAGAGAAACATGGTGAGGTTTGGGGGTTCATTTCAATAAAAGTGGAAGACACTCAGATATAACAGTGTCTGATATAAAACCCTAGGTTGAATCAGACTGGATCTAATCAGCTTTTTCCTCCACACAGAAATTAAATGAAATAAAATAAAGGGAAATACATAGATAATAAAAAGGTACCATAATGTGGCTGGAGGGCCGCAAATCCAAACTTTAGTAGACCAAGAGGGGAAATAAGCTGCAGAGCTAAGGACCAAGTACTGAAAATATCTTGTCACTGCTCCCCTCCTGTTTAAACCAGGGGCTGTTTGGGTGCTCCAGATGTTCTGAAAGGCAGAAACTGCAAAAAGCTGCATTAATTTCTGTGGTAAATTCCAATGGAATCTCCATGGGTTTTGTGGGTTAGATTTTTGTATATGAGTGCCTTACATATTTAAAGAAGTAAACTCTTTCTCCATTCCCCAGGTCATGGGAATAATTTTTTAACCATTATTTGGCCTAGCCTTCTCACAATCAATAGTTTTTACATTTAGTTCTGTGAGTACTACTGTTCATGATCATTCCAATCTCTTCTAAAAGTGAATTTCACAGTTGTGGGCTCATAATCCTCATAGGAAAGATAGTCCCTTAGGTAATTCAGGCCAGTCCTGTGAAGGGGTTTCACAATGAACAGGGAACCAGTATTCAACTGGGAGCCAGTGCAGATAGCAGAGTACTTTTGTTACTAGGTACAGTGGGTTACAGTTGAGAGTTGAAGAATTTGAAGATTTACTTAATCTTATAAACTATTCTTCATGGAAGGCATGCTGGAAGCCCACTGCCCACTGGAGGCTCACTGCACATCTGGAGGCCCACTGACTCTACTCACATCAGGTAACCTGCAGTGGGAGTGCAAGTGTAGACATTGGGCCAGCTGAGGATTCTCTTTGGCTAGAAAAAGAATTGACTCACATTTGGGAAGGGGGAGTTCATAAACTTGAACATAAAAAATACCTTGAGCGATTCACCAGCCCCAGATGAACTACTTGTAAACAGATTTATGTACCTTCAGATTTATCATTCTGGGTCTTTAATAATTAGGAAGTTACAATTCAAAGTGCAATGGAGACAGATCTGTGCTGCAGAACGATGCTGGGAAGAACAAAGAAATCGTGATTGGAATGGAAGGGCAGCTGGGTCTGAATACAGCACATGTTTGGATGTGTGGTATATGCTACAGGTCTACTGTCTGGAACTGCAGCACAGTCCACATGGCAGCCTATTTGCCTTGAAAGGATTATGGGTGCCTGCACTCAGACGACCCTTGCAAAGGAATCCAAATAACAGGGATGTAAGATCCTTAAAAAGAACTAGATTTGGGCATGTTCTCCCTTTCCTTTAGATATTTTTTTTTTGGTAATATTATTCCAGTCCTGTCAAAATGAAGAAAAATCACTGTTCTGATACCCTTTTCTGCTAGCCCTTGACTTACAACCTCAGCAACTGAACCTTAACATAAGGAAGCAGCAGATAGAATCTCTTTATTTACTTCTGTCACATTGAGCCTCATGTGGAAAATAATATATTCCTTGTTTGAGGGATTTTTGAAAGCTTAACTTTTATTTATGTTGACATCTGAGATTTAACTACGAGTGTTAGAAAAGCAGTGCATCTCAGTCCTACATGATAAACACCAGACTATGCTTTGAGCAGGAGAGCTCTGTTGTAAAAAATAAGCTGCAAGGGCTGTCAATTGACGGGGAGTGTATTATACAGAACAGGTCCTATATAGTAATACAGTTCATTGTAACTGACAGGTAACTCATGGAAATATTACACAAGAGGAGGAAGATCTAAAATTCAAACATAAACCAACATGGATCTGCATGACAATATCTTAGCCCAGGAAACAAAATATCACTTTCACAGAATCTTTCTACAAATAAAACAATGAAATAATAATTCAATGCACACAAAAGTCTTGCAATTGCCAGTCTTAATGCAGGCAGGTAATATATCAAGGTTTTTCTAATGTGCCTATCACCAGGATATCTGGGCACCAACAAAATGCAAATTCCTCCTCTCCTCAGAGAGGCAGCATGATCCATAGAAGAATGAGCACAGATGAAATAGAGTTCTGATTCATAACCATGGCTCTGCCACTGACACTGTCCATGGCCTTCAGCAGCTCATGCCATAGTTCTTCCCAGTTCCCCTCACCTGCAGACAGGGTGGGAGAATAATACATCTACATCTTAGAGATGCTTGGAGGGTTAATTAGATGGTGTCTGTACAGCTCTTTGGAATATGTCAGATTTACAGATGGGACATCTGAAGTACAGAGATATTAAGTAACTTGTCCCAGGTGTCAGTGACACAGCAAGTCAGACTCGGAGCTAGGATTCAAACCCACATCTGCTGACACCAGTCCTGTGTGCCTAATTCAAGTCCTGCTAAAAGTCACTTAAAAATATGTTAAAGAAATTACCTTCTCTATTTACACAGTGAAAGACTTGGGTATCTGTGCAGAGAAAGAAATACAATGCCATGGGGGTATATTTTATATGAATACATTTTACTTTTACGGTAAACATAAGTGATCTTGCTTGGGCTCCAGCCCTACAATGTGCAGACCCTCTCCTCTGATGCAGAGCCCTATTAACTTTATTGTCTATTCATTTTTCCACTGAATCCACTGTTGGCTGAGGAAAGTATTTATTTTTGTTCTTCTAAGAACATAGGAATTGCCATACCAGATGAGACCAATGGTCCATTTAGTCCAGTGTTCTGTCTTCAATATTGAACAATACTAGAGCTTCCAGGGAAAAGTGCAGTAAATCTCCTACTGGACAATTATGAAATAAGGTGCCTAGAGCTGAAAGCTTTTCCCCTAAAACCAGCCATTTAGTGCCTGGATCTCTGAAGCTTCCACAAGCTGTTTCCTATGATGAGGTAATTCAACAATACCAAAACAACAACAATTACAACACCCCCCACAAATTCTTCTGAAGAACCTTACTCCTTCACCAAAGAGTTTAATTTTGAAAGTAAATCTGTTTTAAATCTTTCTAGAGACAATTACCATTAACTCTAGCTATCAGAGTCCGTTAGAACCCTTTGCTAGGGAGTGGAGATTCTTTGGCTCTGTGGGGATGTCTGCACTGTAAATTAAAGTGTGATTATAGTGCAGCTAGGCGGAGAGGTGCTAACCTGAATCTAGCTAGCACAGATAATAGTATCAGTGTAGATGGCATGGGCTTCAGCATGGACAAGCAACTAGAGTACAAACCTGCCAGGAATTTTAGATATGTACTTCAGTTGCTAGCAAGTGCTGAAGTCCTTGCCACCATGTCTACATTGCTACTGCTACTTGTCCTAGCTAAATTAGTGGCTCATATGTGCCCTGTCTAAATTATGGAGGTAGGGAGAATATACAGTGGAAAACAGAAAATAATTACATCAAATGAAAAACACTACCTGTTTTAAAACTCTCCTCTGCTGTGTGGCCTGCAACACACGGGTGGTTATGCAGCTGATGTGCGGTAACACTGCTTTTCATGCAGTTTTGTCTTATGATTTCCTTGTGCTCCACATCTCTGTTCTGTTGTATCCACCTGTTACCTCTCCTTTCATACTAGATTGTAAGCTCCTGGAGGCAGGGACTGACTTTTTATTTTGTGTACCTACAGCACCTAGCAGAATGGGATTCTGGTCTACAATTAGGGTCCCTAGAGGCTACTGCTGCTGGTGGAAGATTATTTTATATTCTCTTTTTTTAAGAAACCACAGGGGTGTTGGGTGTGTGTGATGGAAAAGTCTGTGCTTGCTTGATTCTCTGATTCCTCAAACAACTTGGCATCTTGTTCCACTTCAGAGAGTGGGGAAAGAACAGAGCCTCAGCAAGCCCACATCTGTACAACCACCTTTTGAGCAGATAATTCCAATATAAAGAACTTGGGCAGCACTGGTAGGGCCAGGGGAGTGACGGCCCAACAGCAACAATGATCTACCAGAAAAATTCCCTGCCAAGCCATCCATAGGCAGCCCCACCTCTAACAGACACTCACCCCCCAGCTGGGGGCGGTTGTACCTACTCTTCAATTGGTCTAATTGACAAATCCAGAATTTGTTAGTCTCCCCCGCACCCTGAACTGTCAGCCAGTTCAATTACCCCCCAAAGAATCGCGTGGGTCCCAAGGGTGGGGGAAACAGGAAAACATCCAGGCATCACACTCTCTCCTCTCTGCTTTCAAGTGGCCTCCTGTGAGCCTGTCCCCGAGCTGGGAAAATCACGCTCGTTTTTCTCGCAGGCTGAAATTCCGCTTCGTTTCCCTCCGGCTGCTTTGGAGAGCGCAGGGGGCAAGTCTGGGAAGGAAAATGCAAGACCTCTCTCTCTTGCTCCCGACACCACCCCTTTCCTGCCCCCCACCTGGGGCGAGAAAGACAGAGCAGGAGGAGGGAGGGCGTTTAGGAGTGGGACAGAAACAGAGAGGAAAAGGAGGGAGGTCCAGGCTGCAGGGGGGGAGTAGGTATTAGGAACAGCTCACTCGCAGCCCAGCGCCCAGAGCATCAGGATACAGGCAGCCACCATGGAGAAAACTTTCGCTCAGTGCAGCTCGGGGCGGCTCTTTCTGACAGCCCTGGCGCTCTGCGCGTGGGGTGCCAAAGGCAAGGTAAAGGAGGCTGGTCCTTCCCCCCCACCCACCTGGGGGACATGCGGTTCAGAGGCTGCGGTGGGAAGGCGCGGGGATAAAAGGGGGTGCTGCCCGGGCATGTCTGGCTGCTGGTGGTGTTTTAAAAGGGGGGCTTGGATGGGTGGTCGGTCGATGGTTGCTTTGGGCGGAGGGGGGAGCAGAGGGGAAACGCTTTGCTTTGTAAATCGTGGCCCCTGTGTCAGGGAGAGAGCTTTGTCTAGGCTTTGTTACCGATATTTAACCTGTTTCCTTTCCGCTGAGATAACTCCAGCCTCCCCTCTGTACTGTTCCCCCCCCATGGCCTCCCCTCTGGACTAAACTGCGCTGGAATGTGCAAAAAGTGCCTTTGGGACACGAGGATTTCTCTCGCCAGTGACTTTTTTAAAACAAAAATTATTATTGTTAATTAAGTTGCAAGTGTGTGACCCCATCAGATTTAACAGGCTTTTCACACCTTGCAGCCAGTGCAGGGGTTGGAAAGGCCGATTAGCGCTCAGTGGGAGGGACTGGGGAAATGACAGTGAACTTGCTGGAGCCAATTAATTAGTTCTGAAACTGACCAAGAGCTCCCAGCCTTTGGCTATGTCTTGGGAGGCCCTGCCAGACAAAAGTCATGACAAGTACAAGCTGCCCTAGCTCATAAGCCAGTCACCAGACTATATATAAAATACCTAAGGTTTTCCAAGAGCTGCACCAACCCTAACCTTTGGAATGGCATAAGTGTTGTTATCCCCATTGTACAGATGCAGGACCTGAGGCAGAGCAGCTATATTATCCCTGGTCACACAATGAGTTGGTGAAAGAGCCAGAATTCCAGTGCTAGTGTTCTGATTCCAAGAGCTCATGGTGCTGAGGTTGGGGTGTCACAAGAAAGTCAGGAAGCTGAGAGCAGCAGGGGAGTAGATAGCCTTTAAAATACCCTCGGAGCTAATCTGCCAGCCAGGGATTGCCAGAGGAGTAGCAATTGATCATAGCAGGGCTCAGAATTGAGTCCAAATACTTGTTTCAACCACTGTACCACACTACCTCTTTTTCTGGTTAATTTAAAAAATATTTTGATGTGTTTACTTGCTTATATTACTGTAGTGCCCAAAACATGCTTGGTGCCGTACAGAAGAATAGAAAGCTGAAGTCCTTGTCCCAAAGATTTTACCTATTATGCGGTTTACTTGTCAAACAGCATGTTATGCTGTGTATTCTCGACTGTGAATACCATCATTCTCAACAACTCATTGTTTTATATCCGAATTTGCCCAGTCTCGCATCTAGCTTGTAGTATCTTCCTTTCACAACTGAATTATTAACCTCAGATATGCCAAGAGGTGAAGTTTGAGATTGTAGAAAGCACATTGTATATGAAGGAAATGTAATTCCTTTTTGTAAAGTATCTTGTACTCCTTATGTATTCCTATCCCATGTTTGTACCTTAGCAGTCTGAGCAGTGTGCAGGACACAGTAAGGGTTTGTTATGCAGGGAGATTATATTGGTATGATGTAAGGTTTGAATTTAAACTACTATAGTAATTCCTGTATAATTCCCCATGAGGAATTATTCCAAAATAAGAATGCCTCTTTCCAGTTTAGTTTGTCACTTTGGGAGGGGTTTATGCTAAACTGCAAAAAGCCACTTTTATTTTGTAATAAGTGTGTCCACATGCAGAAATTATAGGGGTTTCATAATAACTAGAGAAATCTTCCAGGTACACAAGCCCTAAGGCTGAGCATTCAGATGTTTCATGCAGTTTCCTGTAATCTATCCTTTAGAAATGACTTGAAGAGAAGGAAATATTAGTTTATGATATTATTGTGTATAAAATGGGCTATAAAAAAATAACGTGACTAACGCAGACTCAGGATTGTGAGGGTATTGCACATGCCCATTTTCTTAGTTACCAAAAAAAAAATAACTCAAAACATATAAAAGCAATAACATGAAATGAAGTTTACAACAGAAATAACAGAATTTAACTAGTAGAAGGAATCTACCCTTTGATTTAGTGCTGTATAAAGTACTTGAGACATGTGGGTAAACTGGTATAATCACTTGCCTTGCCATCTATTATTACTTCCCTAATTGTGTGCATGTAATCCAGAATATGTAGAAGGTTTAAACAATGTAAATGGCTGTGTATGGTGCCTCATCTAAAGGGACACAGGTATAAACTAAAACATATTAAATAGGTAGAGCCAGAAAAATATCAGTTTATGGTTCCTTAGGTGAACTTGAATATGTATGCATCCTTTGCCATGCAGTCACCTGTACAAGAAATGGTCACTAACCATTCTGATGCAATTATATGAAATCCTGGTCCCACTGAGGTTAACAAGACTTTTGCTATTGACTTCAGTAGGAGCAGGATTCAATCCTTTTGGAAGAAGTGTTAATGGCTCTGAGATAACTGGGAGGTATGGTATGGAACCTTCAGCCACCCTGTTATAAGAAAAGTTGCATGTAAAGCTTTTTTTTTAAGTAGTGAAGAAATTCTGCTTTTTAAATGCAAGATAACTAATACATGTTAATTATCCTTCTGTAAAATCATAATAGAGATTAGGCACTGCAATTTTATCACAAGATTGACCTTGCCTGATTTACCATGGGTAGGAGGGCATAGCATTGATCTCGCTTAGCTATCTTGTAGTTAAAAACTACAGATGCCTTGTCTCTACTAGGATTTTATATCAAGATAACTAATGTGTGGTAATTATCTTGCTGTAAAAATTAATTGGATACTCTATATGGAATCACATCATTTACTAAACAAGGTACATATCTTATTATCTATTTTGTTACTGTGGGTGCATAATTCCCTGGTCCAGCTGCATGCTTTCTTTATTGAGCTGCATAATTTCCTAGTTGCCTGAGTTTTTACATACTTCTGAACTAGTTTGGCATTGTAATTTTTTCCATATAGTTAGATGGAATTAGCGTTAGTTGAGTTACATGCTTCTGTGGGTAGGCCATGGAAGAATGTTTGCACAAGTTGTATATTTTGGTAGATGCGAAATAGCTTCACTGATCAACTTCTTTTGTTCACACACTTCGAAATCCAATAATTTGATTTCCTTTAAGGTGTTTAACTTAGCCCTGTACCGACCTTTAAAGAAGCTGCCTTTTTAATGGTAGCGCACTGCATCCAATTGTAGCTTCCTGCACAGAGTTTACGTCTGGTGAAGTCAACTTCCCCTTTTTGATTGCATATGGTCTGTAAATTTGCATGACAGTATGGGACAATTTACTTCAGAATTATATCTATGCATTTATTCAAGTCTCATTGAGCTCAGCCAGCATCCTGTGTAGTAGAAATCTCATCACAGGCCTTTGAAAAGTGGTCTTGCGACGTGTGTTTGTGAGAAAGCTGAATTTGCTTGGTATTGTCATGGATTATGTTATGAACCTCAACCTGGAAGTCTCATTGTTTTTTATCCTATTTGGCTGGATTCTGATTCCCAAAGAGTGGGACTTGTAATTTTCCTCTAAGGCTGATGTTTCAAATCCAATTCAGCTTAGCAGTGACAAAAACTCTTGCTCATCTGGAAACTATATTAGGGCCTGCAAGAAATGAATTGTTGTTTGGTGGCGTCTAGTACACATCATTAAAACTTATGACCAAAATTGACACTACCTGGCTTCCTGGTTTGTTTCAGTACAAAGATTAAGGATTGCGTGAGCCATTGAGACTGAGCTGCCTTTTCACCCTTGGAGGTGGTCTGTCCAGGTCAGAGTTGAGGCACGTTGATGGCAAGCTTATGTGGAGAAACTTGGACCATTTAAAGCGTGTATCTGGTTGTGGATAAATAGAATTCTGTCTCCAGGAATGTTAACCAAGAACTACATTAACAAGAAAAATAAATGAGTTTAAAAAAATCAAATGAAGGGGAAACTGAAGAAGTGGTGGAGATTGTTGTTCCTGTTTGTCTCTAGCAAGTGGAACAAAATCTGCAGATCAATGGATTGTTTATTTTGGAGAAAATGTAACTTTGAAGCCAAACAGATAGCAGGGAAGTCAAAATTCCAATTCTGTGTGAAGTATCGTTCTGTTAATAAAATCTTTAAAGAGAGGATCTCTATTTATCCAAATACAAACCCTCCTACGGTATACTGCTATTCCTTTGCTGCATTCAAAAGTCTGTTAATTAAAAAAAAATTAAATGAAAGGGGTCTTCTGCAATCCCAGACTCTCTAGCTTGGGACTTGATCCCCGCCCCATTGAAATCAGTGGGAATTTTGCCATAGTCTCCAGTGGGAGCAGAATCCTTCCCAAGACCAGTCAAGTATTAAGAAATTCAACTACTAAAATATGTACCTCAATTAGCAAAGAATGTGGCCTGATTAGTAAAGTGTATGAAATTTCAGCTATTAAAGTCTGCAGCTGATCAACAAAGCGTGCTGGACAATTGGCAATGTATCCAGAATCTCAACTACTGAACTACAGCATCCTGCCAGATCAACCAAGCATGTATCTGAATTAGTACATTATGCAACTGGAGCAGCAAAATATGCACCTTAAACAGTAGGGTATGTAAAACCTGACGCACTTAAAAGAATGCACAATAGTTAAAATCTATTGCAATTCAATCACTGCAGTGGGAAGAATAGGTAGCTCAATCAAGTGTCTCCAGATGTGTCCTGTACTCAAAGAACGCTCCTTGGACAGCTAAATATTGGATAGTAGAACTTCTAGAAGTGATAAAGAATAGGGCTACCACTACTAATCTGGTTTTCAGTCATACAGCCAGATGTATTCTGTTCCACCTTGTATTAAGTTGTGACACTGAGTACATTTCCAAGACCTAAGAAGAATTCTATAAACTCAAAAGCTTGTCTCTCTCACCAACAGATGTTGGTCTAATAAAAGATATTACCTCATCCACTTAGTCTGTCTAGGTGTATACTGAGTTATTTTAGTGACACTTTAGTTGGTTTTTCAGTACCATGTAATTATTACTTTATTGTTCACTGCATGAGTAAAGAGAGCTTTACAAATACATACAGTAGAACCTCAGAGTTACAAACACCACAGTAACAAACTGACTGGTCAAGCGCACACGTCATTTGGAACCAGAAGTACACAATCAGACAGTAGCAGAGACCCAAAGAAAAAAAAAAGCAAATACAGTACAGTACTGTGTTAATCCGAAACTACTAAAAAATAAAGGGGAAATCAGCATTTTTCTTTTGCACTGTAGTAAAGTTTCAAAGCTGTATTAACTCAATGTTCACTTGTAAACTTTTGAAAGAACAACCCTCACGTTTTATTCAGAGTTACGAACATTTCAGAGTTATAAACAACTTCCATCCCCATAACTCTGAGGTTCTCCTTGTAAAAGACTGATTGCCAGCCACGACAAGCAAGGCATCTTTAAAGAAGCTAAAGGTTTCACCGGTAATGAGATTAAGGTACATTAGTCTCTCCATTAACTGTGAAACGGTGCAGTAGGAATAAAATATTATAAAGTTTAAATAAAACTGGTAATATTTTTATAGCCGTCGCTTTCCTCTTTGTTTACAATACACTCATATCTGCTAGGATTGCATTGCTGGTATATGCTCCAACTCAGTAGCTAACATATAGATCTGGAGTATTGTCTATCCTGCTATACGCTGGGTGAGTGGTGAATGCTTCCCAGATCTACAGAGGGAATTCCTTAACACCCTGAAGCAAAAGACTTGATTACTCCAATCTTAGTGTGCATATTTAATTACTTTAATCAAATATTCTAGCTACAGTATTTGATTCTGATCTCCTGCAATTGCCTCTTAAATTTTAAATCTTTCCTCTCAAGTCCTTGTAAATTAAATGACTTATTTTTGCATATACACAAGGAATATGGGTTGTCTTAATTAATCAAAATGTACAGTTTCAGAATTCCTATAAATTACTTGTTTATATTTGGAAGTATATTTTTTATACCATCCATCTTTAGGAATGGAATGTGTTACACTTGTTTGGTGATGGTAGTGATGATTTTTACTATACTGTTCATTTCAGTACAGAACAAATCTGGAGCATTATTTTGTTTGTTATATAATAAATCTCTGGGGTGAGGGGGGACTGGGGGGTTAACTCCAACTGATACATAAAATTTGTTTGCACTGAACTTCTTATTTACAAAATTTCTGGTTTTTTTCCAGGTCAGTTCAATGAATGATCCAATTTAGCTTTTTTCCTGTCTAAAATATTTCCTATTGAGTCCAAATCAGTGCCCTTAAAACATAATCAATTTAGATAATTGAATCCTTATTTTTCATGCATATTAGTCTGCATCTTGCCACTGATCTGACTGGTATTTCAATTAGAATAATGTAGGGATGTTTTCTCCTGGAGGCTAAAGTTAATGTGGAGATTCTGAAGAAATAAAATCCTGAAGTTTGTATGCTTAGTTCCAGGCAATTTTGTATGTGAGAGAATATTCTGAGTCTAGTGTTTTCTCTTTAACTTCACACTGATCAGCATTGTGATCCAAAGATATTTCAGTCCTGATAACACTAATTACTTAAGCACTGAAGAGACTGAAAATAGGGAAGATTTACAAGGTTGGCTTCAAGTCTTGCATATTCCATGGGACTTTCTTTAGAGTTTGACCAATATATATATATATATATTTTACCAAGACCCTGATGTAGAACAAGAGGCCAAGGGATTAATCAAGCGGTGGAGGAATCACGACTGGAATCACTTACAATTTATAGAAGTTAATGGGGTCCTGCACCACTGGAAATACAAACTGTCCTCTCTGGTAGCTCTCCAGGTTGAAGCAAATGACCCCTTAGCGCTATTCAAAAAGAGAAGGGGACCCTTTCTCCTCTCTTGTGGTAATAACCAAGAAATAATAGTGGTGTGTGGAGTTTTTTCTTATTTCACACGACAAACTGGGGGCATTAAGGTTTTTGTTTTGTCTTTAAAATATTGGGTGCCAGATACTATCAGAAGATGGATACCAAACACTGGCTTAAATGGAGCAATGAGTAGGTCTAGTATAGCACATCCCTGAATCACAGAAATGTAAGGCCTTGAGAGGTCCCCTAGTCCGCCCCACCCCTCCCATGCTGAGGCAAGACCACGAACCTAGATCATACCTGAATGGTAGGGGCATACACGAGGGAAGGGAAGGCTCCCCCCCCCACCGCCCCCAGTAATTGTCAAGGGCACAGAACTCCTCTAGCCCCAGGCCTGAGGTGGTGGTGCTGAGAGAAAACTCTTCCCAGCCCTGGGGGCCAGATGAGAGATGAAAGTTTCTGTCAGGGCCAGGGTTGGGGGAAGGAAGAGGGAACTGGAGTGACGGGGAGGAAGGGAAGAGGGAGCTCTTGCTGAGGTGGGAGGGGAGAGTATCCGCAGAGTTAGGAAAAGCTTTCTAATATCTAATCTAAATCTCCCTTGCTACAGTTTAAGTCAATTACTTCTTGTTCTACCTTCAGTGCTCTAGAATCCGTTTTATAATATCCCTTAATATATCTGAACATATCGGGTCCCCCTTCCTATGTCCTGTCTGCCGTTGCTTTTCCTTGTTGAGCATACCTCATTTGCCTACATAGTTGCTCTGCTACTATGGTTTAACTTGTGCATTTTAAAGCCTTGTGGGATATTTATTTTAAAAGCTAAAATACCACAGTAGTACATGGGTCTGCACTGGCTTCTGAGGACTAAGAAACATGAAATGTCAGATTTACTGGCACTGCTGCTACTTGAGTCTTAATTAGATGTGGGGGGGGGTGTTATGCTCTGCCTTGAGCATGAAAGGTGCTAATAGAACAAAATGCATAGAATAGTTATACAAAAATTGTCCTGGCAAATTATTTAATAGTAACTTAATCTCTTGAAATCATTTATACTCCGTTTAAGAACATCTTGTTACAGCTTGTATTAGTAAATTGCCCAGTATTGCATTCTGCAATAAGGTGCACCCCACTCATTCCATTCCCAATAAAACATACATGCAACAAGTGATCCAAGTGGTGTGAGAAGAAAAAGTCACTTCCACTTTGTGGGCTTCCTTTCTTTCTAGGAGCCTGATCCAAAGCCCACTGAAGTAAGGATCTCAGCGCATTTGGATCAGGCTTTAAGGACAAGTGCTGCTGACTTGGTAGTAGTTGGGTACTGGAGAGGTGAGGCACCCAGGCCTGCATCCATACTCAATCGTAGGTGGCGACTTTTACTGGCAGAACAGTCATTAATACTTCGCTTTCAAAGCACCTTTATCTGGGGATTTCAAAGAGCTTTACACAAATCTAATTAAACTAAGGGAAACTCATGGTTCTGGGGAGCACGTGGACCACCAATACCTCTTAAGTATAAAGGGTGAGTGGACGGGAATCAAAGCTCCAAACAAAAGCAAGTTAACTAGATGCAAGCAATTGATGAATCAGCTGTGGCCTGCTACACTGTCCACATTTTCATCCAATGATTTTCTCATTCTTTTGTATTAGCTGCCAGATTGCAACATCAGATGAAAAGGGCACACATGGTCTCCCTTCAGAGCTATTGCAAGGTTAAGGGAGAGTCTTTCTAAAGTGGACTGATCACTCGTCCCTTACTCATCTTCAATTTACCTGGTGGGCTGGAGCCCGCCTGGGTTAATTGCTCATACATGTTCCACTTAGCTGGACTCCGAGCTGCCTCCCTTACTGACCATTCTTCTGCCTGGAATGGTAGTTCAGGCCCTTTTAGAGGGATACTTTGCAGGGTTCGCATAACATGTGAGACCTCAAGCGGTTGGAACTGAGGATCAAGCCATGAGTTGCCGGTCCTCTGGTCTGCTGCCAATAGCAAAATTCTGTGTGTATCTGGTGCGGAAGGGGTGTCTGATTGACTGGGAGTTGTGTTTTCATATGTAGTTAAGACCTGCCTCTTTGCGTTTCAGGGCCCTGTGTAGCTGTTTGTTTTTAAGGCTGGCCTTGACAATGTCAAGTCTAGTAGGCTGAAGTTTTGACTTGCTTCTAAAAGTAACAATAACTTATTCCAAGTTTCATGATAACTTGAAAGGGAGAGAAGAAAGGGCATCTGCGAAGCAGATTTATTTGGAAAAATAAACTGTTCTCTGGTGGGGACCCTATAATAACAAACCAAATGATCAGTTTTTCCTGTGGCTGTAGTGTTCCTGAGGCTTCCTCATTTTCCACCTCCCCCCTCCAATATTCTGTGCTTGTGTGTAGGCAGTAAAATGAAATTTACAAGCATCGTGCTCTCTGAAGTCCTGGCAGAGCAGGAATCTTGTAAATTTCCCTTTACAGCACAGGCAAGAAGAGATTAATCCTGGCACAGTGAGGTGGGGAAAAGAGCTACCATGTGTACACCCACCATCCAAACTATAACAGATTTTTGGATAGCTAGTGAATTTTAAAACTTAGTTACAAACAAAACATGATTATCCAGGGTTGTGTTTGTAAGTATTAAAGGATCATTATCTATGTTTTCTCTGTAAGGGTCCCCATACATCCTAATTTCCTTATCTTAAAATTGTTTCGTTGGGTGGCAAGAAGAATATCTGAGGAGGCACAGTAATGATTCTGTGGTGCAAGTGGTGAGATGGAATGTTTGCAGATGAGCTTTCACATGTGGAATGTTTTCTTCTCCATATGGTTTTACAACATAAACACCCAACATGTGAAACATCCAAAGTGCCTGGGTGAGGAACAATTGCTTCATGTGGCTGCAAAAGAAATCCAAGCTCAAACCAGCCTTTGTTGATCTGCAAGGCACTTTTATGTGTGTATAGCTTTGGCTTTTTTTTTTTATTTAAAAAACAAACAAACCTCAAAACCTTTTTTGGCCATGAAATAGCCAACAAAACACCCACCCACCTTATGTAATAAAGGCTTACACATGCAGTCCCTTTCTACTTTGATGATTTTTTTTTTACATTTTGGACAATAGAGATATGCATGGATTAGTCATTTGAATTCTCCTTTAACAAAAAGCTTCCATAAGAAAAGACTATATATTTTTTTAAAAATCCACAACCCTATTGAAATATCTTCATGGACATACACAGATTGTCCTATTGACCTATATTGGATTACACAAACAAGAATCTTTTATGCGACACCATAGGTTTTGGTTGGTATATATTTTTCTTTGTTGTTGAGCAGTTCAAACAATCTGACCATGTTCCCTTGCTCTTTAATTTGAGCTGCTTTGGCCTGTTCAGTTTCTAGAAAATGAAAACCAGATTAACCTTCTGAGAGCTTTTTCTCCACCCCCAACAATTTCCACCAGGCCTATCGTTTACTGTTACATTTTTCAATGGTGTGTTGTGTAGATTTTGTTAATTGGAGCTCACTCTAATACAAAAAAAGGACCTATCCTGACCTATTAAAGCCCTGAAGCAAATGATCACATCTTGAGCTCTTCATTACACCACTTTACTTTTGTTATTTATGATACTCCCATCATATTTGTGATTAGTTGTCTGAGGACACGCTCTAAATGATCCCTTTGTTTTTCTTTCTAAGGAATTATTATTATTATTATTATTATTTTATTTTTGGAATGAGGGCACTTGGCATTGCATTTGCTTCAAAAAGTGGGGAAAAAACAGGATGGCAGCTTTGTATGGGTGTAGGATCTTATTTGACATGGCATTTTGCATCCAAACCACAGAACTTCTCTAAAGAAAGTAATACATACTTCAGCAATTCCCAGACCTAATAGGGTTTGAATCTATTGCATGTCAAGTCACACAAGAACTAGTTTTCTCAAGAATCAGTCATGAATTTTGGGAATTGGAAAAAGTCTATGAGGAGATACCAGTTGTTTGTGTGAACTATGAACTCCATCACTTCATGGTATCTGTTATCTTACCTATGTTGTATGCTTTTTGATAGCTATCAAAAGCTTGTGTAAGAGGAGAGGGAAAAAACAATTACTTACATCTGCACTGAACTTATTGTACAATCCTGGAAGCTTATAACACAGATAACACTAGTTTATGTGAGCTATTAATGAGAGACAGATTTCTGCTTTTAAAACAGATCTGGTTTGCTAGTTAAAAGTCCTGTCTTCCCCCAAACCTTAGAATGGATATGGAAATTCTGCTTCTAATGTAATACATTCATCCAAAGGTAGGAAAGACCCACTGGACCAGGGGTTCTTAACATCTCTTTTCTTCATGGATAGATTTAGGGAGAAGTGCATTCTGAAACTTCATATTGTAACATGCGGTTGCAGTATGGCAAAAAAGTTGAGAACCCTGGATCTAGCCTGGATCTGGCTTCTCTGCCAGTGTAGAACACTTATCTATATTGTACATTTGTACTAGTGTTTTGCCTAGTTTATAAATGTTTGCAGTGCTGGGGCTTCCACACTTTCTTTGGGAGACTATTCAACAATTTAACAGCTCTCACTGTCAGGAATATTCTGCTAATCTCCAATCTAAACTTTGTCTCTTAACTTCATCTCATTAGTACCAGTTGGACCACCAAATATTTCTATAGATTGCAGTAGTACCAATGACGTGCTAGACTTTTTCCAAACACAGAGGGAAAATTTTGGTCCCTGTCCCAAAGGCCAACAAAGAAAATGGGAGAATGTTTCCCTATCCCCTTGTCCCTTTGCTTAGCCAAACTCTATTTATTTAGCTCTTTTTAATCTCACATCCATATCAACTTTTGTTACTCTTCTCAGAACGACTTCCAATTTGTCAGTCTCTCCCCTGTAACAAAGGGACCCAGAACTGACCATTATTCCAGGTGTAGTCTCACCAATAGGCCTGCTGTCCTTCCTCTCCCCCCTTCCCTCCCACGCCAGGGTGCTTCAGGTTTGTCTACACCGGGAAATCTGCCAGTATAACTATACTGGTATATTTATACTGCTATAACTCTCTGCATGGACCCTCTTATTTTGGAGTAAGGAATGCCTTTTCCCAGTTTAGTTTGTCATTTTTGGAAGGGGTTTAAGCTAAACCTGGAAAAGGCACTCTTAATTGGAATGAGTGTGTCCACACAGAGTTATAGCAATAAAATTAGGTCAGTAAATCTCCCTTTATTTGCTAGGTCTTCTCCTGCTCTTTGTTCTTAGTTATGGAAGGTAAAGGCTATATAGTAAAATGAAAGCTATTATATTGTTGAGCCATCTTGGTGATGAATAGGAGTTGTGTCAGATGCATATGAAAGAGGTCTATATATCTGACAACCCTGAAGAAGTAAAGTATTATTGCATTTTTGCTATGGATGCTCAAGCTGCTTTTAAGAAAGATTGATGGTCCCTCCATTTTTAGGAGCCTACCTTTATACTTATATTCAAAGCACTGAGAATCTACATTTCTCACTAAAGTAAATGGGACCTACAGGTGCTCATCCTCTTTAAAAGTCGTCCCAAGATGTCTCAAATTTGGCAGCTAGAATATTTGACTATTCCTGAAAATTCTGCCCAAAGATCATGTTTATATAGTATTTTACAGACAAGGCCCTTCTCTAAATTATGCTAGAAATGCCGAAGTTTCGGTTCCTCACCTGAGCTTCCCCCCAAAATATAGATGTTCAGGTCTAGGATTTTGGTTTGGCACATCTGTACTTGCACTGTATGCAAATACATATTGTAACTTGAAATGTTGTACAGATGCTGACTATGTTGCTGTTAAAGAGCTGCTGATTATATCATGGACAGCTGTACTGTTCAGTGGGGTGACTGAAAATAGCTTGTGTTTGTGTGTCTGGGAACAAGCATTTGTTTGTAAGCTGGAAAACCCCTACCAATAAATGAGAACCAGTTCTGTTGTTTTCTGGAGAAGCAGGAGTGCCTTGTTCTGCCTGATGGTAGGCTGAGTGCCCATGTTTATTCCATGATTTCCTCCTCCCACCCCAGCCACCAAGTCTGAGGAAATTGAATGTGGGGGAGAGGGAGGATAGTGACTGCATGGTACAGTTATGCAATCTGCTTGAGACCAGGCATCAGAATACATTAGTCTGCAGCGGTGAAGCTGGCCAGGTGGTGGGAGGAGACCAAGGGCCTCCGTAAGGAGACTGCTGACCTTATCTTGCCACTTCTGCAGCTGCTTTGATTGATGCAGGCTTGTGGTAATGGCCTACCTCATAGCCCAGCAGGCTGGTGTAGAAAGTGTGGATTGCTCCCACATCTACGGCTAATTGTGCAGATCTGCTCTCAAACCATGCACAGAAAATCTCATTGAGGGCACTGACAGTAATTGGCAAGGTCACACTGCTGTCTGGTTAGTTGTTCTTGGTTGACAAGCTGCTTGTCTCCAGCAGATGTTCCCCTTTAAGACTCCTTTTATTCCTCTTCCCCTTAGCACAGGTAGGGAGACTCTTTTCTTATAGGCAAGGAAGCCCTGTAGCCCCACCCACCCACCTCCACCCCCACACCTGTCGGGCATTGTATACTGAAAGCATTAGGCTCTTCACTCTCGTTTTTTCTCCCAAGAAGTGAGGAGAGTGTGACTTTCATTCCTTCAAAGTATGTGAAACTCCTGACTCCCAAGCAATTTGTTTCAAATTGGATCAGTCAGTGAAATGGATGCCGTAGAGAGCTCTTGGTCAGTTTTTAAATGAATGAGCCATGTTATATCTTTCACGCCTGGCATGAGCAATCCTGAGAAGATTGTTCTGAGAAGCATCCTAAAGCTCAAACTTCTTTAGCTTGCAAATCCCTATGAGAAGAAAAAAATTGGGTTTCATCAGAACCACACACTATACTCTTAGGAGGGTTGCAGCTAATACCAGCTCAGCAAGAAAGACCTCTACAAATGATGAAAATTAATTTTTTTCTTTTGCGCACGGAGGGGTCGGGGTGTGTGTTGTAAATGTCAAAGTTTTATGTGTTTCCAGTTTTGGCTGAAGGTTTAGGCCACACCTTATTTCATTCCAGTTGTTTGCCTTTGGTTTAATAGCACAGGAGTTCAAGATCCTTAATTCAGAATGAACTTCCTCTGCTTCAGGATGGAGGGTTCTCTAACCAAGACACTGCACCTGGCTCTGTACACTTTGAGGAAGGCCAGACTTATTGGTGGAACTGAGTTTGTTTTTTTAAAAAGTTCTTGAGGGAAAATGAAAGGAGAGGGAGCTGGTGAGGTAGTCTTAAATCCTGGCAACACTTTCAAACTTGAGATTTTAACATTGGACATTTAAAGAAAAGTGGGGGGTGGGGGAAGAGATGGGGAGGAGAAGATTAAGACAGTGTGCTGAGCATTTGCAGCATCTAGTGTCTTCTTGCCCAACACCTCAAGTCAGGTACTTAAAGTTAAGCATCCAAGTGTGAAAATCTTGGCCTCCAGGATAGGACTTACTGCTGTCAAAAGACACCCTGCCAACCAACAACCCTAACTGCACCATCCTATGGCACTTCTTGAATTAGCTGCCATGTGAGTAAGGCTCTTAGAGATCTCTCAAATGATTCCTAATATACTGAAATAGGATCAGGCTGCTGTTTCTGGAAAAGGCACTTAAAAAAAAAACCCACAAATCAAAACCATGCAACATTCCTTCCCCTCCTTGTGAAAAGATTACCAAAATTTCAAAGACATGATGCCCCCTCCAAAAGGATGGGATAGCAGCAGGTAATAGCTGAATTTCTGAGTTGTGCCTAAAGAATGTGTAGCCTCAGTCTATGCATGTATATTTTTCTCTTTGCCCCTTCCCATTTTTAATGTTACGTCTTCATTGGACGCTGTTCAGATCAAAGCAAAAAATATCATTGCCTTGAAGGGGAGGTAATAAAACTCTGTTATGAAAAGTTAGAAGGAGTGATCAGTGCTACAGTAATCAGCTATATTTTTTCCTCCATATGAAGTTCAGATGGGCAGCAGTTTGAGGAAGGGTTGCATTTATTTACCTTGTACAGGGCCAGAACTGAGACTGACATTTCAGTCTATTTGCTCAGTCGGAAACTGGGAACTATGAATAAATACAACGGAAAGTTGAGAGCTTTGCAGTAAAACTGGAATATACATGGTAGCATTTTTATGGCCTAGAGGAAAAAATAGTTTTTTGGGACTTAAAACTTCTGGGTTTTTGGTAGCCTGGCAAAGGCTAGTCCATCATTATCAACAGCTTGGATTGCCCATGTGTGTGTGTGTGTGTTAAAACTTCAGTAGATTGTGCCTCTTGTTTCCTCTATGGGGAACTTCACTCTGATACTTGGGGCATTTCCAAGAGAGCTGATATTTCCTGGGTGAGTAAATATAAAAGAAATCAAACTGCATTGGATAGGTCCCAAGCTGGGGAATCTGAGATTCTGCACATGAGGAGTTACACAAACTTCAAGATGAGAGGATGAGGGGGACTCTGTTTTGTATCTTCCTCCCACACCCCCTTTTAGAAGAAATATTTTTGGATCCCGCCTGCGATGCTGGGAGGACTGTGCAGCTCGGCTGCTGCAGACAGCAGTTCCTTGTAGCTAGTGTAGACAAGGAAAACATATTGGTCCCTTTCTTTTGAACTGTGCTCAAACATGGTTCTTGCTAGAAATGTGCTAACAGCTTATCGTACTTCATGTTTCCTCCTCATCAGCTGGGCTTCCCTTTGGAGTTTACACCTTAGAAACAAATGTGATTCCGCACGCACCACTCTTTCCAGCTACCTTTGCAGCAGCCTCGTGTTATTCCTTTTGTGTCTCCTGAACAACCTCATGCTGGCAGCATTTTCTGTTGTGGCCAGGGAGATCTCGCTTTCCCAAGTTCCTCCACCCTGCCTCCCTTTGGTTGACTCAGTGCCTGCTGAGGACAACTTGTTAAAGTGTCCACTCCCTTTGGCTAAGTGGAGGCGGCTGATCCATTTGCGGGTTTTTGCAAGTACCTCTTGCAATTTTGCACAGTCACGTGGACATCTCATGGAAGGAGAGAATGCAAGGTTGGTGATGGTGTGAATCCAGGTCCTTTCAAAGGGTTTTAGCTATGTGGTTCCCATTAACATCAATGGGAATGGTTCAGCTAAAGTCACAGGCGCCGCCTGGAAATGTAGGCCTTAATAACCTTAAACTGAACTATCAGCTACAGAAAGACTATGAAATACAGATTGTCTTCATGCATTAGGGATGAGTGACCAGGCACAAGCCACTTGGTCCTTGCTTCACTCTGATGCTTGTCTGTTTTGTGATCATTCAGAATTCATGAAAACAGAAAGTGTATTCATGCTGTCTCTTGCAGTATAGTGGTCCACTTGGTCCTTGCTTCACTCTAATGCTTGTCTGTTTTGTGATCATTCAGAATTCATGAAAACAGAAAGTGTATTCATGCTGTCTCTTGCAGTATAGTGGTCCAGAAAGGGCTTCTGCACAGGTCTGTCAGAACCCTAGTTACGATACACAAATACGATGATGTCATCTCAACTGCTCATTCTAGGCCTCTCCCTGAAGAAGAATTGCAGGATTTGGCCCAGGAGTGGTAAAGTTATAGAAATCACAGTAGAGTTTTGTTTATAATAATTTATTTCTTCTAGTGATCATTTAGCTGAGTCAAATCTTACTTTCCATAAGCCGTTTCCCACTGCTCATGGGATTTTTGCCAGTTAATCTCCCTAATCACTGGGCAATTTTGGTTTTAGGAACTGGATAGAAAGTGACTTGGTTTGGGGGTAAAATAAATAAATAAGATTCAAAAGGTAGGAAAAAGTTTGACACCAGCGAAAAGTGCAGGTAAAAAATAAAGTTACTGGGGTGTGCCAGTTAGAACTAATACTAATAATCGGAGTGACCTGGCTTCAGCATGAAAAAGGCCAAGCAGAACTCGTGCTGTCTTGACAAGATGGAGATTTTGCATCTGTACATGTCTGATGCATGCATCTCTCTCTAGCGATTTCTTTTGCTAGAGCCATCAAAACTCTTGGGTGTTGTACAAATAGATTTTAAGGGGGATTCTACTATAATATGCTTCGTTGACGGACAATAGTTTTCTTGCTTGTGTGATGCAAGTGTAATTAGATTGTTTGCAGCTCTTGTTCAAGTGGAAAGCAGTGGTGGTAACTACTTAGTCCCATTCAGTTACTAGTAGCACCCACTGGAAGTATGACAAACAAGATGTGTGTCTGAGGGAGCCTCTCATACTGGGTAGGTTTTAGCATCCAGCTAAACTACTCCATTTTCCTCCATTCCTGAGGAATTCATTAAGCATTGTTCTGGTGGGAGTCACTAGGTGGCACTGCTGCATGTAGTTTTACAAGGTATTTATTAGCACGAGCACAGAATTC
The DNA here is from genome assembly GCA_007922155.1 of Mesoclemmys tuberculata. Classification (NCBI taxonomy): domain Eukaryota; kingdom Metazoa; phylum Chordata; order Testudines; family Chelidae; genus Mesoclemmys; species Mesoclemmys tuberculata. The sequence goes on from ML675640.1 coordinate 3,063,199, forward strand.
AGTCTTTGAAAAAACATTGATGGCTTGTGATTCAGTGACTTTGTGGGGGAGCTGTGGAAAAACTGCTGAATTTGCTCTCTTTCTAAGTCCCTTTAAGTGGAAGCCATTCCTGTGGCAGAGTTGCACCCTGGGAATCTGGCACTGATATTCAGACAGATTTCTGAAAGAGATTGCCCAGTTGTCATTTGTGACCACCTCTGTTCCAGGCCTGGTGTAACTCAATCAAGTTACATGGAGAAAACACCCATATATCTGAGTCACTGTTTTTTTCCCTGGAGAAAGATAGACTTTTTTTTCTTAAGTAAGAGAAGAGATTTCTGCTTCCAAGGGGTCTCTATAAAGTGAAATGGGGAAATACATCATCTTGGCAGTACCCTAAGAAACCATCGCAACCAATATACTTCTACCCAAGAAACATGGAACAGGACTCCTTTTCTAATCCTGATAATACCATTTATAGAAGACTGGACTCACCACTCTATTGCCCCCTCACAGCTGGTTATGGCATAGTAGGTGCTCCTTGCCTGGCAACCTCTACCAACAGCTGTTCTGGTCCTGCAGTGCCACGTCTCTTGTCTCATGACTCAACCCTTGGCCCAGAACATGATCAGTACCATCGCTTCCAGGGGAACAGAAAGTCCAACAGACCCCTTCATCTGGTCAGCTGCCCTCAGTTATGGGCGCAGTGGTCCGTACACTCCTTGAGGGATCTCAAAAGTCTTTACCTTCTTATGTCAGGGGTGTCACACCACCATCTCTGAGTGGCAGGTAGGGGAACTGAGGCCTGCCCTCTATACTGAGTTCCAGTGCAGGGACTCCAGGAAATGTCATCAGGGTTCACTCCACCAGACTGCTTGCTGCCACCTCCCTGTACTTCCTACCAAGCCTTTCTTTAGGCTTTCTTCTCACCCAACAAGAGTCTTTTTTGTTCCCTACAGGGCTCTTCACTTGCTACTATCAGGGAAGTGGCTGTAGAGTTTCTCCCTACAGACCCCTCCTACTCTAAACTTGCTCTGTTTATAGCACCATCCAGCCCTTCCCCAGCTGGGTTTCATCATCAGTTAGGCCTGGCACACCCTCCAGGTGCACTCAGGTAGGTTAATTGACCTCTCCAGCCCACATTTACACTTTCATCACCTGTGTGGGGTAGTGTAGCCTGATTTTGGGTGTTTTAGTTATTTGAATGGGGTTATTGGCTCGCCAATTAATCTGATCAGAAGATAATTAGGTTCTTGTCCTGGAACCAGGCTCCAGAAGAGTTTATAGGGACCCCGGGGTGCACAACAGGAAAGTTCTTCGTGATGGTCAAATTTGTCTAATTTTTATAAGCTTTTATTAAGATAACATAAAATGATAGACAAATGACTGATATAGAGAAAATGAACAATCAGATGGATAATGGATAATACACTCTTAATTTTAGAGACTCATATGGTATCTATATTTCTACGATATGCTTTGGATTAATATACTCACACCCTTCCCTGATGACCTGGTTGAGAGAGATGTCTGGTTCCTCAACTCTTGATTAGAGGGGTGGAGTAGGCAATACTTGAGAGCTAAGAACTATAAGACTAAGACTACAATTAACACTAAGTATAAATGAAGAACAAAACCTTAACACTAACTAAAAGAAACTTCAAGCAGGAGTAGCTGACAATTGATCGCCCTGAGTAGTACAATCTGTCCCTTCTTATACCCTGAGAATATGGGTCCTCCTTCTAAGTCCAAACTTGGATTTGCCAACCCCCAAATTAGTGGGATACACATATTCTATAGGTTGGCAGGTTTGTGCGTATTAATGACATATCCACATCCTTTCCAGGTGGTACCAGATAGATGAGCTATCTCACCTTTGTTATTTTTGGCCCTTTGTGGGTTCTGTGGTGTACTTGTAAAGTTTCCTTGGGGCATAACTTGTGACAGACCCCCTGTTTTGATGCCTCCTGACTTATCTAGGATAAAGGTTCTGACCATATATATCTTATCCTTTTATTCATCAACACTTATCTAGGCCAAATGTCCCGAATATATGTATACTAACTCCTTAGCTTTCATACAGAATGTGGCCTGTAGGGTACCTTGCATTACAGCTAAAATACTTTAATATATGTCTATAACTCTATTATAATCAAACAATCATACTTAAATCTATAAGGAAAGATACACATATATATGCAAGCAAGCAGGCTAGTCCTATGGCTACAGTAGCTGTCTGCGTTCAGAAGGCAAACTGGGTAATACTTGACCCCAGTGAACTGGGCATTCAATGGAGATTTAAAAACCATGAAAACCCTAGCCAGAACAGGAGCACTTATAAGCAGTGAACAACCCATAACACACTGGTAGCCTTCTCTATGATTGTGTCCACTGGTGCACCTCTACTATAGTATGGGATATATTCCCGTTCTTTTTCCTGGCCTCCTTTCACGTTCTCTCTCTGTTTACAGGATCTCCAGTAACTGGAGACTAGAAACTATCAAATCATTCACTGACCCCTGATGCCTTTTCTTCTCCTCACCTCACCCCTGGGAACCTTCATCTGTGTGAGCAGGTCATTAGTTCCATGTGCTGGTGGCACTCCCAATGGTGACCTTTCTATTCTCATTGTGTTAAAGTATCTTCGGAAGGCTCTTTATTACTACAGCCCTCCTTCTGTATAAGATTCTTCATGGGAACCCAAAATATGGATGTGAGAGCCCCTGAGTAATCTCTGACCATCTGCTAAAATCTTCTGATGAGATGCAAAAGATTGGCCTTCCCCATGATTTATCTGATCGATGTTGGCATATTTTACCATTTTTAAAAAATCCTATAAATTGGAAAGATTAGAAATAAAATGCATCAAAAGTCCATGACTATAAATTGGTAAATATGGTGAATGTTTTAATAGTTGATATTCAGCCTCTGTAACAGATGACTCAAATTCACTGAATGGTTTGTCAATCATTTAGTTGTGGATTATAAATTCATCAGTCCTGTCTCTTCTTCTGAAACCCTTTTTCTCAGATCTGTCCTGCATATCCTGTCTCTTGTTGTCCATCCTCTGGGATAAAGTTTTGAATCCAGACTTTCAAGCAATAATAAATGATCCCACCATTGAGGTGACTGGTTTAGCTTAATTTTGCAATTTGCAGTGTACATGTATAGTCTCCTGACAACATGGAGATGTGAAGAGTTTAGTTTCTATAGTTAAACTAATTTACTTGGGACTTAATGCTTTAACCTAACTCATAGTCCTAAAACACCAAAGTGGCCTGTTGCTTATTTCATTAGCTCTAGGTCTTATTTCATTAGATAATAACAGATTTTGACTGATATTTAAATCTGGCCACAGAGTATTTTAGTTCCAGCATAAAACATTCACTATCTCTTTAATCCCCCTCCACCTCCACTCTGCTCTGAGAAAACTATGGAAAGCACCTGCAGAAAATCACTTATTCATGTCCTGGAAATCTGTGAAGGAGAACAAAACTGGCCGCTGTTTGAGGACATTTAATAATTCTTTGAGTTTCAAAGCAATTCTTTTTTTAAATTTCAATGAACCATGGGAGGGGGAAAGGAATCAAAATCTGGAATGTTTTGACCTCATGGCTATATACAGACTCTGCAAGATTTGTCTGTTTCTTTGCCAAGGTCCTTTTGTGTTTAAACAGATAACAGACCAAGATGACTAATAATTTTAAATTAAAAAATTTCCTTTTTCTCCAACTAACACTGGTGAACACATGGCTCCTAGACAAGGACTGGTGACCTAATTATTTATGGACTTTCTTCCTTTCAAGAATATTGCCCCAGGCACATTTGAGATTTACTTTCCCCATGTCTCTGGAGGAATCTTGTATGAAAGTTCTGTGAGAGGGAAGTCTATTCACCTTCTCTCTCTTGCAAGCACTGATGACCTGAAAACTTTTGCCATCTGAGACTTGTGTCACGTAAAGAAAGGGAGACTGGACATGCAACATACACTTCCAAAAAGTGGTCATATGTGTTAAATATTAATGCTCCAAATGGTGAATGTAGAAGGTTTTCTTTTTAAAAGCTTTATGAGTTTTCTTTTTTTAAATGATAGGTACTTTAAAGATAGATAGGCCTAGACCTATGAATGCTACCTCCTTCGTTTACAGCACTAACATACATTCATTCTAAAAAAGGTGATTTTGAATTTCAATTTTTTTTGTTTGTCTTTTCCCCTTAGGTATATTATTCTTGTGGTGCAGTATTGGAATCCATAGAACGAGGTCTTATTTTATCACCAGGTTTTCCAAGTAACTACTACCCAGGGACACATTGTGTTTGGCAGTTTTTCATTCCTGTTAAAACCCATCTTATCCTGGAAATTCTTGACTTCGATGTATTTGAGAGCTCAAGTGAAACTCCTGACCCTTGGGATGGCTTTTCTTCTTCTAAGAGAAAAAATAAGGAGATGTTTCCTATTGAAGAAAATTCTGACATTCTCAGCACTCTTGCTACTACAAAATCCTCTCTTCTGAGTGGGATGTCAAAGGCAACCCAGAAATACAGCAGCTCAAGAGCTCAATCAAAGGGTTTTGCTGGCCGCTATGATGGATTCCCAGTAACTACCTCCAAAAAAGAAGAATACAAACAAACATCTGAAGAAAAACAGTTCAGACAGATGGAAGAACCCAAAGAAATAGCTAAGGCTCAGCCAAATGGACTGCCATTCATTGTGGCTGGCAATACCACTACGCCACAGCAAAATATCAGTGACCTAGAGATGAAGAGAGGTTTGAAAGGGAAAGTCCTGCTTGCCCACCTCACTGCTAGAGGGAGAGATGAGATCATTGGAGAGAGTCAGACTCTCTCCACAACAGTCTTGCCAAGGGAGAGCTCCACCGCCCAGCAGTCTTCGGTGGATGTGTGTCCCCATGACGTCTTGTATGTTTCTGACCTCATCACGTTTTCCTCTCGCTTCTGTGGGACAAACTTGCCTTTGAACAAGACCATGGTCTTCAGTTCCTCTCTGGAGATGGTGGAGGTCATTATGGAGCTGATTACTACCACAGACCATGGGAGGGGCTTTGCGATGCTCTTTGAATACAGGAACAACACGGAACCTAACGTCATGGATGTGGCGAGGCAGGATAGAAAGGAAAACACAATGATGCTGGCAATCATAACTGGAATTGTCCTCTTTGCACTTGTTCTTCTGTCTACCCTCTGCATAACTTGTAGGTAAGATATTTTTAGTGATCTAAGCTCCTCAAACTGACCCTTCCATGAAATCTGGAGTATAACTGATACCATGGTGAAAAGCCCAGTGAGTTTTTTTAAATTGTATTTAATTCAGAACCAAACCTGGATAGATAAATTGTCTGCCAGAATAAAATCTGGCTAAATTCCAGCCTGATGTTTTTGTTAATATTACATATAATTTACTATTATTATTTGATAGTATAGTATCAAAAAAGGAATGGTTTTGCCTTTGGATTCTTTTAGCAGTTGTTCAGCAGTGTCTGATTCATGATCCACATTCCAATTTATGCAACAAATGCAGAAGAGGTCCTACAGACAACTTCCTTTTTTGAACACCCCTGAATTTATCCCCAAAGCAAGTCCATCCTGAGCACTGAACAAGGCAGCAATCTGTGTAAAAAAACAAAAAACAAAAAAACAGTTATAGAATCATAGGGCTGGAAGGGACCTTGCGAGGTTATCTACTTCAGTCCCCTGCACTCATGGCAGGACTAAGTAATAGGTAGACTATCACTGACAGGTGTTTGTCTAACCTGCTCTTAAAAATGTCCAATGATGGAGATTCCACAATTTCCTTAGGCAATTTATTCCCGTGATTAACCACCCTGACAGGAAATTTTTCCTAATGTCCAACCTAAATCTCCCCTGCTGCAGTTTAAGCTTCTTGTCCTGTCCTCAGAGGTTAAAAAGAGCAATATTTCTCCCTCCTCCTTGTAACAAGCTTATATGTATTTGAAAGCTGTTACCATGTCCTCTCTGTCTTCTCTTCTCCAGACTAAACAAACCCAGTTCTTTCAGTCTTGCCTCATAGGTCATGTTTTCTAGACCTTTAATAATTTTTGCTGCTCTTCTCTGGACTTTCTCCAATTTGTCCACATTTGGCCAATGTGGTGGCCAGAACTGGACACAAAACTCTAGTTGAGGCCCAATCAGTGCGGAGTAGAATGGAAGAATTACTACTTGTGTCTTACTTACAACACTCCTGCTAATACATCCCAGAATCTGGGATGTATTACACTGTTGACTCATATTTATCTTGTAGTCCATTATGACCCCCAGATACCTTTCTGCAATACTCCTTCCTAGGCAGTCATTTCCTATTTTGTACGTGTGCAACTGATTGTTCCTTCCTAAGTGGAGTACTTTGCATTTGTCCTTACTGAATTTCATGCTATTTACCTCAGACCAATTCTCCAGTTTGTCCAGATCATTCTGAATTATTATCCTATCCTCCAAAGCACTTAAAACCCCTCCCAGCTTGGTATCGTCCACAAACTTAATAAGTGTACTGTCTATGCCATTATCTAAATCACTGCTGAAAATATTGAACAGAACCAGACCCACAACTGATCCCTGTGGAACCCCACTCATTATGCCTTTCCAGCATGACTATGAACCATTGATAATTACTTTCGGGGAATGGTTTTCCAGCCAGTTTTGCACCCATCTTATAGTAGATCCATCTAGGTTGTATTTCCCTAGTTTGTTTAAGAGGTCATGAAGGACAGTATCAAAAGCCTTACTAAAGTCAAGATATACCACATCTACTGCTTCCCCCCATCCACAAGGCTTGTTACCCTGTCTAAGAAACTATCAGGTTGGTTTGACATGATTTGTTCTTGACAAATCCATGCTGACTGTTACTTATTACCTTATTATCTTCTAGATGTTTGCAAATTGATTGCTTAATTATTTGCTCCATTATCTTTTCTGGTACTGAAGTTAAGCTGCTTGGTCTGTAATTCCCCAGGTTATTCTTATTTCCCTTTTTGTAGATGGGCACTATATTTGCCGTTTTCTAGTCTGGAAATCTGGAATCTCTCCTATATTCTAAGACTTTTCAAAGATAATTGCTAATGCCTCAGATAACTCCTCAGTCAACTCCTTAAGTATTCTAGGATGCATTTCAACAAGCTCTGGTGACTTGAAGACATCTAACTTGTCTAAGTAATTTTTAACTTGTTCTTTCCCTATTTTAGCTTCTGATCCTGCCTCATTTTCACTGGCATTCACTATACTAGATGTCCAAAACCAAAACAAAGAAGTCATTTAGCACCCCTGCAATTTCCACATTTTCTGTTATTGTTTTTCCCCTCTGTCCTTGGTCTCCCTCTTGCTTTTAATGTATTTGTAGAATGTTTTCTTGTTACCCTTTATGTCTGTAGCTAGTTTAATCTTGTTTTGTCCCTTGACCTTTCTAATTTTGTCCCTGCATACTTGTGTTATTTGTTTATATTCATACTTTGTAATTTGACCTAATTTCCACTTTTTCTAGGACTCTTTTTTGACTTTTAGATAACTTAAGATTTCCTGGTTAAGCCAGGGTGTTCTTGCCATACTTCCCATCTTTCTTACGCAGTGGGATAGTTCGCTCTTGTGCCCTAAATAATGTCTCTTTAAAAAACTGCCAACTGTCTTCAATTGTTTTTACTCTTAGACTTGCTTCCCATGGGATCTTACCTACCAACTCCCTGAATTTGCTAAAGTCTGCCTTCCTGAAATCTACTGTCTTTACTTTGCTGTTCTTCCACCTACCATTCCTTAGAATCATGAACTCCTGTGATTGCTTTCACCCAAGCTGCCTTCCACTTTCAAATTCTCAACCAGTTCCTCCCTGAATAGATAATCATAGACTCATAGACTGTAAGGTCAAACAGGACCATTATGATCATCTCGTCTGACCTCCTGCACAACGCAGGCCACAGAACATCATCCACCCACTCCCGTAATAGACTCCTAACTTAAGACTGAGTTACTGACATCCTCAAATAATGATTTAAAGACTTCAAGGTACAGAGAATCTCTCAGCAAATGACCTGTGCCCCATGCTATACTAAGTATATTCTATAAGCACATTTAAAGGGATACAGACAAGGTGGTAGGTTTAAACATAATCTTCTCTGGTGTACATGGAAGCTCCTGACTTCAGAATCCAGCTGTTATTTTGTATTGCTTCATAAACTAAACATTGCAAAACTCCAAGACACGCATGTTTATATCTAACCATTGTCCTTCTTGAAGGACCCTGATAAATACATAATTCACACTACTAAGTTTTGCCTACTCTAAAATGGTTCAAACTGATGGAAAATATCTTCCAGATTCTAATTTTTTTTTTAAAAGCTTCCTCTGTGATTAGTTAAGGCCTAATCCTGCCCACATTGGGTCAGATTCTAATACTCTCTCATGCTGATTTCTGTATAAATCTTGAAAATCCAGTTATTGTGAGTGTATCTCACCATGGTCACTGGACTAGAGTTGGAGGAAATGATTGTCCCTGGTAGCTTGACTCCTGGATCTTTGTATTGCTGTGGTTTCAGAGAAAATTACCTTATTTTAGTTAGACTGCATGTTTGTAGTGTGTTGGGTTTTTTTAAAGGCCGTTTCCTGTCCTGCTTCCATGTACTCATGCGCAACCCTCCCTGTCTTTCCAAGGATAGTTATTTTGGGCATATGTTGATTTCTTATCAAACTTGTATGCATGAGTGAAACTTGGTGCTTGTGAAAGTGAGGGGCCCACTGTGCTGCGTAAGTCGGTTTATTTAGTCCTGGCAGGTGCTGTGTTTGTTTTCTTTCTTGCCGTTTTGTCTATGCACTTCCAGGATATTAGTGTGGAGCCTCTTTTGATAAAGAGCTTGCCAGTGCTACTCAAGTGTATTGACTTATGTAAAATAGGAGTAAAATTGTATGATCTCCATTAAGCACATTAAAAAATTGCCTCAGAATGAGACCACTAAACTCTTTTCTGTGTGGCCTAAATAACAATTTGAATTCAGAAATGCATTAGCCTCCTCTTGTCCTATGGCAGAAAACATTAACTAGTTAAATCTATGAGAGCGGGACTGATTCCAGACTTAGGGTGGGAGAATAAGAAAGAAGAATTCCCACACTGTTCTAGAAGATGTTACCAAAATGGCTTTGAAGTTCAGAGACCTGGCTGGGCCCATTACAGGGAGACGTGCCCACTATGAAGTACAGATATGGGCTGTAGAGATTTGATCTGGGATTTCAGTTCAGGCCTATCTTCTATAATGAAGCTGGCCACAGCATTACATAGAGCATACAGAAGTTCAAAATTAAGGATAAATGGGGGTGCTTGCTGAAATGATGTCCAATGGAGCCTATTATGGCAGACACTCTCCCCTCAGAACATCCCTTTAGTGTATAGGCAAAAGGGCATCCTAGGAGGAATGAAGATTCTCTAAGATTGCAGTACATTCAGAAACGGGATCAGCTCTCTGAGGAATAACACTTGCTCTGACTGGAATGTGCTGTTGCAGAGGAAACCTCGACAGAAGATACTAATAATAACCTTCAGATCAGAATGTTTTCTAAACTTTGCCACCTCCTTTTCTCTCCACTCCCCCTGCTCTTCTGGTATCTGAGCAAGTTGGAGCTTAGCTGTGCTATGCTTCCTCCACCCTTTTTTATTTAATTTATTTATTTATTTAAGCTGCTCCCGTTGCGCAGCTAGAAGTAGCAGGCTCTGTCTCGTCAGTGGAGGAAATGGCACAGGACAGGCTTGGCACCCAGCACCATATAATAAATGGAGTCATCAAGCAATGCCGGCCCAGGTTTATTCCATTCAGCCAGAGTGAAGCTGTCTGGGGACACTCCAAGTTTCTGCCACACTGTTGCTTTTGTTTGGTGTTTGGGGAGGGAATGAAAGCATCGGTTGTTAGATGGCCAATAATTCTAATTACTTTTGGCCATGAGACCTGGCTTGAGTAGTTGGGGTTTTTATTTTCTTTCCCAAGCCCCCAAGAACAAAAGACATGTTCACCTTATTTAATTGTAATCATGCCCAGTCAAATCAGACTTACGCTCGCTGTTTGCAACTCATGAGGAAGGGACATTTTACATCTGCGCACCCTGCCAAGGAGCTTATTCTTATTACAACTCCTCAATTTATGTGAAAGGAAGCCTCTTATTTCCCCCATCCCCCCATACAAATTGATTTAAAGGTTAATACCCTCCAGGGAGTTTCCACTTGATGGGCAGAAATGATGTAGCAATGTTTCATCCAACACAAGACCGAAATAAAGTGACTGGGCAAAATATAAAGCGGGAGTGACCTGCTGTTTGCCAGGTGGCAATTCTTACTGCTATAACACTTCCCTGGGGAATCTGACTTACCACCAAGAGTGTGCTAAAAACAGAAGAGTTATCTGCCAATTGCTGCAGCTTTGTGCTGAGTATGGAATCCAAGAAGCCCCTCCCTCCTTGCCTGCATGTGTCAATGCCCTCTATCTCAGTTTAGCCCATAGCTCTACAATTGGTTCTTTCCATTTAAACTGAGCTGTTCCTACTTCAGCGACATCTCACTGGGCTGGAAAAAAGTTGTCTTTGGCAAAAGTTTCTACAGCAAATTTCAATTTTTCAGAAAAAAACACCACCACCCATCCTCAATTTTTCAGCTAAAACCCAAAAACTTTGATTCAGACATGTCATTATGGTGTCTCACCTGAGCTGAAGTTGGGGGTCTTGAGGCACCCTGCCAGACTGAATCTCCTGTGATGTTGAGCTACTGCAGTGCATCATGGGAGTTGTAATCTCATTGGGTAACCAGGCCCAAAAAGAAGAATGGGGAAATAAAGAACCAGTGCAGCATTTCTGAATAGAAAATTTTCTGTTTTCTTCTGGAATTTCTTGGCTTTTGTCCAAAAGATGACTTTTTTATTTAATTATTGATTGAACAGTCACACTCTTCTGAGGAAAGCAATTTCCCCCTCCCAAAAATTTTAGTTTAGTCAAAACCCCAATTTTCTACTTTTTAAAGGTTTCAACTGAAATGTTTTAGCCAGCCCTCATTAGTATTTTTCCCATGATACATAAGTACTTTAAGTCTTGGGAAGCAAAGTGGCCCTCATTTTCTTAGTTGCTGCTAGATTCTGCAGTTATTCCTCTATACATGCAAGAGGAAATAACTGTGGTATTTTGAATACTGTGGCATGGTAGCTATTCGCAAATGTTGACTTTATAATAATCATCACCGTATAAAGTCTGTTGAATCATTTTCTCTTTCCACCTGCATTTTGCTGTGGTGCCATCAGAGGAAAGTGGGCAGGAACTTGGCTACAGAAGAGGATCCTATATTAGTTGCTTGAATCTTTAAGGCAAAGGAATCGTCTATTTGTTTGAAAAGAAGCAGTCTGGGAGAGTCATGTATTGTGACATCATAAGTTCTTCTCTGGCTTTCCTCACCCCTAAATACGCCGGACCACATAAGACAAACACTTTGTCCTACTGAGGGAGGCTATGTTGCTTAGTGGGTAGAATGCTTGACTGGGACTCAGGAGACCTGTTTTGTATTCCTGGTTTGATGAAAATGACAATGAAATCAAAAAGATCCCCAAGGAAAAGAATGCTGGGTTCATGTCTTGGCCAAATGGCAAAGAATCAACATCAAAGGAAGATAAATTCAAGTATTTGGAAGAGATGGCTCGAGAACGGCTGTGTCCTACAGGATAAATGGTGGGAAAGGAAAGCAGAAGAAACACTGTTATGCTGATATTAACAACACAAAAAAATTTTTATGATTCCCTGAAGGCCATTTATGGCTCATCAAAATTGGGACCAGCTCCACTAAAGAGTTCAGATGGATCTGCTTTAATCAAGGAAAAAAGAGGTATCTCTGAGACATGGGTGTAGCACTTTACTGAGCTACTCGCCATCCCTTTACTAGCAAACTACAGGTGCTAAAGGAACTGACCCATCACCCCCTATATGAAGAAATTGCACAGCCATCTACTGTTGAGGAAGTGCAAAAATCTATCAAACAAGTCAGGTAATTCACCTGGCAAAGATAGCATACCTGCTGAAGTCTTTAAACTTGCAGGCCTCCAAACTGTCAACTCTTTATATGAAATCAATATAAATAACTGGGAAGCCAAGGAAATTCCAAAGGATTTCAAAGATGCAATCATAAATAAAATAAATTAAAATAAAACCAACAAATCTGACAATGGTAACTATCAGAATATCTCCCCACTATCAGTAGATGGTAAAATCCTGGCTCATATTTTGCTCAATCATCTACTCCAATACTATTTTGACAAGTTTCTACCAGAGACCCAATGTGGATTTAGAGAAGATCAGAGCAACACAAGCCTGATTTTCACTGTGAGACAGATTCATAAAAAACGGACTGAACAAAACATGGATCTGTATGCTGTCTTCATTGATCTAAAAAAAAAATGCATTTGACACTGTGAGCAGAAAGGGCTTCTGGAAAATTTTAGAGAAGCTTGACTGCCCCATCAAATTCATTAATATTATATGTCAATTCCATGAAGACGTGACTCATCAAGTAATCTCAGATGGTGTCATTTCCCATATCTAATGGGGCAAAACAAGGCTGTGTACTGGCACTGTCCCTTTTTGGTCTCTTCTTTGAAGCTGTTCTGAATTATACAAAGGACAAGCTTCAAAAGGCATCTACATAACGTACCAAACTGATGGAAAACTCTTTCATCTATGAAGGCTTACTACAAAGACAAAAGTTCTTAAGGGTCTCCTATGTAAAGTCCTTTCTGAGGATGACTGTGCTCTACTTAGTCGTAGTGAAAGTGACCTATAGCTTATCCTTGGCAGATTCTCAGAGGCAACTAAACAGTTTAGGCATATCATGAGCCTGGAAAAAACTGACGTTCTCTTCGAAACAGCTCCATCAACAATTACTACTGAGCCAAACATCACCAGCTATGGTATAGAACTAAAGATTGTCAACCAGTGTATAAACCTTTGCAATAGCATCTCAAGTGACAGTTCACTGAATCAAGAAATGTCAAATGAACATGAAAGGCAAACAGGCCTTTGAAGACTACACAACTACACCTGCAAATCGTCAACAAAACTGATGATATAAAATGCAGTGGTGACAGCAGTCTATTTAAAATGGGTGTGAAATATAGACAGATTACCACACACACACTGTACAACCTGAAACATTTTCATGTGCTGTCTCTGATCTATTCTGAAGATCCACTGGTGAGACAAAAATCTCAAAAATAACATCCTTGAAAGAGCAAAAACAACTAGCATCAAGGCAATGATCATCAAAGATCAGCTTCGATGGGCAGGTCACAGTATCAGGATGGGCTATGATAGGTTCTCAAAAAAGTTTTCTGTGATGAACCGAAACTCTGAAAGCACAGAAGGGGTCATCAGTGAAAACACTTCACACACCCTTAAGCAGACTTTCACCTCATGCAGCATACATATTAATAACTTTGAAGACATAGCCAGGGACAGAGCTGAATAGAAAGCAACTATCAAACACTCTGAAGAAGACAGCCATGAAAAATTGATTGAAAAAAGAACCAAACTTCATGCCAAATCTTCAGTGGGAACCTGCATATTCCTGTGTGAGCTCTTTTTGATCTTGCTCCTCACAAATCAGACTGTACAGTCACATGCGATGCTGCATGACAATGGACAGCCATATCATTCTGAGCTTTTTTTTTTTTTTTAATCTTGCGTGACTTTTTAAAGATGCTGGACTAAGGAGAAATGTCTCCCACCTCCCATGAGTTCATATGAGAAGCCCAAGTAAGATACATGGCATGTGATGCTGATGTTAAGCTACAAACCTCTGACAGGCACTGCACTTACACAGACATCCACAGGCAGGGACACACCTGACTTTGTTACATGAATGGTCTCCCAGCCACTCAATAGGGAGACTCCAGCCAATTTTCCCCCAGCTCCCCAGCCTTGTACCCCAGAACTGCACTGTCTTGCACTGGTCAGAAGCTATTTTATTAAGACATTTAAGTTCGCCACTCACTCAGCATGCAGTGGACACACACTAGTCTTTGTAAGACGAGTTGAGATTTCCCAAGCCCTTCAACCAAAACACACTGTTTTAGGTAAAATATAAAAACAGATTGAGTCTCTACAAAAGATAGATTTTCAGTGATTATAAGTAGTAAGTGTAGAGAGCAGAGTCGGTTACTTGCAAAATAAAAATAAATACGCAGTCTAAATTCTACAAACTAAACAGGATTTGAATCAAGCAATGTCTCACCCGGACAGATGGTACAAGCAATACACAATACACAGACTGGGATCTCCCTTCTTCCATCAAAGTCTTTGTCTGTCAGACCTTCTTCTGACAGGGGCGGAGGGAAAGAGATGGGGCGGAGGGAAAGAGAGGCCAAATTATATGTCACTTCCCCTGTTTTATAGTTCCTCCCAGATTGCTGGAAAGATCTTTGCTGTGATGTGGGGGGAGGGGGTCAGTCAGTCCCTATGGCTCAAGCAGTCTCCATTGCATAGATGCTTTCTTTGAGAAATCTTCACCGCATACTGTCTCTGGGATAGTGGATTCTTTCTTTGATTGGGTGTTGAGGAGCCATTAACTTCTGTCTGGCTATTCCACTGGAGTATCTGAAAAGCTGGCTGTGGGTGTTTCCAGCTTCACAACATATTTCAGTAACCTATACAGCAATACTTCATAACCGCACATATATTGATAGCACATACAAGCCAACAGGATATTAATGTTCAACAGATCAAGCTTTTTAAAATACTTCACAAGGCATACTTTGTACAAAACATATCATAACTATATGACAGTGATGAATATGGGGGTTCCAGGGTGCTACTCTGAGGTAGAGTGTTATAAGTGGTATTTTGTGTGTGTGTCGGGGGGGCGGGTGAGTGGCTCTTCTGGACTGCATCCCTTGACTACAGACTTTATGGACACACACTGCTTCCACCTTAGTCTCTGTGGGAATGATCCCAATAGTGAACAGACAAGCAGAGACTTGAACAGAGCAGACAGCCTCAGGAAGGAGACCTGAGGTAGCCCCGTAGGCCTGAGATAGTTCTGAGGGGATCAGACTGTCTTATCTGGCATCAAACTTAGAAACCAGCTCATTGAGTTAAATTTTCTTCTCCTTTTATAAGGATGTTTAATTTCAGTTATTTGTGCCCTTGTTTCAAGATGTCTTCTGTAAATTAAACTCCATGACCCTGATTCTGAGGCACTGCACAACCTTGTTCTTGTATTTTTCACTTGTCCTTTGAGCACTACTTAAGCTGTGCTTCGAAATACTCCTTCATGTAGTTCCATGTGCCTGGAAATGTTTTACTGACCAGGTCTGCAATGCCAGTGTCACCGTCCTTTCTTGCACTAAGACCCTTATCTCATCTCTTCCAAATTGCCTGTAACTTCTTATCCCACCGTAGCATTCTCAAAAGGAAGCATTAGCTAAAGAGTGACTGAAAAATCTTTATTCAGTTTAATAATAATAATAATTTAATGTGTGTGGAGGGTGAGGGAATGCTGTATGTCTGCTTTCAGAGTGTAAGCCTTCAGGGAAGAACCTTAATGTTCTTACATGTCTGTAAAGTGCCAAGTGCAGTGTTGTTATATACTTAAATAATTATCTTTGTTTAAAGCGTTTTGATTTCTGTTAGTACCTGGGGGTTTTTGGGGGGGTATTTTGATTCTTTCAGAGTCATCTTCAAGTTCTGTTTCACCACAACGTTAGTGATGCTGGCTCTTCTATAATGTCAGTTTTAGAAGAGGAAATCGTGGGTAAGATCTTGTTAGGAAATTTGCTTTTGTTTTCCTTCCATCTTTGACAAGTTCTCTTACCATGGAATGAGCTGCTGTTGTTTTCCTTAATATAATTTTCATAAAAATAGACAACATTTGCTGCTTCTTGGGAGAAAATCCCAGAATGCTTTGTTCTATATAATAAAATGTTGGGTATGGTGAAGCCAATGAACAGCTTCATGGCCTGAGATCAAGGGAGGGTCTACATATTTTGCAGTGTGCAGCTGACTCCATGTTAACATGGACATAACAACTGCTAGCTAGTACACAGACATTGATACAATGAAAAACGTAAAGTGTCATGAAATCTTGGAAGAATAGAAATGCAAGTGCATAGTTGTTCTGTTCTGTTTTGTCCTATTAAAATGAACATGGATGAGAACTTTTCTCCTATGGACTCTAAGTAATTCATGGATTTGTTGCTGTCTTTTCCTCAGACAGAAAATGTGCCCGAAAAGGAACCCTCCTAGTGCACACAGTGACCAGGAGGTTAGTGCTAATTGTTTTGGTAATTTTGTTTCTCTTGCACATTGGCTGTTATGCTGTCTATCTGTAGAGGTTTACTGGGGCATGTTCTGAGTTGTAGAATGGGATCCAGAATTCCGCCATTGATATCAATGAGTTCCAACTTGTGCTGCCAACTCGAGAGAATGAAAACAACAATCACACTGTCAGCCAGGACCAAGCGGGTAAGCAGATTATGTTGTTTCAATGCGTAGCCCCTTGCCCATTAAGTCAAGTCAGTCTCTCCCTCTGAATCTTCCTCCTCAGCCATGCATGTGGAGACGCTGTGCGAGCCATCACACATTTAGAAGTTTTTGGTGTGGAATTACCCCTTCTTTCCCTCCCCCTTGCTGGTAGAGTAATTCCCTGGCAAGGAATACTCACAAGTGTTGTTTCTGAACTCTGCCAACAGAAGCTGTCATATTCAGTGGCACAATGCAGACACTTGCTTAGAAGGGCAAACATGGCCTTGGTTCATCCTGTCATGTTGCTGGCTTAAAAGCACCTGTGAAATCTTCAAGAGTTTTGTTTTTCTCCATACACCCCCTCCTGTTTGTATCACCTGGAGAGCGTGGCTGTCTCAGCACTGAGTTTGGAACACTCAGATTTGCTGGAGCAGTCACAGGTCCAAAGATTTTTTCATATTAATTTGGGGATAAAATTGCTCTGATCCAGAGCAGCCATCTACAGCAGTGTTTCTCACTGTTCCAGACAACTGTACCTATTTCTGGCGTCTGATTTGTCTTAAAAACGACTTGCTTACAAAATCAGACATAAAAATACAAAAGTGTCACTGCACCCTATTACTAATAAATTGCTGACTTTCCCGTTTCTCATATCATTATAAAATAAATTGATTGGAATATAAATATCGTATGTACGTTTCAGCGTGATACTTGAGCCTATTTTTCACTTGAGTCTTTCTGAAGCCTGAACCCCTGGGAGAAGGGCTGAAGCATGTAATTTAGCTTTGTGGGGGCCCCCTTGTGGTGTGGGGCCCTGGGCAGTTGCCCTGCTTGCCAGCCCTAATGCTGGCTCCGCACTTGTAACCCCCCTAAATCTCTCCCAAGACACCTGCCCCCCAGATACTGCGTCCCCTAGGCTGAGAAACACTGATCTAGATTAGTTGAGTACCCCCCAGAAGATCTCTGAGTATCCCCAGGGGCACGTGTACCCCTGGTTGAGAACCACTGATCTACAGAACCCCAGCAAATGATAGCAGCAGTTGCTGGGATTCTTTGACTACAACTCATAGGTTGTGACCCATATCCTTCCTGGCCGGTAAAAGCCAACACAGAGTTACTGGATCTAAGATGGGTGTCGATGTCCATCAGCGTCTCCCTCCAAGGACGTTTCTTACCTCAAATGTCTTTTGCAGTATTTTAACCAAGCCTAGTTGAGATCCTGTTTTCATGAATGTAAACAGGCTAGCCATTTACTTGCTCAGATGCAGAATAAAGGGGTGTCTCCTTGCCTTCTGCATATATCCCCGAAGTTCATGGTCTGCCCCCCAGAGACAGGACAACCCCCTGTGGTTTAGTCTCCCATGTCTGCCTCCCTGTTGACTTCTCATCCCTCCGTTGACTTCATCTGTACATGAGGCTTCCCTTGTGTGGGCTTATAATGCTCAATTTACATCTGAACTGAGACAGACTGGCAGAAACCTGTTTGCCAGCCCTACCTTCAGACTTTAGAAACATAACTTTATAAATCGCATCTGTACATACATTTCACAACAATATTAATGATCAGCATGAACCTGGCTTTCATTTAAGAGCTCCCATGGTATTTTTATGGGATAAATACTATGAAAGCAGTGTGGGAGGTGTTTTGTCAGGCCTGTTAAGAGTTGCTGTTACAGACCAGTGAACCCTTTCCCTGCTGGCACCCATGAGCCTCTGTGTTACAGAAGTTCTTGTGAGAGCCCAGCTCAAAAAATCCAACTCTGTGCTGACACTCTTGCTAACTATTGACATTTTCCAATCTCCCTTCGTTGAGCAAGGTCTCAACGATTGTGGCCAGACAGTTCTGCCAATCTGAGTCCCCACAGCCCTTCAACTCTGATCAATGAGGTTATAACATGAACACGGCTTGGGAGGTTCTTCAAAGTTTAGGGTGGGGGAGCACAGGTGATCAGGGACTAGAGGCCAGGACAGGCAGGCCTCATATCTCTGCATAATATCCTACTTGCCACTCTTAGATATTTATATGCATATAAAAATGAGATGGGTTGAGCCAGCCTACAAAGTTCAGACCCAGAGCTGAACTTTTCCCAGGTGTGGCTGGATTTACAACTTTGGTTTGGGCCCCGCTCTATTTAAAAAGGCTTTGGTTTTAAATCCTCCTGGTTTCCTAGCCAAATTTCAACTGATTAGGACAAGGCAAGTGGTTCAATGATTGCATTTTTTTCAGATCTGAGTGGCAGCCAAGGCCTCATTTTTTATCCTGGGTTAGAAAGGGAAGAGGAAGATGGACTATTTGTCCAGCCTAAACAAAAGGACACTGTCACTTAAGAAATCTTTCTATGTCTTTCCTTCCCTTAGTCACTTCCTCTGGAGGCAGCACAGGACACTCTTCTCGGCCTACTGACCCAGACATGCCCCCTTCTATGTCTGCAGTGACCACTGAAACTGGGAGCGATGAAGTATTTATTATTTCAGCTGACCCTGATGCCAGTGGCTTGAGTTTTACCACATACAGAATACAGGTAGACATATGTGGGAGTATAGAGGGTAAGATTTCTAATGGTTGGAGGAAGAAACTGAGAGTCAAAACTCCCCGATGCCATTCCTAGCTCTGTCACTAACTTGCTGTGGGCAAGTCATATAACCACACAGTTCCTCTATCTGTCAGTAATATTATTTACCTACCTTGGAGAGCTGTTGTTGATTTTGTTATTTGTATTATCGTAACTCCTAGGTTGTGAAGCTTAATAAATGTTTGCCAATAAATGGGTGTTTTATGTGCCAGGGCTCTTCACAAAGGTTTGTTTATTTTATTTTATTTTTAAAATTTAAATACTGTATAGAGGCTTCTCTAGTTTGGGGGTTCTTTTTATTTTAGCTTACTCCCTTCCAGCTCTTACTGATGTTTCTTTAGAAATGCATATGGTTCAGAAATTTTTTTGCTTTGGTTTCTCTCGAGCACCCAAGATGGTGATTAATGTATGTTTGAAATCGTTATGTGGTCAACATTTGCTATCTAAATGTAGAAACATGGAATAGTGCAGGCACACACCAGTCCCTCATTTGACTTTACTGTGGGGTACAAAGGATTGGCTGTGCATCCCTGGCCTTGATTGGAAGCCAGGTTAATCCACTAGGAAATAGTATTGATTAGGATTTTCCTAGTCTTAGTAATGTACATGGACCTCTATAGAATTATGTCCATTAGTGAAAAACAGCCAGTCTCTAGACAAGTGAAAACTTAAACGAATATGGGCCACTGTCGTGTTTTTTAAACTAGCCTTCTATAGGATGGACAGGAATTTATTATCTAAGACCCAAGTAAAAATGTTTTAATTCTCTAATCCAGTGTTTCTCAACCTTGTTGATACCAGGGACTAGTTTGCTGCCATTCTAAATGGTGTCAGGGAGATCTCAGGGACCAACGCCGGTCCACAGACCAGTTGTTGAGAAACACTGCTTTAATCTACCATTCCCTGGTGGCATTTAATCTTAAAATACTTAAGGTATAAAAGAGAAGAAATGGTTTACACAGGCAGAAGTCAATTTTTCAACAAAAGTTGTGCATAGCTTTACAGTTTTTACATTATCTGACACCTCCTTTCCACCTGAATCATAATTTCTGTCATGATTTCACAATGGTGGATAGGAAGCTGGAGTGGAAATTGGCAAGATTTGTGCTTCCTCCCCCAGGTATGTCTGTACCGAGGAGAGCTCTAGCTACTGGAGATGAGATGAAACCTCAGTTTGTTGTGGATAGATGGAAAATCTATATTCTCTTTCCTCCCCCTTTAAAAAATAAATGCCGAGCATCCACAAATCCCATAGAAATCAGGGAGCTGCAGATGCTCACCTTCCAAAATCAGGACATTATTTCCTCTGCCTCCCCCTCCCCAGCTGCTAGAAAATATATGAAATGTGAAAGTGATATGACACACACTTGATCTTGCAGAAAAGGTTAAGAAGGAGCGATTTGATGTTACTACTAACTAAACTGGGATTCCCATAGAATGTTCTTAGCCAGGTAGTTAAAGAATCTGGATTAGGGGTTTCTGAATCCATACTTATTGCCTGATATGGTGGTAAGCCTGGTAAGAAGAGGCTAAGGAACTCTTTCTAAATGCTAGTTTTTCAGCATGGTTGAGGTTCATCCTCCCTGTTTTGGGAGCAAATGGTGCCTACAAAATGGCTTGCACTTTAAACAAGCTGACTTGCCCTCTCATTCTAGGAATTAGAAGTGCAGCTACTCAGTTTTGCACTCGTGATTGAAATGCTGGTGCGTATTGTTGGGGCATAAAGGAGGCTGTCCTAGAATATGTACTATCGAATCGTCATTTATATTGCTCTGAATATTCCAGGCTTAGAAGGTGGTTCCTGCTCTGTCTCGCCCCTGTACAATAAGGTTTATATGTGCTAGCTTCTGTTAGAAAGCCTACGCCAATGTTGAATGTTGTTATTCTCTGGCATACAGCTACTTTCTTGGCTCTAACTCTGACATTACTCTAATGTTTATGGAGGTGTGAAATCTTGAGCCTTTCGCGTAGACAAGGCTTCCAGACTCACCTCACCCAAAATGCTTGTCTAGACAAAGCGAACCGTAAGAGGCTTTGCACACAGCTTATCTAAATCCTTTTACTGAGAAATAGCAGTTGGTCAACAGCTCCCATGACTCCCACTGAGTGCAAGCCTGAGTTTTGCTGGGGAGGAGGGCAATGATAGGTTGGATTTAAACAAACCACAGAAATTAATCCACTGTTGGGAGTCAAGGGTACCTCCAGGCAATGTGCTGGGGGAACAAACAAACAAACTTCTCTGTAGCGTGTCAGATGGGTGGTGGATAGAGAAATGTTTTCTAGGGGAAAATATAGGGGCATATAGACAACTTCTAAAGAAAATGGAAACCATGTGATTGCTTTATTTGTATAACCCCTTTTAGCCCCATGTTTTTTGCCTTCACTCCACCATCTTTCCCCTTCTCATGCATTGTACTCTCTCTTGCTCTTATCTGTTTAATTCTGCATATAAACTGTAGATCTTACAGTGTGTATCTGTCCCCCTCTAAGGGCTAGACTACATAAGTTTCTGAGTCTACAAAAGCCTTGGCTAACAGCCCTAGGGTTTTTAGCTCAGACAGTTGAAGTTCATGATTTTAGATCAAGAGATCTGTGAGAACCAAAGACTGATTGAGGGGAGCTGGTCAGGCCTTTAGATTAACTGTTCGATATCCACCAGATATTCAAAGGTTCTGATCCACATTGTTTACGGAAAGAAATCCAACTCTGGATCTTTTTTTTCCATATATTAACTCTTAAAAATGAAATAAAAAAAACACAATGCCAAAGCAAGGCTGATATTGCTAATATTAAACTGAAAATAAAGCAATACAACTACCCCATTAAGCTCGAAAAATCAAATTAGTCTCAACACTGGATTGGATTTAAATCCTCAAAGTATTTGTTATAGAAATAATCAGTCCTTAAAGGTTCTAATAAGGATTCTGAGAAGGTGGCCGTTTGGTAAGTGTCCCTATGGGGACATGTCCTACTGCGTTTCCTTGAGAGGACTGTGGGGTCTCTCTGGCATGTAAGGGCTTTCTTGCTGAGTGGGGGATATTTTGAAACTGGCTAATGAAGGTAAAACTTTGGGGGGAAGTGCAGACAAGGCAATGGTGAACATGGCAGGTTTAATGCTTTCTGTTCTGGCATACTTTAAGCAGGTGCTGTACAAACTGCCCCACTAGCCTATCTTGTCTCAAGAAAAGATATGTTTAAAGAACCAGAGCCATTTTCACAGACAGCTCAGTGTTTCCGAGTGCCATTGGGGCCTTCACATGTAAAGACCTTTGACTGAAAGATGTTTAAAGATTTCTTGATTTTTCAGGACAAAAACCTAAAGAGAAGTGTCACAAGTCCAGCTTCAGTGTCCGACTGGCTGGCTTCTGATCACGTGGCTGCAGGAGCAGGTACTGTGGATAAAGGGGACGTGCAGGCAGAGAACCATCATCCACGGCAACAGACATGGAGTGCCCGGACTTTTCATGACTTACTGGCTCCGTTACCTCAATTACAGAAAAAATGGTACAGCTGGACCAGTAACAGCCCCTTCACTAAACTGGTGGACAGCAGTGTAAGTATCCACAAGAGGGGAAGGTGTGGGATTCAGGCATTGTGCGCCTAACAACCTTAAAGGCAACTTCCAAAAGGGCACTTTACATTGCTCAAACACCCACCTGGTTTTTTTATGCCAACTCCTCTTCCCCCTCCTCTGCCTTCCCCTTGTGAATGAGTTGAGGAAGTCAGCTGACAAAGTCCAAGGCCCTGTATGCATGTGTACACACACACAAAAGAGATGGAGACTGTTAATTCATGCTACCATAAAACAGTTCATCTGGGATTGATCATGCAGCACTGAGAAGCTGCAAATCCCAGGGCTAAGCATCTGGATAAAGGATTATTTTCCCTTAAATTTACAAATTACATCTTCAGAATGGATCATCTTGAGTCACTCTGCGTAACTTTTTCTGGTTATATCTAAAGTTTCTTTTAATTGATGTGTTAGTATTGTATTGTAAGGAATCCATGGACCCAGGATGACTAGCGCTCTCTCTCTCTCATTAACTCTGCAGACTTTAGACCAAGAATGCTTGTTACAGAGTTAACATGATGCTTCTGTATCTTCCCATGCACAAGGTACTGCTTTTTGGGAAGAGGAAGGAAGCCTCTTGGTTATGACAAGTGCACCATGGAATTTCAACTCTTGATTCCCTAGGCTTAAAGGTTTTCTAGACTGCTGTTTTTCAAAGTATGTTTATTAACCTATTATTATTTTGGTAGGGCCTTTCTACATCCACAAGAAACCAGAGTATAGCAACCAGAAAAGTAATTTCAGCCACGGAGATAGAGGGAATCTCAGATACGGTTTATTCTGACTCGTCCACCAGCACTGCATCATACCCACTAACTCAGTCTGTGCAAAGACAGCGGAAACTAAGCTCCTGCAGCTTGAAGAAATTCAGGTTTGGGAACCCTTACTTTGGGTTTTTAACCAGCTCCCCTGACTGCAAACAGGTGAGGCCTGTGGATCCCTCAAGATACTTGGGGATGACATCTCCACTTGACAGCCAAAGCCAGGGCCCAAAAAACCCTCCAGAAGACCCTACTGCCTTCAACAGCAACTTAATCAACTGTTCAAAAGCCAAGGAACTCTCAGTAGAAATGGACAAATCCAAACCTGTTTTTAT
The DNA here is from genome assembly GCA_007922155.1 of Mesoclemmys tuberculata. Classification (NCBI taxonomy): domain Eukaryota; kingdom Metazoa; phylum Chordata; order Testudines; family Chelidae; genus Mesoclemmys; species Mesoclemmys tuberculata. The sequence goes on from ML675640.1 coordinate 3,086,912, forward strand.
TATTTCTGAAGAAGAGGATGACCAGCAGCCGCTGGTCCTAGCAGAGCACCTTAGTCAGTGTAGAGAGACTCTGTCTGAGCAAAATGCTGTATATACTTCAGTGAAGGCTATGCCAGATAAATCACCAGTGGGCTTGACTGTTCAGGGAGACAGCTCTGCCAGGGCTCCCAATTTCACATCAGATCTCCCCGTTTGGGAAAAGTCTCCCAATTTATGCAGAAATCATGTGAAGACTTATAACTCTTCCAGGGGCCAGCTCAATTTGCCTATTGCAGACACCAGTACAATTGAGTCATCACAGAATTTTGACTCCTTAGCTGTTCATACACTCCATCAAACATCAGTTCAGTAAGGTTTGCAGAGTCACTAAAAAAAAATATGTCTGTGAGAATGGATGCAATAAGGAGAAAAGGTAACACATGAAAGCACAAAGCAAAGGTGTCTTTCCTCAGCGCAGCTGGGCCTAACGTGCACAAGACAGTCTTGTTTTCAGTTCTCATGGGATTTTAATTGTGGCTTATGGCAGAGAGTGATAAAGTGACTCCTCTAAAAAGATGTCTAAGACGGAGTAACTATGTTCTGGTACGATACAGGAAAACAAATGATCTAAATGATTATTTTATGGCATGTGGTGTGAAACATAGACCAGTCCTCAGGATCACTGTGGTGTCACTTTGTTCTTTGCTACATGTTATGAACCAACGTCTGCTCTCAGATATACTTGCATAATTCTTACTGATATCAACTGAAGTTGCCTCTAGCTATCCAAGAGTAGAATTTGGAATGGCATATTTATGTATTAAAAAACCACCATAAAGGCATTTTTAAACTGTAAAATGTTTTTAAAACTTGGTAACCTCGCCCTGTTAGTACGAAGTTTTGTTCATATCAGTCTCTGCTGTTTTCTTAGCATTAAAGGGCATGAGTAGGCCTTAATCTAACAGTTTAGATTGGTGAACGCACAGTATGAGCGCACACAGTCTGTTGCTATCAAAATAATTAATACTAATTTCCAATATTAACCCCATCAAACTTTCTACCCTCTTGGCTAGAACTCTGTAGGGTTGAAAAATTAAAGAAGCATGCTCTATGGCAATAGGAGAATGTATAAACCAACAGTCAAATATTCACTAGCAATAAAGTCTTCAGCATCTGATATTTTAATGCTGTATCAAACAGCTATTGCTGGTAACGCACACTGACTGCAGATTTTCTTCCTTTAAGCAGGCAAGCCTTAAAAGAAGCAAGCAAACTAAGTGGGTCAGACTTCATAGCCCTCTTTTGAAATGAGTTCCTTAGTAGATATGCCACCCTGATTACAAATCCAGTGCATGCAGTGGAAAACTGAACCAAAGGGAAGTCTGCTAATTCAATTGTGTTTAATAACCCAATCAGTATTTTAATTGTCTCCCACTAATATTTTTCTGCCTTAGCACGAAATGTATGCATACTTCACCCGCAACTAAAAGCATTTCACTTTTCTAAATGAAAGGATCATGTCACATGGAGTGGTGTGACTGCAGTTGGTTTAGGCTGTTCTAAAAATTGACAGAAGGCTCCAAATATGTGATAAAACAGATGCCAAAGAGGGGAAAAAATCCTCATGCAAATCTACCCTGTCTACTACACTAGGAATCAAAGGAGTGCCCTTAATATTTCTATACCCAGACATCTAAGCCTAGTTCTTGAAATATTTAACCCCCGTTTGGCCCTGATTTATTTAAGAATTCACCTGCTATTCCAGCTTCCATCTGCCACCTATTAATGTCTGAGATGCACAACACATGGTCTTAGTTTTGCCTAGCATGTTTTACATGTAGAAATGGAAGCATATCTGTAAGTGGTTGAGGAGGAAGAGAGAGTATCGCATAGTAACATGCTTTTTTTAAAACCAAATTACAAAAGCAGACTTCTGTTAAATCATCTGCATTGAGCTGAGTTTTAAAGCACAAAATTCTAGCTTCAGCTTTTTTTATTACTGTTAAAACAAGAACTAAAGGGAAGAGTTACTATATTTAGAGAAATCTGCAATACTCTATGTATTTTAATGAACTCTTTCATTGTGTATTTAATTTCACATATAACACTTGCATTGTAATGCAGCGTGATTACGCTTTGTTGTTCTTAAACTTCAACTTGCAAAATCCATATCCATGTATTAAAAAAATTACTTTTGGAAAACACGTGAGTGACCAGTTCCTTCAGTAATTGCTTGGGGGTGGGGAGAGGAAGAATAAAGTTTTTTCAATTAGTGTTTATTAACATATGAATTTCTTTAGTGGAATAAATTGCCTTGGCACTATTGCATGCTTTCTGTGTTGGAATACTGAACTGAATGATTAGGGTAATAGGTAACTGCTACAGACTGAGGGAATATGGCTGGAAGTGGAAGCTAGCCTGGAAATAAGACAAATTTTTGACAGAGGATGATTAACCATTGGAACAATTTATTAAAGGTCATGGTGGATTCTCCATCAGACACAATCTTTAAGACAGGACTATGATCTAGGAATTATTGTGCTGTATGGCCTGTGTTATATAGGTCAGACTAGATGATCACACTAGTTAGTCCCTGCTGGCCTTGGAATCTCTGAACATCTGCACCAGTATCTGGTCTACAACAGCACCAGATTCTGTAGAGAAATGAGCAAGAAATAGTATGGTGAATTATTCTGGCATAATGTGCTCATCATAGGAGCTTTTCCCCACCCTCTCTGACTTAATGTCCTGAAGCAAGAGGATTTATATCCCTACATCTTATTTATCCAGTTATATTACTTAAAAAGATTATTGCCCCTTAACTTCCTGTCATAGCTGTCCTTGTAGCCAAATAGTAGACATGTGTGCTTTCTCCCAAGCCTGTCACCACTGCCAGCGGAGGAGGAAAAGTGTCACATTTGTATCTTGCCCTATAAAATATACCAGTCACATGTTCCTTGACACCATGTGCTACCTCCATAATACCCACTATAATGGCACAGGGAAACAGGGACAGTATACATACTAGACTTCCACTTTCTTGAAGACTCTCACAAATTTGAATATATATTTATTTTCAAATTAGCTGTAGCTGATGCTGCAAACTTTAGAAGGGCAGGACACCCTAGTACAGTGGGATATAGAAAAAAAGCTAGAATAGGAAACCGCTCCACACTAGACAAATTCTTATATCAAACCTGGTTTTAAAAGAATGGCTGCATCTTCATTTTCTTACTAAAAATCAAGTCCATGGTTATTGGACAGTAGGATTTCCCCAAGGCAAAATTCCCCCACACACATTTCCATTGAAAAGCTGTTGAAACATCACAGGGGTAGCACTTAATTAGAAAAATATGAAGGCTGCTGATGGACTAAAGTTGTATAGTGTTTTCAGCTGTACCCATGAACTAGAACTAGTAAAAGAAAAGTCTCCATGGTACAGAAATTTAAGAATTTGGGTACAATAGATATAACTTGTCACCTCATCTTACCAACTGTATAAAAATTACTCTTCAACACCTCACTTAGATGTTACCACACTTTGAAAGTGAGGAAACCTAGGAAAAAATGAAGATACATCGAGTGGAAGAAGCAGGCTAAAACAGAAGTACCTTTTCCTAAGAGCTGTCTTCTGGACCATTATGGTAGATAGGCTAGCTATAGCTATAGCTATGTTAGAGGCTATCCCAAAAGCATATATGTCTGCTTTGCAAAACTGCCTGTTTTATTAATGTTTATACACACTCATCAGCATGGTATCTGAAAGTGTATCAGTCCAGACCCAAGACACCAGAAGCATCAAAATTCTCATTTAGCTCGGCAGACTAACAGTATACAGAGCAGCTAGGCAAGACAGAAAATCAAGGAAGTTATCAGTGCTTTTGTAAGGAATTTAAGAAGTGCATTAAAGTTCTATATTTTTTAAAAAGGCAAAGGTACAAAAATTCACTCGCTTTTTTTGGATATTTAAACCCATCTCCCGCCTCCCATTTTACTTTTAAAACAAGATCATCAATTTGCAATGCCAACTGAAGTTCTTATTTATATAGAAATCCAAGATACAGTAGGTAAAAACCACTAACAGGAGAAGGGAAGTCATTTAACAATTACATGGAAAAAAATATCGAGCAGAGATTATGAATCTTAAACCTAGAAAATAAGGAAAACTTGATAAGGAAAGAATTGCTATATTTCCCTTGATAGTTGATTAGAAATAGCTCTGAGACTGTTATATCTACAGTGCCCATATCAGAAACACAATAGGATGGTAGTTCATAATGAAATTGAGGCATTCCTTTCCCCTCATCTACAATGCTAGCTAGTTGGTAGTAGCAGATCTTGGAAGGAAGGCATGGGCTCCCTTTTGTTCATTGGCAGTAAAAGAGCAGCATGGTAGCAGCAGGTCTTTGAAGCTACCCTACCATCATATACCAGAACCAGATTCCATGGCACTAGTTTTCTTCAGAAACAGCAAGGAGAAGTTGAAGGGAATTAAACACCTAACAAGATTGAATATACACTTATTATTGCACTAAACTTGAAGATTTAGATTTGTGTTTTCACAAGCATTTCATACTTACATTCACTACAGTTAGGAGGTAGAGTTTTTAATTCAGACAGCTGGCTGGGCAGGAAGATGCAGTCAGTTTGTTAGCAGAAACCACTTTCAGCTTTCCTGTCACTCATTTGATAAAATCCAATCAATTAACCAAAGTTCATTTTGTTGCTTACATTTACTTTTCCCCCCTAATGTAGAAAAACAGTTTCCACCAAAATGGTTGTCTGACCTGACCTATCAAAACATTTGAAATATTCTGATAAATTTACACCGTCTGTCAAAAAGCTAGAATGTACTGCTTGGATAAAATGTGAACAACTAAAGGAGAAAGAAATGTGACAAGACCCAAGCCAATCGAGTCACCTAACCCAGCCAAGCAACACCAGCAGTGAAAGAAATAAGACTGAAATTTCAGAAAATATTCATGGCCTTTCCGCAAATGTCAGAAGTTACAACTCAAATGGCACCCTTCGAAAATGAATTACAAAACAATGCTACGGCAACTAATGAGATTAGGGGTGAAATTACCTCAGCGAAAGTGAGAACAGTCAACCATAAAGAAAAGCAAGATGACCCAAAATATAGATTGAGAAACAATCTTTTCATACTGGACATTGCTGAAGGAAATAATGTAATTAGTTTTCTTCAGAAGCTGGTCCCTGACGTTGTAATTGGGGCCTCTGCTCCCAAACTTGAGACAGAAAGGCTGTTGTCCTGTCAGGCAAAAAAGGCGGGAAAATGACTCAGGCACATTCTCTTTAAGTGGCTAAAATACAATGATACTGAAAGCAGGGGAATAAGCAGTCACCATGCTGCATTTTTTAAAGAAATAAGACCTCTTTCCAGGAAAGTTTTGTAAGGAAGCATAAATAAAAGGTTTGAGCGGGGTTTGGTGGTGATTCTCTTCTCACAGAAGAAACTCCCTCTAGCCCCAATTCCCACCTCAAAAAAAACAAACAAAAAACAAAACCAAAAAAAACCCCCCCAAAACAGAAAGCACTAGTCTAAGTCATCTGAACTGAAGTCTTCATTTAAAAGTTGAAGACTATTGCGTTAACAACTCTGTTTACTGGTATAGCTACCTCACTATTTATTACTCATAGCCAAAGAAGCAACTTCCATTGACTAAGGGGAACAGGATCACACTTTCAGTGTAATTTACTGAGGCCTAGGTGGCGCAGAGAACTGTAATGGAAACCAACCCCTTACTGACTGAAGTCCAGCCCACAGTGAGGATGACCAAGAGCAACAATGACTGATTTAAGTGCTTCATGGACAGGTGTGAAAACTGTAAAACCCATATTCAATGCTGCTCTTTTCTTTCACTCCATAAGATACTCCCTCCACAATGGATAAACTGGGTAATACACAGCAGCTTGCATAATACTACAGCTGTTCCAAAGACAGGACTTCACTCTGGCAAGACCAAAAATTGACTGCTTCCTTCCCAACTGAGTTAGCTACAGAACAGTCAATGCCAAAATAAAGTACACAGTACTTAAACCCACCAGTGCTGGTAGGACAACCAAAGTAGTTACAGATCTGAATGTCTATAGGTCTCTTGTTCTTACAGCTCACAGAGCATGATTATACTTCCACTTTATATTGCTTGAAGTATAGGTTTTAATGTTTTTTCAATTTAGTTTGAAGAACATATGACAGCTGGCTTAAAAAACAGTAGTAAGGATTAGCTGCAACATTAAAGGATTTCAATTTCCATTTTACAGTGTGAGAACTGTAAGAATTCAGAAATGCTAACATCCTAACTCATTAAAAACTTGAACTATGATATGTTTGACTGGCTTTACTATTTTCAACAAACAGTCAAATGAAGTCTGGTACGGATAAAAGTTTGTCCAAGTTGCTACATATGCAACTTCCTACAGCACTCAACTTCTCCACTTGTAGTAGCCATTCAGAATCTTTTCACATGTGCATACAAACTATTTAGATTGACTTTAACACTGCAATATTCATTTTCTGTAGCTTGCTGTTAAATCTTACTTTACTTTAGTACTGTTAGCAGTTCTAGAATACCAGTGATCACAGTATCTAGATACTCTCGCATGAAGTTAAAAAAAAATCCAGTTCTACAAAAGGAAGTAAAACTCTTTGCTTCTGCCCCTTGTATTGAATGTTTCTTATTTAAAACGAGGTATGTCTGTGTGGTTACTTCCAAGTACAATGGAGCTGGGTTGTTGTACAGCTCATGTTATAAATCCTGCAGAGAGATTGGAGATCCTTTGCAAATTTATTTTGACAGATGTAATGGAGGCTAAGCAGATCTCTTACATATCACAGGTAAGGACTCTTTCCAGGTTACCTTACACTCAGTTATCATGAGCTTAAGTCTGGAATTTTGCTGTAAAAACTCAGTAACTTGCATAAGTAACATGACTGAATGTTAGAAAATGATATATACATCATCTATGGACAGTTTATGGTGAGGAGAGATTAAGCAGCACAGATGAAATGGAAACAGACAGCTTCAGTGGATAATTTTTTTAATAAGTTTTTAGTCCAGGAAATCACAAAAAGAATTGGAAGAACTACACTCCTCCTCCTTTATAAAAGAACCTTCTCACAGAGGGAGACTGTATCTTATTCACCACTACATTAAATCCTATCATAATCACCCTTGTTTTCACAACATCTATTCTACGACATTCCATGCTCAGCTCCCAAATGTCTCTTATAAAGAGGGTGGGGATGTGCTTTAGACAGGTTAAAAATATGGTGCACCTTTACAGTATTTAAACAAATTACACCAAGTATAGTTTATACAGTTATCACATTATCTAAATATCACCTGGCAACCATACATTTTAAAAGGACTAATTATAAGAGTATGTAATACCCATGAAAGATGCTCTTAGTTACTTAAGAGCATATAAAGACCAGGATTTATTCACCCTCCCCATTTGCAAATTAATCTCTCAGCTCTTCCAAGTACAATATAATCACAAAAAAACTTCTCACTCCATTGCACTACTTCAACCCCCTATGCATAGAAAGGCATATTTATTATCTGTAAGGGGGGTGGGAGAGAGAGAGAGGGGTACATCAAAGAAATAAAAGGAACCTTTACTATACAGGTAGTTTGGATGTCAAGTTGTAGATTTCTAAGATGTCACATAATATATCCTTATACACATGAACAGATTGTGTAGGTGCAAGAGAAGTTGTACATAGAGTTCTAGATATGTTATTCTTAATCCACAAAAAATTGAGCACATTAGGGGCTTGAACATTAGCACAGTGACAAGTCTATGCTAAAAGTCAATCTGAGCCATTGGAAAGTGGTGAATGAGAATGCAAAGCACATTTCTATATTTAATGTGCAAAGGCTCTCTGCCCACAAATACATGCAATTTGCTTACATGAACAGTTGAAATTAAGACCAAACAGTTGGGAATGGTGGTCCTGAGAAGGTATAATAACCATAAAAAAATAAATCTTTCTAAACATAAAATATGGATACAGATGCAAGAGAACATTGTTAGTAGTAGTAAAAGGTAGAAACAAAGTTTTGTTAACAAGTTTCAAGTATTATTCCAGATCTGATTTCAATCCTACTCACAGGAGGAAATGCCCAGAGATTAGGAAGAGCAGTCCACACCAAAGTGTACTTTTAACAGCATTATGGATATTACCATTGCTGCAGCTACTTTAAAAATATGAACAGAAATCCATTATTTGTAATTAGCATGTATATTAACATGTGCAGTATTGTATTTTTTTAATTAACAGACACAATGTGCTACATAATCCTGTGCTGCACTATCACACATAGCATAGTGTTTCTGTTTTTGTTTTATACTGAAGTTAAGTCTTGCTTGCAAAATAAGGCATACCTAAAACATGATATTTACAGAGGTAACTTTGTACTCTTTCTTCCCATTATACTTTGCTCTCCTGGGTATGATATTTATGAAAAGCTGGTCCAAGTCAAGTGTATGAACAAGAGTTGCCAGATTAGAAAATATTTAAGACATCATATTTTTATGATGCTTAGGAAATTTTCTGAACAAAATTAAGCAAAAAATAGATGAGTGAAAAATGAAGTTGACATACTCAACATGTTAGTGACACCACTGCCCCCTTACAATCTCCCCTACATCAAAATAATTTTTCCGTATTGCTAAAGTTCATCTGCGGTGGACCTTTTTTGTAGATAACATTTGTTCTTTCTAGTAAAGCTGTTATATTCTGTTGACATGACAGCCTTTCTACGCTTTTACCAATGTGCACAAGCTAGAGCATAGATGCAAGATAAAACTACATGCCTAGCTAACGTACAATATCACACCAAAACTATATTAAAAAATTGCACCAACTTGTCTTACTGTTTGCTCTATGTCAATAATATTGGTTTAGTTCTTTTCATATAAAATTGCTATAGTTAATAAAAGCAAAAAAATGTTCATCCATAAGCAATTACTATCTCTAATTTGAGTCTGATTTGTAAATATTTGTTCAACTATTTGTGTTATTTAATTCTAAAAAGAAACAAAGCTACTAAATTAAAAAAAACCCAAAAAACTGTTTTCCTGTATAGTGTTCCTCCAAAGCACTGTTCTGACTTCAAGCTGTAAGCTGAAGCTGTTCTTTGTTTAATGAATAGGGAAAAAAATTAACAAAAAATTCTGATGAACATATATCACATCACCTTCTTGTTTTGTGAAAGTGAATATTTCAATCCCAACTGCCAACTTAATGACATCCCAATTTAATCATCCTAACTTAATGACAAGATAGCAGTGGACAAGTCTAAACATATGCTGAGTTTCATACTTTGATATCAAGTTTCCTGTGAAGAGCATTTCCATTTTATTTAAGGATTTCTTTTATTTTCAGGACACATTTAGTGCAAATACCCTCCTTACTGATTATTCTTAGGTCTTCCAATGTATGGCTGGTATTACTTGATTTGAGTATAGTGAAATAGTGACAATGTAATAATGAGGATGCAATGCAAGTCAGATTTTCTTTTTAAAAAGGTTCTTGCTTATTCATGTATAACTGTAAAACTCTACAAATTAAAAAGGTCACACCAGAGTACCTGATGAAAAAGTTATTGACTCCCTGCTGTGAGGGAACAATGAAAATCCCCTGTATGATCAGTATTTCAGGCTTTTGTCCCCTATCTACACACTACAAATGTTCAGACAGTTTCAGTGGTGGAAAGTTCAGTTCTTGAAACGTGTTTGTTCACAAATGTGATTGAATTTCCTGAAATAAAAACAAAAAAGTTTAAAAATGGCTCTCAAACACAACACCATGAAAAAGTCAAGGCCTTACCTGCTATCGGGTATTTTAAAGTCAAACAAAGTTTAAAGCAGCAGATATACATGTTAATGCTATCAAAACCTGACGACATGGATGCCTGTTATTTTACGCTGAATCCTACCCTCCATAAAGTTTTGCATAACAGAATTTTTAATGTTTCTACTGCCCAACAACCATCAATTACATTATGTACCCTGAAAACCTGCTAACTGCATTTCTCTCTGCAGCTCCATATTTTAAAGGAGGTAATTAAGACTGGTTACAAACAGAATTATTCTTGCCCTGACAGACACTGGTTATTTTCAGCAGTCAGCATTGAGAGTCACTGGGAACTGAAGTTGTTAGACAACCTTCAGCAGGTGTTAAGCTGGCTAATAAATAAATTTCAGCATAAATATTCTTTGAGTTCTGAGATGCCAGATGAATTTGGAATCTCTTTTGGGAAATAAAGGACAGTGGAAAACTTTCCCATTTCTTTAGGGAGGAAGGATGCATCCTCCCAGGTGACCTGGGTTCTATGGAAGTGGCTTACTGATCATTCTGGATTAGACCGGTGATGCAGAATTCTCTAAATGTTCTACTTCCTTACTGTCAAGTACTCGTCTGTCCTTGTGTTCTCCCTGGTGGGTCCAGTGGCCCCTAATATTTATCTGAGGCATAAGTTGAGAGTTCAACTTCAATCTGAATAGGAAAGTTTGGCAGTTGTTTTGATACTGACTCAGCTCCCCAGCACATCAAACAACAAAATTCTCTCTGGCAACTTCAATGCAGCCCAGTGCTACAGGTAACTCTTGTTGACCTAAATCAAAGCACCTGAACTAAATCTGTGAGCAAGGAAAGAAAATTAGCTGGGGAGTTTATTCTGCAGAATCTTTACCCTGGGAAGAGGATGGGGATGAACTATTTTTAAAATGTCTTTCTAATGATCTGGCTGTGTAAACTGCACAGATGGATGATTTTCAGACCACAATAGTCTGAATTAAAGGAAAATTATGGTAACTACATAGCCCTTTCAGAGGATTAGGTAGATTAATGAGCAGAAGGTCCTGCTCATTAAAGCACTCTCTCAATAGAGGGAAAGTGACAGCTCCTTTTTAGGAACAGAGAACCTTAATCATTATTCAAAAATGGAGGAACCGTATTTTTGCCTACCCTCCCTCATTAATAGAGTCAATCAAATCTGGGCTAAGCAAGCTGTTTTTAAGTCCTTTAACTTTTAGCCAAATTTAGGCTTGGAGTGAGTGCAACGCCCCAGAAAATGATGGAGCTACATGGTTTTACTCTAGGTCTGAATGTGGCCCTTTGTGGAGGAAACAAAAAAAAAAAAAAGTAATATATAGGGATTTCCAACTTCTGGTTATTTCTCATGCATGATCACATACCCGAGAGGCCAGAAACTACCCTCCGCTAACTAACTGACTGGAGTCAGGTTTTTGTTTTTGTTTTTTTTTTTTTTAAAGAAAAGACCTCATATCCTCAGTATTTAAGGCTGCAATGGTTAGGAAATCTATGACCAAGAAATTCCTATCCAGCTGACTAGTGTTTAAAGGAATCAAACCCTTCATGTAAAGATATCAGATATGAATTTACGCAACTGCTAGTGGTTGATTTGCACAAAACGTCTGTCTTTCACATGTGAATTTGGAGTCTATGTTCTGTAGAAGTGTTATACACTTGAAAAGTGAAGGATCCTCCTCCTGTCTTCAAGCTTAATACTTCACTTTCACCAGGAACCCAAGCTGAGCTAAACCAGGGAATAAGACTCCTAGAGCCACTCTGGCAACAAGGAATGGCAAGTCATGTCAGACTCCTAAAGCTACAGGTTCCCAACCAGTTTCCAACAGGGAGATGTCAGATAACCACTTGAAATTAGTGTAATCTCGTCCTCAGATGCATCCCAGTATACTTGGAACCCCATGGCACTTCAAAAGGAGGTAGGTACCTCAGGTACCAGAACGTGGTTTATGCAGCGCATTTGAAGGAGAACCCAAATGCAAAGAACTAAGAAAGTCTACTTCAGTGGGAAGTGAAGACTGGGAACGGGAACTCAGGATCAAAACTGCCAGACTTGGCTATTTCAGTTCACAGGTGCTTGTGTGACCCATTTCTTTTGTTTCTACATGCATGAAGCTCTAACTCTTGAGTTTCAGGTCTGTACAAAATCTCTACATATCATGTGGTTTCTACCTGGAACCATAAGACAGAGCACGCTCACTTGAAACTGGACCAACAGATGTTCCATGGTCCATGAACCTGGCATAAATTTCAATTCTGGAATAAAAACCAGACAAAATCATGCAGTTCTGGTTTGTGCTGCAAAAAAGTTTCTCAGAGCTCTAGACAGGACCCACTACTTGAGAACTACTCCTTTAAGCCTGAATTTTTGGTAATTTTAAGTTCAATGGGTGGAAAAAACAAAACAACTCACATAGCATGGTGTGCTTTAACCTGAGTCCGGCAGTTGCGCCCCCAGTAACAATCAGGACGTGATGTGACCGTCACTATAAAATAAACCACCATAATACCACATTTATTGCATAAATTAATGAATAAAGATGTAGCAGATGACAAAAATCAACGTAGCTGAAATACATTAGAATCCACTGGTGTAAATGGCTTTGCTTAGATGTTGCTGGGGACAGAAAAGGCCTCCTTCTGCAAGAAACTGCTGTAAGCTATACCAGTTTCCTATCATTCTTTTACATAATACATATTAAAGCACATAAAAATCCATCATGAACTGGGGGCTAACATGGACCAATCCTCTGAGTAATGACTTGATCCTGCACCATTAATACCACTTGGAGTTTTGCCACTGACGTCAGTGAGAACAGGATTGGGCCGTAAATACATAAGACATCATGTGCCAGTTACAGTTAAAATACACTTCAAAATAGGACTTGAGAAAAATATGTAGTGATTATTTTTCTTTCTGTAGTTTTGCCCACAGTTATAATGAATGTAAAGCTGAGTGGTCAAATGTGCCTCCTTAAGCAGATAAAATGTTACTTATAAAAATGAAACATACGAGACTGGCCAGTCTGCCTCACGCTGTGTTGAAACTCACAGTAGCAGCAGTGTACTTAGCAGGTAATTGAGTGGAAAAGCTGTTGCTAACAACAAGGACTGTTTGGGGGGGAAAAAAGCTAGCAAAGCATAACCAAGTCAAAAGTAGATTAATGGAAGGGCTCAGCTGAATCCAACAGACTGGATATATATTGGAATTGAAGAAGCTACAATTGCCTCTATTATATCGTATAATGAAGGTCTATACTGCTCTACCGTTTTAGAATGCATGTTGGAATGAATTCTTGTAACCAACGAAGGACATGAGACAATATAATCAGACATCACTCAGAAAATATGGGCACCTTATTTGCATTTAAATGTGAAATTTATTATAGCTAATTATAATCAACAGCTAGTTCTTATTATATACTGTGCTTTACTTCTGAAGTATTTTCATATACATATCTGTCCTCAAATATTTTAAATTAAAAAAAAAAAAAAAACTGGCCATACTGGAGGCAAAGAATCTGCTATGAAGACTTTGGCACTAGATGCTCTTTGAACTGGCTACACACAAGCTTTACATAAACTCATGAATAAGGCAACCAACCTAAAATCTCACTCTTGCAAAGTGGACCACCAGCTGACTTCAACGGAACTACACCTAGCTATAAGGATCTGCATGGGAGGATCCCTTTAATCAATAGAGGTTTGTCTCTGAGTTCTCAGTCCTGCACAGTCAAGGGATCAAATTGATTTCCCCCTATTCCTCACCTGGCAATTCAGCAGCAGGAATATTCTGCCTGTACTGGTAGGCAAGCTCTCGGAAGCTCCGGAGGCCACAACAGTAACAAAGCACTGTGTTCCCAGTAATTCTGTAATCTGGGGAAGAAGCGTTTGCACACAACATTAATTTAAGTGTTCTTTAATTGAGCGTCTCAAAAAATGCAATAACCGCTCTGGGCATGTACACAAACAGGTTAGGAAAGCAGGATGTGTTTAGTGCAATCCACTATTACTTATTGAAATGCATGCCATTCAAAATAAATATGAGAATGAAGAGACTTACCTGACAGCATAAAAACTTCTTTTTGAAGAGCTAAGAGACTTTCATTTAACATGTTTTTCCATGTAAACCCCCTGGATGCCAGGTAATCCTGAAACATGGAATATAAAAAGTATATTTAGAAGAAGCTAAGCGATATCAATGTCACAAAATAGAAATCTAAATAGATTTTCAAAATGCATTTAATTTATATTTTTAATCTAATTTATTTATATTTCTTTAACCTGACTACCAATATTACCATTGTCAGATCACTGATACTTAAAGTCAGTACTTGATGTTCATCATGGCTCTTCTCCTGCAAAGATTAATGTAGATACTTAGCTTTACGCATTCAAGCAGTCCCATTGCAGTTAAGCACCTGAGGGGGACTTCACAGGATTGAGGCCTAAACATGCTAAGTGAGCTCCTGGTCCATTGGAAGTTTTGCCAATGACTATTGATTTCACTGTGGCCAGGATTTCACCCCGTGTCCTTAACTAAAGACAACATGGATCATGGTAAGGAATGTAATAACTGGCATATACTTAAAATTAAAATTAACTTGAGTGGAGGAAAAAATTGTAATAAACCTAATTTTATTTGTAGTTTTTTTATTATTAATCTTTTGGACATTACACTTTTTACAGACTTTAGGAACTGTTTTTTCTAGCAAGTGCATCATTAATATGTATAATGCGGTAACACGTTTGCTAAATGTATGAATTCCAGAAGGTGTCTATTAGTCATTTAATTTCCACTTGATTTCTCTGGTGTTTAACCATTGCCACACCTGCATCAGATGCGCAAGTTGGTGAAATCAATCTCCATGATTACAGAAAAAGTGATTTTTCCAATTGTTTGAGGAAGAAACTGCTGGGGGACAGGAGTGCTCAGAACAGCTTTGAACTAGAATTCTCTCCCACTGGCACCAAAATTGAAATGGCCAAAAAACGTCCCAGAAATAAATACAATACTTTTGGTTGGCCACTTGCTCAATGAGGTAAGTTTTACACTTGGTTGGCTCTGCTGAAAGCTGACGGACTGTTTAGTTTGCCTTTCAAAGGTCATGACCCATTTGTGGCATGCTTAAAACAGCCGACCAGGACACAGTCCTATTATAAAGATTGTCACGCACATCACTGTTAGTGAACACTCCCCACCACCCAACACAGAAAGATGTTTAGTAATATCAGTTTATCCTGGTGCATAACAGATGCCACAGTGACACCATGGGCCAAAATCCACTACCATTCATCATCCAGGAATTGAGTGCACTTTGAGCTTGACAGGCTACAATATGAAATCCACGTGTGCGTACGTGTGCATGTACAAGTACATACACATTCACACACACTACACAGTAATTACACTCCACTCAGTTAATTATCTCTGTCTCAACCTTACATATGTATTTATACACAAGCTAGGCATGTACATTATTTCATTCCACTAGCCTGCTGGATGACTTTGGGCAAGCCACTTCATTTTAGTTTCCCCATCTGTAAAATGGGAAGACCACTACAGCGCATCAGAGAAAAGTATCATTGTTATATGCAGTAGAAACCTACTCATTAACACTAAGCTGTTACTGCTCATTGAGAAGAGTACAGGAGATTACACAAAGATGTGCCAACATGAAAGGCTGAGCACATTCCTAATGTCCTTATTCAATCCAAACTCACTTTGTCTTCAAAAAGAATATTTGCCTGAGTAAGAATTAATGGATTAGGCTTATAATGTTAAAGTAATGCTGAGTCTGCAGGGTGAGGAAGGAGTTATTAAATGTAAAACAAAATGTAACTTAAGGAATTTGAGTTAAGGATAACGTTAGTTGTGCTTGGACACTCCCTGGATCTCCAGACAGTGAATGAACAAACACACTCAATTGCTGCCGGACCTATGCACAAGGAGAAGGGCGTCTCTTTCTCGATTTCTTGCTTTCAACAACTGGTGTGTCATAGTCTCAATGTTACATAGTCTCATTCTCATATCCAAACATATATTTTTAAATATACCTTTAGAATATCCGACTCATAATGGTTGTTGTTTAGGATTCCATCTAAACACTTGTCACCGAGATTTATTTCTGTGAAGAAGAGGGAAAATTATCTTTGTTTTGCAATTTCTAAAAATAAGTTTTTCTTCTTCTGTAACAAAGATGGACTTTTATGAATATAGTATATCAGTTTACGCATATTGAAGCGTATCAGGTGACATCTCAACTTTAGGTACTAAGCACCTCACTACTCACTATAGTCCATAGGAGCTGACGTTGCTCAGCACCTATTAACAACACAATAACCCATTAATTGTGACTCCTACTACACGTTTTAAAGGTATAGTCTAAACGTTTTTGAAGTGGGTAACTGTCTTCTCTAACATTTTAAGATCTGGCTCTCTATGTTCTTACATTCATTTGTATGTTTTTCTCTTTAGCCTGAAATGTTGCAAGATTCTCTTTAATATTCAAGGTGCTATTTATAGTCACAGAAGTAATTTGCTAGCTTGCTATGACATGTCAAAGTGCTAAAGCACCTGAAAGCTAAGGATTATACATTTCATGTACTTGGAACATGACAATATAGATCCCCTCTCTTCTTCTGTGCCATGACTGTGATTGTGCTAAAGCCTAATCTGAACTACGATATTACATTTAAATTAGAAAAGTAAGCTTGGCAAAACCCAAGTAACCGAGACACTATTGTATGCAGAGCGGCTAGAGCCGATACAGTGATTCTCCTGGCATACCACAGAATGGCGCCAAACAGCCAAAACATGCCATCCGAGTGCAGCCCCAGTACAAGTGACAGAATGGTTGTAGACAAACTGTGCCTGTGAACACAAAGAAAAGCCATGATCAACCCAAAGCACTCATCACTGTCAGTGTATATCGATCTTACAAAGCAGCAGTTACCCAAAGCTCATAGGGTTTAACACAAAACACAGTACAACCAATATAAAAATCAGTCAGCTAATGCACTTTGCTTCATCACCATGACAAAGATTTAAGTCTTTCCATCCATGCTTTAGCTGAAAAGAGCTAATATATTTCAAAACAATTTGTATTAATTGTGCTTAGAGTAGAGATATGGGAAAAACAACCATCCCCCCCTTAAATAAACCCCACAAAAGCAGGAAGACCCTTTCTTACTGTAACCATGAATCAATGTAGTCAGAATGTCTTTCAAATAGACCTAGGATTAGCAGTAAGAGAAGAGCCTCAAATCTGTATTTAGCATAATAAAATGTACTCACATTGCTGAGGGGCAATATTGGGATTTTGTTCACGCTCTGCTCTTCGGTCTGGCATTGGCTGAAAACAGCATGTGCATATTACATGACTTCCTTGAGAAGGACAAACATATTCCTGGACAGCTAGATTGAAAGGGAGAAAATAAAATCAAAGAATTATATAGTATTGGACCACAGTACCAATTAGTGCTACACACACACAAACAAACACACAAGCATCCAAAGAGCGGAGGAACTTGACACTTAGCATTATCATTACACTTTTTAGAAGGCTATATGGAAAAATAGGGAAATTGGCATTAATATACCCTTTTACACACTAAACTATAAAACTTTTATTTAATACAAGGAATAACTTAAGAAACTGAAAGAACCAACTGCTCCTAAACAGAGTATTCTGGGCAACACAGCTTAAAGTTCTCTCTTTAGTTTTCTGCTTGTACATTTGAGTACATATGTCTTTAATCACTTACACACATGCAGACTCTAGAGTTGACAAATCAAAGCCAATGAATGATTTTTTCAATCAGCTTTGAAACAGCTTGACAAAAAGCTTAATGACTTTTTGATACCACTTTCATTTTGACAAAATCCTGAATTCTATTCACCAGTAACAAAATCAAGATGTCAACCCATAAGATGAAGAATGGAGAACAACAAATTTCAGATCAATCTCACATCCATCACATGATGTTCTACAATTTATTCTCCTCCCTGGGAAATCCTACTCAACCTTAGTAATTAGGGGATTATTTATTACCCTGACTAGAGTCATCTACACTCACCCTGTATGCATTACAAAGCCTTTAAGCTTTTGAACCTACATCATTGGTAACTCCTATAAAGCATGTTGTATATCTGCCTTTGTACTAGGACTTTTTGCTGAAATTCACAGAGACACTCACATTTTTCTATACTTCTACAAGGGTGACAGAAAACGGGCCCACTCAGCTATAATGTACAGATATTTAAAGAGAGTACACAGTAGTTGTTAAATAAATAGAAAAGGCTTGATTTAGCTCCCATTAGCCCAGAAAAGTCATCTTCACATCTCAAGACTCTATGACAGATGCTGACTTTCACAGCACCCCAAGAAAATGTCCTTTCTTCATAAGTGGTGTTTGTGTTCCTTAGTGTCCCAGTACCATGTGAACAACAAACTTATCATCACACTGACTTGCAGAAAAGTTGGCAGACGTCGATGGTGCATCTCCCAATGCCTGCAATTCTCCTGCTTCCCCCTCTTGGCCTGGGCCAGGAAGTGGCTGAATGGAGTGTCGTCGATATCCTGGGCACTGTCTGCACACTATGTAAGGCTGACTGAAAGGATGAACACAGTCAGGTTACTGGATTTTATATGAATAGTTCCAGAGTGGATTCAACTAGCTATTTGTTTTTGGTTTTATAAAGTGTCAGCCTAAGCCCAGCAGATAAAATCTGGAATTTCCTGATGGGATAAATATATGGAATTTTATAAGTTCAGCAACACAGAGCAATGAAGCTAAGTACTGCACACCTAGTTCCTTTCAAATTGGAAAGGGTAAAATAAAAAGCCACAATTACATAATATTTCAGAAACATTTACATTTTTTAGTTCCAGAAATGAAGGCAAGTTAGCTCTAGACTGTTATTGACATTGCACCCACAAAGGAGCTGGATGCTTTACGGGACATACAAATAACACAATACTTGCCTTGGCTTCCAATCCAAGAAGGGGTAGGATGAGGGAAAGGAGGACAAAAGATTACAACAGTATGTGGTAACTTAGGGTCAGATCCACCATTCTGTTCCACTCCATCTCCTTGGCACCACTTTGGTAGCAGAAATTTGGCTTAGCCAGCCAATTGGGAATTCTCCTGGTAACTGGGAATCCTTCAGTAAAGTACTCACTGCTCACCACCACCTACTACTCGACCTCTGATGGAAAGGGCATGCCAGAGGCAGAAGGCAACATGGCCTGAAACAGTCCTGAATCAGCTCCCTGCTGACTCTATAATAGCAGGGTGGACAGGTGCCTCGGGTGATTCAAATAGAGCTGACACACATGAAAGTAGAGCTCTTAACTCTGCCTGCAGCTGGATGGGTTTTTATAGCGTTAAAAGACTTCTTTTGATCTAAAGATTAAATTTATTTTGCTGCATTCTTTGTTATTTAAGCTTAAACCTCAAAGAGTTGGTTATTTCAGTCCATCTGGTGGGTTTGGAATGGTGTAGGAGATTGTAGAATTAAAAGAGTGGATACTAGGGAGCAGTAAACTGACGAAGAAATAGTGGGCGGAGGAGGGAGATATGCATGGAGTAGTGACAGAGAGACTGAGTGGCACAGAGATTGGTGTGGTAGGAGAGCAACAGGATAAAAGTAGAAACAAAAAATAACAGCAATGACACAAAGTGTAACAAGAGTCCAGAGTTCAAGAGTCAAAAGAAGAATGAAGCCAATAACTGTCAGTCTTTAAGAGCTCCCTCTGGGCCTGGGGGCAGACAAGAAACAGAACCCACACCTTTATGCCTTCTTGCAACTGCAGCCGTTCCTGGTCAATGACGAGGTCCAGGGACATATGAAAAGACACCAGGGTGAGAGGTACAGACATTTACTTGAAAACCAAAGGAAATTACTGTAAAACTGAACCCCGATAATGATCATGAAAACATACTGCCTGAGCTTCAAAATGAGGGATAAATAAAGATTAAACCCCCGTTTTACAAAAGGTTGCAGCTAATACCACGGGCACTCTGACCCGAAGCAAAGCCAATGCACACTTTTTTAAATGCATATACCTGATATCTGAGGATTCACTATCTACATCCGACAGCTCCAGCAGATCCTCAGAACTTCCTTCTTCATCCGAAAACGACCTTCGCACCTTTGGCTGCAGCATGTCTTGAGTAATTTTGTTTCTGGCGTCCATGCTACGTACATCCTCTTCATTACGACATTTATCTGCAAAAGAAACACAATCATGAACGTGAAGGAAAAGAGCTGTAAATCATCAAATCAACTATTCTAAAGCAAGATCACCACCGTTGTCATGCAAGTTTTAAACAATTTATAAATATTTGGCAACAGTATTTATAGCTAAAGTTTTACATCCTAGAATGTTCATTTATCTCACATTTTACAAGTCACAAGCACATGACTGAAGCCCAGAGTTCTTCGGTCTAGTTTCAGCTCTGACAATGGCAGTGTAGGACCCTGGGCAAGTCAATTAGGATGAAATTCAGGAATAGGTGCTTAAAGTTAGACAATTAAATCCCAATTCAGGCATCTTAGTGGCTTGTTTTTTCAGAAATGTCTAATTTTTGGGAGCCTCATCTCACAGTGCCTCTTTTTGAGAACACCTCCCTCCCTCTCAGAATTAATTTAGCTTCAAAGCATCCTTAATATTTGTTATGTGCCTTCAGATACAGTATTATAAAAAGGTTCCTACAATAAATTGCTTTCATTCTCAGGCATTTGAGCATTACTCTTTATTCTGACACACTAACTGGGGAGAACAACTGGCAAAGAAGTAAGATGAGCAAAGAAGGTTTTATGGATAAAAATATTTTTCTTGGTTTATATACCAATTTCACACTAATATCTGAAACATATTGTATATGTAAGTATATTAAACACACTTCCCACTTGCCTGGATGCTGGATCAGATAGGCTTCAACTAAGTTATTCAGTATATGGTTCTTACAGATACGTTCAACTGGACAACGGCAAGTTGGACAGAGGGAAGATCGTTCCATCCACCCTGAGTAGCAGGCAGCACAGAAGGTGTGCATGCAGGGCTGCAAGCTGGAAACACAAACATGTTTATACCAGAGAAACAATAAGAAATTCCAAGACTCAAAACAGGCCTTTTACACAAGCTTTAAACACAAAAGTAAGTAAAACCATGGTCCTTTGATATCTGTTTAGATAACCAAGAAATACCACAAAGAACTTTACATAATGATTTGTATGGAAGTCTGTTTTTCCACTAGTTTTTCTTCTGTGAAAATTTGTTTCACAAGGGCCAATACTACTCAGGAGATTTTAATTGGTGACCACATTCGTTACCAATCTATTGGAAATTAGTGGATAATCTCAGGATTTAGTAGATTCTAGAAAGCATGCTTACAGTATAAAGTAACCCATATTCACGATTAGCACTGTAAGTCTTGTCAGATACCAAGGATTTAATGGAGACTGCAGGAGGAATCACTTTACTATCCATCCACAGCCTGTTGTGCTATTAATCTAGCACCACTGAGTACTGAAGGACACTGCTTCATTTTTTATGTTAACTTTAATAATTGTTTTAAAAGTAATTTAAAAAGTCCCCTATAATTCTGAACCTTTTCCAAATGTATTCTGATGCAAAGATGCTCGCTTTTTCCATATCCAGATAGGACAGCATCCATTAAAATTACATACTTCAATGGGCATCTCATTCAGTCTGATCTGCTTTTCTAGCTAAGCTACTTGATAAATTCCACTTCACTTCAGTTTAGTGGGACAAAGCTGGATTAGTACCATTTTACTATCAGAAAATGCTAATGTGGACTAAAGAAGAGTCAAAGGAAAACACTACTATCCCTATGCCCAAGGCACTGTAGGATGGTGCACCCTTCCACCATTTAAGCCTCTTTGAAAGTCCCAGCCTAAAGCAGTTCAATACTGTATGACGGGGGAAGTGTACATGTGAACCCTGATATATATATACACACCTGCAAAAAAAAAGAAAAATCTCACCAAGAGAAACCAGTAGCTTACAAAAAATAAACAAACAAACCCCCACTATCCCAGCCAGCAGTTATCGCATTCTCTGTATTAAAGCCCACATAATTACAGAAGCTTCTTTTTAAACTATAGGTACCTGACACAGTCATGCAACAACTCCTGGCAGATAATGCAAGTGAGTGTTTCTTCCATCTTGTCTGGTTTCACATTTGCTGTTTTTGCACCTTCAAATCCAGCTTTAGTTATACATTCACTTGGAGCTGTCATCTGAAGAGATGGACTAGCATTCTCATCTGCAGAGAAGACAGATCTCAGCATTTTAACAATACATGAAATTGGACCGTGTCAGAACTTCCTATTTAATGTTACTCAATTAAGCCAAATGCTGTACACTTTGAGTCATAGCTGCTTCCATCATTAGTGCTGAGTAATGAACATCAGCTGATGTCCCTGCTTTGCAGACTGATCGCTGCTCAGTCTTAAAATCACAGCCATTATTTTCACTGAGCCAGCAACAGAATATCAGGAAGCCTGGAGTAGGTCTAAAAGCAGCTGTTTTTGGTCCCTTTAAGTCATGCTTTGTAAAAAGTAAACGTATCTGCCTCCTGTAATAGAGGCCTCAGGACATGTGTTTTTTAAAATCTGATTGCAATACAAAAAAAATAGTGTTCTGAATAAGGTTTCATATGCCATTTAAACATATCCTTTAAAGCCCTTTTAGGTTTAATAGGAGTACATTTTGGATTCATTTCACATCAGTAGAGAAAAGAGTAATAATAGTCAAGATATAGTTTTGTAAGATATAGTTAGAGTCTTGGATTCTAATCGAGACTGAACCTCCTGACCGCCTACTGCACTCTGGAAAGTCATTTAAAATCCCTGTGCAGTGGCGGACAGAGGGCTGGAGGGGAGGCCATATGCCCTCCTCCTTGAGCTGTCCCCTCAATGTTGAAGGTGGCCAGGGGCTGCTAGGCTTAAACATCCCCAGCAGCTGCGTCGAC
Source organism: Mesoclemmys tuberculata (assembly GCA_007922155.1). Taxonomy (NCBI): domain Eukaryota; kingdom Metazoa; phylum Chordata; order Testudines; family Chelidae; genus Mesoclemmys; species Mesoclemmys tuberculata. The sequence continues at coordinate 3,109,758 of ML675640.1, forward strand.
CCTAGCTCAGGCTTCCCGGAGGCTGAGGGCTCCCGCTACAGGGGGAGCAAATGTTCTCCTGGCCTCTCTGCCCCTGCGCAGTGTGCAGTGAGAGAGCTGCAGGGACCCCAGCTGTGCAGGGGCCAGGCAGCCAAAGGTGGGGCCCCAGGGCAGAGCCTGCCATGCCCCGCCTCCCCACTGCTGGGCGGCCAGGGGCATCTGCCCATCACGCCTGCTCCCCGCAAGGGAGAGGGGGGCTTGTCGGGGAGACCGGAAAATGGTCTGCAGACCCCTCCTCACCACCATCGCATACTGTCAACACCAATGCAGGGCGGGAGGCACAAATATAAGTACTGGCCCCTGGGTGCCGGAAACCCACGGTAAGCCACTGTCCCTGTGTTTCATTTGACCCAATGGAATTCTGTGAAAGTTAACAAGCCATCCGTGTATGTAACTGGAAGCTTCTGATTATGTTACAGAGCAGCAGTCTTTTTTCAAATCATTTTAACAAAAGATTAAAATAGAAGCCTACATCATAGGTCACATAATACGGTAATATACTAACCTCCTTTTATTTTCTTCTTTGCAGGTTCCAATTCCTCTTCCCTTTGAGGCTCTGATGTACAAGTTTCAGTTCTCTCTTTATCAAGGATACCTGAAGTGATAGTGGAAGTTTCACTTTTTGCATACAACTGTGCTTGTTCTTCATGTGATGCTCCTGGACACGTAGATTCTAGAGTGGGGAAGCAGACATAGGAATGAAAATAGAGGACTGTGATCCTGCAAAACAAAAGCACAGATTATTAACTGATGTGTTCAAAGAGGAAACACTGAAGAAAAACTATGATATCTCCCATGACATACATGCATCCCAATTTAAACATCCGAATGAGAAAAGGCCATGTCAAACAACAATGCATGGGCACCGTTTGCACGATCATATGGTATATCAGCCATCTTAGTTTCCCCAATGTACCTGATTATTTTGAGGATTTGTAAAGAAATTGGTACGGAATCTGTGAACATCTCATTTAAATAGAAGTGCTTATAATTCATTCATAAAAACATGCTCCAGGCCAATACTTGGTAAGAAAGATTCAGTCTTGCAGTGATTTTATTCTCTCTCTCACACATGCGCACACACCCTCAGCCACCTTCCACATATGCAGCCTACCAATGAAGTGGTTGAAGAGGTTGGGGAGAACACAAATAATATGAAGAGCACATCACAGTTAAGTCACATTTTCAGCAATAATTGGGAAGGAGCCAGTATGAGCAGGCAAAGCCAGAACTTCGATCAGATGCTGCAGCATTTGATGTGTTTAGTAATCTGTGTAGGGAGTGGGGTCCTGAGGCAGACTGCAGTATAGATGCACAGAAAATTGAGGATACAAGGGAAGTCAGGAGGCAGTCTGCAGGGATCATGTAATTCAATGAATTGGAACGACAGCCTGGGCACGGATTTTCACTTGGTTAAACTGGGTAGCAGGTAAGTAGCTAGGAAGTGTCCCTAGAGGAACTGGGGGATCACATCTGGGAACATCATTTACATCTTCTAAATAAATGTCTTTTGTTCTATATGTCAGATTAAAGATCATGGTGGTCCCTTCTGACTTTAAAAATCTCTGAATGGGAGAAAGTGGACTGGTGAATGGCAGCAGCAACAGTGAGGATTAAAATGGTTCCTCAGAGAGCAACAGCATATGTGCTAATATTCAGTTGCAGTTAGCTTTGTGATGTGATCTGTATAGTTTCAGTAAGTTTACAATGCAGCTCGGGGCGGGGGAATCCACAACAGCTGCATCTAAATTCCAAGGTAGTGAAGACTGCAAAATTAAAACACTTATCGATTGAAATACATTTTCTGTGTCCTTTAATACACACAGTTGTATTCTTGTCGTACACACAGTGGCAATTCTTACAATTGACACTCTGAACCACTAAAATTGAGCCTATGATATACTTATTGAGCAAGTTATTAAATTAACTACTTATCAGGTGCCTTGACTTGAATTTTGCACAGATTTTGATCAGGATCATTTTATCTTCTACAGTAAGAGATTAATGTGAAAGGGTTCAAAAGAAGAGTCAATTTCTGAGGCATCAAGCTTACAAACACTGCGTACAAGCCTTACCAGATGTTGAAGGGTTATCCTGTTCAGCAGATGCCCGCTCGATAAGAGAGGTAGAAGAAGCATTAAAGAGGTTAGATGTAGAAGTAGATGGCTGTGGTTCCTCATAGCAAGACTGAGTGGCTGGCAGTGATGAGGTAATTTGGGTTTCTTCATCACTTCTTCCTGTATTTGAGGTATCTTTGGTCAGATGGCATGTATTTTCTACAGTAGCTTCTGTAACAGAAAAGGGAGTGGAAAGAACATCTGACAGGCAATCACAAAAGGTCATGGCATCAACAGAGTCAAAATTAACAGGATTTGAAGGAATTAAGCACTCTTAAACAGGCTGCAATTAGTCACAACCACTGATCTCCCTTTTTTGGTGTTGAACTAATAGTTTTACTTACCTACTGGTTCTGGAGTTGAATCTTGTTTTGCACTGAAGGATTCATAGAGATAAGCAACATCTGAAAGGAGAGAAAACAGTTGGCAGAAATTGGATTATAATTTTAAAACAGTGTTTTTATTTCTCTCTCTTTGACTCTCGCCAACTCCTACCCACAGGTGGCTGCTTCCCAGAATGGAGATGGCAAATAGGAGACTGAATGTTAATGCTGCTACTTAGGAGGTAATTAGGAACAGAACAGCTAGATCCATTCTTCTCAAATGAGCCAAACAGCTTTGTGTGAAATTTAGCTTGTGCCAACCATAGAACTCTAGGCTTAAACATTTCCTAACCCTAAATTCCACTGTGTGTCAGAATAAGCTGTGACTCCCCTTACTAGTACAAATGTACTGGATGTTCTTTGCAGAAGGCTGAGAGATGAGCTCTAACTGTTCATAAGTTCAACTTTTTAGATACATTTTCCTTTTAAAGAGTTTAAGTTATATTTCACACAACAGTTTAAGCCACTACCCAAATGCTATTCACAGGCTAACCCAAAACCTACCTACCAAACAAATCAAATCAAATCCTTTTCTTCCCCAGCCTACAGGAGCCCTCCAGCTCCCTGAGAGTGCCCCAGAGATCCCATTGTCTCCCCTTGCTTTTTATCCTCAACCATTTAGGTCCTTCCAAAACTCTCTAAGTCTGCACTGTGATCACTCTTATTGGCAAAGAATTAGACAGGATTTTCTTTAGTCTGCTTCAGAATTGTTTAAAAAGCCAACTTCAAGGCAAGGGGATAAAAAAAATCAGGACTCATACTTTTAACTGAATTATAGGTACTAAGTGACTGAGCAACCCCGTTCAAATACATTTTAACTAAAAGAAAATGAATACCTCAGAACAGGGGTAGATAATATTTTGCCAAGGTCCAAATATCTTGGTCAGGGTATAGTCAAGGTTCAGACTCCAGAGAAAATAAATTTTAAAAAACCCATCCATCATGATAATAAGTAAGTAAAAACATTTTGTGGTCTGTTCAAAAGCATCTGGCACTCCAGATTTGACCTGTGTTCCACCTATTGACTGCCTTTGCCTCAGAACATCCCAGGCTATCTTGGAGCAACAGGGTAAAGGAGTTTCTCAACTAATATTGACTGCTACAGTGAAATCCCCAAAAGAGGATCTACAAAGGAGATTGTGGATATAGATACACATATTTAGAGTGTGCGCTCATGTGCCACTGCTCTCCTGTAAAAGTGACATCACAAACTGATAAATCCAGATTCTAAAAACTGATGGTGAAGTTACAAAAGGGAATTCAAGTTCCAACAGTTATATGTATCTAAAATAAACTGGACAAATAGTTTATAGATTTTCCCGTTATAGCATAGTTACAAACATGAATTCTAAGACCTTTAGACTGTCTTACACTTTAGCCAAGTCTGGGGCACCAAATTCATCTGCGTTTTCTCTGTGGTTTTAATACCGCACCCATCACAGTAGTATCTGACTATCTTCATAGTAATTCCTGAGCATGTGACAATGTAATAAGAGTGATTGTGAGAGTGAAAGTGATTGTTACACTCTCAATCTGCCCAATGTAAAATTTCATTTTAGGAATTTACATTCCTGTTTTGGACATAGTAGCTAGAATTTAGTTTTTAAAATACCTATACTTTTCATGTATTATAAAGGAAACTTCTGAAAACTGAACATTTTATATTAAATTAACAAATGCTAAATACTTTAAAACTAATTTAATGGCACTGGGTTGGGACCCAGGAAATTCAGCTTCTATTTCTCATTCTGCCTATGACATACCTTTGGCTTGTCTCTCCACCGCTCTATGCCTCCATTTTTTCCTCCCACCCTTCAACTATCTTGTCTAATTAGATTGTTAGTTTTTTAGGGCAAGGACTATTTCCTACTATGTGTTTGGATAGATCTAGCACCATGAGGCCCCAATCTCAGTTGGGGCCTATAGATTCTACCATAATACAAATAAGTGATGATGATGACTAGAGAAAGTCCCCAAAACCATGAAAAATTTTGTTTTAATATTAAAAAGTAACTTGCCCTAGCATTCACTGAGTAGTTCTATTCTCACCATCTGGTATTCCTTTATATCCTTTATGTCTAGCCCATGCCATAAAAAAAGAAAGATATCTGCTTACTGTTTTCTGGCTCATTCTTCCTGTAAACAACATAGATCACATCCCCAGTCTGCAAAGGGCATGTCTGCTTCTTAACCACTTTCAGTTTATTAATTACTGTTCCATTAGTGCTGCAAAGAGAAAGACAGTTATTAAATCCAAATGCTTTCATAATTACCACAGAGGAAACCATTTGGTATTAAAATAAATAAATAAATAAAAAAACGATGTGGCCAAGATTAAGAGAAGCCAGATAACTGAATGGGAAAAATCTGCTGAGGACTTCATTGCTAGTTTTCGGCTCCTGGTAAGGAAACATGTGGCTAGACAGACAGACAATGATCTCTTACATTTGGAGACTGGATCAAAATGATCAGAGAATTGCTCCCTATGGAATGAACTACAGCTAAGATAAATGGAAGACAGGAAGGGACAGAAGTAGTATGATGTCTCAGGCATCTATTTAAAAGTGCTAAATCATAGTTTTAGGGTTAACATTGATAGGAAGGACTCCCTTGTAAATTGTTTTCGGGGTAGAACCCATTTTCTTTATGACCAGGGACCTCATGGCAGCCCTTTCTTGTCCTCTCAGATGTTTAAAGTTAACAATGCCAAAGGCTGCAGATGGGGAATAATTCTAGTTATTAATCTACTCAGTTATTTTATTCTTATTTGTGTTACAAAATGAATTGCTGGAATTAGTGAATTCTTTTTTTTAAGGTCTGTAAGTTTTCAACATCACACTCTCCAGCTACTACCTGTGGTTAACTGGATCAGAAGGAAACTGTTTCCTGTGATGTTTACCGCAACTCCTTGTAACTCAGTAAAAAGTTAATAGGGGGAAAGAACATGTACATGCACTTACATGGAGTTTAAAGTTATGGCTTGGTGGAATCATTCGGAAGTGGAAACAAGCTTTAAAAAAAACAAAACAAAACAAAAAAAGAACATCTTATGTTTCCAAATTTAATTCCTCAGATATCAGTGCATAGCACCACCAGCTACCAACTAAATATCTAATGATTTCTATCTTCTCTCATTTTTAGGGATGTCTTCATACAGTAGTTATGAGTATTTAAAAATCAAGTCAAATTACACAAAAATGCATAATTTCAGTTTGTTGCAATAAGAGCATTTTTAAAATGCCTCATAGAATTAAAGTTCAGATTTCTGCTATTCATGAGTTTCAAAAACTAATACAATACACAAAAAGATGCACAAAGAACATTGGGGCTTTTTATTGTCATCTATCCCAAACTTCACTACTATAAATCTTTACTGCCATCTTGTGGATGATTTTAGTTACTCACCCAGACCACAGCCCAAACTTTCCCAAATGTACCAGTCAGTTTCTATTTCAGGTGGGAAAGTTATCTAGAAACAAAAGCCAACTCTCTCCTCTCATTATTTATCCTTTTCAATAGAAATGTCTCAACCAGCTTCCAGTCAGTATTTATACATGAAGAGAAAGTAAATAGATTGTTAAATATCCAGGAAGATTGACAGTAGGATGTTAGAAATATTGCTAAGAGAAAACGCTTTTGAAATGGCACTAAGCGATTTCTCAGTCAAAAAATATATTGCTTCTGCCTCATCAGACATGCTTTTACAGTGTACATGGATACAGCAATCAACACAAACGCAAACTGCAAGAAATGCTGTTTTGAAGTTCACCTGCAAGGAGGAGAATTCATTTCCTTCTTTGCTCCTTTATAAAAAAAATAAAAGAGGCGAGAAAGTTTAAATAAGTATTTTCTCCTTATCTTTTTACATTAGAAATACAGGTTCTGTCTAGGCTGGAAGATTCTGTGATGACCAGAGAAACAGGAAAGTGTGTCATCAAAATCAAGAGAGTGTAAGCTGAACAATTAGTAGGAGAAAAGAATTTTAATCAAATTGATAAAAACATTTTTTATTTATTATTTAAAATATTTCTTAGTCATTTAACATAGGTAAACAAAGGAAACCATTGTTAAGAATTCAAAAATCAGATTAAACCTCTCTGCCCTTCTTCAATCAACTGTTATTGCTCACAATGACCACTGAGACCTGCTGGACATCCTCCAGAAAAACAAAACCCCCAAACTTTCCGGGCCTTTTTTATAATAGTAAAAGAGGAAAAGCCCAATTTTTAAAGACTCTTTTGCAAGCCTCCTTTAAGAAATTCAGAAGATTTCTGGGATTATTTTCTACAATTATACAATTGCACTTATTTGGCTTACAGTTATATCATGTGATGGCTATTCATGCAAAGTATCAAAGGGAACAACTCTGCTTACATTACCTTTCTGGACAAGTTTCAAACAGGAGGACACAAACACTACTCTAATAGTCATATCTGAGTGTTTAAGCAGTGCTCCAGGTACGCTATGATGCAAAAAAATCACCGACGCAAGGTCTCAAGTCTTGCTTTGAAGTGTATATAAATATCAGGTGGAACAGGAAAGGAAGCTCAATCTGACAAAATAAAGAATGTCTCTGAGTGAACTTCAGATCTTCAGGAGATTTCTGGCTCAGGCTTATTGCAGGCAAAATACTGGGAACTAAAAAAACCTCAAATACAAAAGGTTTTATACGTTCCTTTAACATAATTATTAAGCAGCGACTGTCAAGTCCTCAAATGGGCATAAGAGATGTGAATGTGTTTTAGTTAAATGCTTATTAGAAAAATGTGCATTCTTGGGTGTCAAACAGTGAAGTTTGTCACTTGGAGGAAAAAAAGTGCAGAAACTGCTGCCAAGTGAACACCAAGACCTGAATCCCACAAACATTTCCATACAGGTGTATCTCTGTGCCCCATTGACTTAAACAAGAGTCTGACTACACCAGTAACTTGGAGAATCAGGCCCGAAATCATTATCCTTAAAGCCAAGTGAGGAAATTAATAGGGCCACAGATGAGCAATCTTTGTGCAAAGCTTCTCCCCCACCACCTGCCCAGAGATTCACAACACTTATTTTAAAATAGAAAGAAAAAAAAATTGCATCACTCAAAGAAAAGCATCGACGTTTTTGCTACGCACTAAAGAAACTGAATGTGGTTAAAATTAGGTCTTAGCCAATAATCTATCAACAGATACATATATAGGAAATTGTAACATTCCATTGTGTGTCATGTCCAGTTTTAGGGCTCAAACCAGAGATGTCTAACAGTGTCAGGCTATCACAAAATGAATTTTTGATATACAAATATGGAAAAATGGCTAAATGTATGTATTAAAAACCATTGCACTGTACATGAAGCAGAAAGTCTAACATGTACCAAGTCTAACAGACATTCCTTGGTACTAAACCAATGTCAATCTTTCTATATTGTTTTGGAGGAAGAGGAGAAGGAAACTCTGCTATCAGATGTATAATTTGCATAAAATGTAAATCCAGGTCATAAAAGATCCCATTTAAGATTAAAGATCTAAATCTCTGCATCCTGACCCAATTCCAATTTGGTTAAGGTGTAGCAGTGCAAGCTATCTCATATTATTCTGTCAGCGAGCCTCTTTGCTCTGGAAGGACCAATTCTAAGATTAAGAGGGTAAATTGATTATTTAAGGTAGGCACACACATAAAAACTACTGAAAGGAGGAAAAGGAAAAGCCCTTCAAAAGTCTACCTCAATTTCATTGGCTGCATTTGAACTTTTTTTTAAAAAGGAAGAATTAATTGCTTTTCCCTGGGGCAAGCCAGCTGCTCCCTGAATACAATGGATTAGTAGAAAAAAACAGTACTGTACTAGATTACTTAAACACCAAGAGACTAGCTAAGACACTTTCTGGGGAAAAAAAGAAGGAACCATTTCTTAAAGCAGATTCTACTGAACCAGACTAGGCTATCAATATCTGCTCTCTTGCCTGTTTATTTAAGTAGTTGTAAAGTTCTCAACTCATCACCTCGCAGGTGAAGGGAAGTCTAAATCCTTTCCAAAGTGGGTCAGGATTGCTCTGTGTCCAATAACTCAGCATCCCAGCCAACAGGTGAGGAGCTAATGCCACAAACTGATATTTTATGATTTAGCTGCAATACAGGAAGAGAGTCCGCCCAACTGAATTGCCCCACACCAGCTGCCTCCATCACTGCACTCCTTTTCAACAGAAAATCTGAGCTTGACCACAGCAATGTTTCTAGAATTACTTCCCCCTTTCTAGTAGGGGAAACTAACATTGCAGTACTTCTGCTAGGGCTCTGGACACCAGTAAAGACACCTCAAGCATTCAAAACTCATGAATCAGCAATCCTGTTCTCCTACTGACTCCCACTCAGCGCACACACACACACAAAAACCAACAAAAAATCATACACTTTTAAAAACAGTGAATGTGGGGGGTTATTTTCCTTTTCGTATTGGAGCAGAGAAAAGCTTGAAAACATGAATTCCAATTGCAATCACAATGACCAAAAATTTGCTTTAAAAATAGAAGCTGAGATTCTCCTGTAACAAAGCCCCAGCTAGTGGAATGAGGTTAAGACAGAAACAAAAGGTTGTGAGACTCACAATAAAATTGTGAGAGTTAACAATAATGGAACATAGCGCAGCAAGTTTTCAAATCTCGCCAAACATAACAGTAAATGGGGGAAGGGGTGGTGTTATCTACATGAGCCTCGTGCACTGGGTTGGCTCTTGAGCTTAGATTTACAACTTCTTACAGCCAGTTTGACTCGCTCAGCTGACATTGATAGGAGGCCTTGAATGTCAGAGATCTCAGACAAATTCTGAGAGAAGCTTAATCTTCTATAAGTAGCAAGGCTGCCAGCACTGTCTCCCTGTTGCATGTGTGATTACCATGCTTCACATCAACCCACACACAGTCAGAATATATGAAAGGTCTTTTTCCTTTTTTGACAGATGTGTGGAAATATAACATGACACATTCTCAATTGCTGAAGAGAGGTAACACTTAGGGCTGCAGTCTTCTATGGGGCTAACAGTGCATCAAGCGGCACCCTTCCACAAACTACACCCGTGGGATGTTGACAGCCAAGTTTTATTTAGCTCAGTCATTAGCTACTCTCTTGTACTGGCTGCCTCTTTGTGAGCTAGCCACGTGAGCTCTCCTATTCCATGTCTGTCTGGAGAGCAGGCGGGATGGGGTGGAAATCCAGCATGAGCACTGAGGTCAGAGGGAATATATATTATGGCAGCAAGAGGATAGGAAGAGAAGACTTAGGGCTAGTCTACACTTAAAACTGACAGCAGCACAACTGTCCTGATACAAGTGTGCCACTGTAAGAGAGCTCATGTAGCCAGGTATGTTGACAGGAGAGTGTCTCCTGCCAACACAGTGCTGCGCACACATGCACTTATGCTGGCAAAACTTGTCACTCACAGGTGGGTATTTTTTCCCCACAACCCTGAGCGACAAAAGTTTTGCTGGCATAAGAGCTAGCGTAGATGAGGCCTTAGAAGGCAAAGATAAATTTTGTGGTTGGGATGGGGTAACTCACTTCAAATTTCTGCTTGATAAATCACACATCATTAAACTCAAATGTAGCTCCCACACGGCTAGGTCTGTTCATTCAGGTTTGATGGAGCACTTATTCCACTCCCCACTTTGCATTGATCTAGGTTAATTCTGCCAGCACAGCAGGGAGCGCTCCTCTGAATGGAACTCTCTTGGAAATGCCATGGTCTATTTTTTGTGTTTGCAACCTTGTCAAGTGTGGGACCGCTGAACTGCTGGATGAAGTCCACAAGCCCTTTACTTGGCAGACACGTTACAGCTGTTCATGACACTTCATGTTAAATTGGAAGCATAGCACTCTGCTCTGCAGCTTTTGGGAGTTCAAGCCTTTTCCCTGAATGCAAAGACAAAAGTGTTCCCCATCTTATAAAAAAGAAAGAAAGATACATGTCCTAAATAAATATCAAAAGTGAGTTTCTGGTCCTGGAAAGAATTCCATTAGCAACATCACGTCTACCAACTCTGATCAAGAGAATGAGGCAGGGGTGAATAAGTAAATTAAATTTTGTCAAAGGAAACTGCTGACTAGACCCCCATACACCCTGCCACAGAAAAGAAAGATTGTACATCCCAACTAAATTAAACAGTTTAAAGGGTTTTTCATAATATTCTCAAAAGGATTTTGATCAAAGCTTAGCTGGTGTTCACTGCTGACCCTGAACTTCCAGAACACTACATTTTATCATACCCTGAGATGTTCAAATAGGAAGCACCAGCAGATTTGACATGATACTCTTAAAACTCACACTATTGAAATTTTTGCTGTTTGTACATTGATTTATGTTGAATTGCCCTGTTTTCTTTGTCATCTTTCCTGCATTTGTATAATGATACCTCTGGATACTGAAGAAATGCTAGCTAGTAGAGATGCATTTGTTTCATATTGGGATGCAGTAACCTGCCAGTAAAAGAATATGGTTTTTTATGAGCAGTTAAAAAAAAGAAAAGCCAAAGTTATAGAGCTCTTAAAATTTTCTGTGCAGACCATGACACACAAACTCAAAGCAGCTCCACAACCTACCAGAAACAGACGCAAAACCTGCAGCCGTACCTCCACTGCTACAATGATCAACACACCACAACATACCTTTCAAGATCCATGGATCCTATGCATGTCTATCACAACATGTGGTATCTTTATCCAGTGCACTAAATGTCCCAATAACTATGTGGTTGAAACCAGATCATCACAGCATTCTAGAGTGAATTCACACAAGAAAATGATAAAAGACAAACACACCCTATACCTGATGGGTGAACACTTTTTACAAAGTCATCACTCTATATCTGAACTATCAGTCCTCATCCTCAAAGGAAACCTGCACAACACCACTTTCAAAAGACAAGAGCTTAAATTCATTATGGTGCTAGACACTAAAAATCCTGGACTGAACAGAGATACTGGATTTATGGCTTATTACAATAGTCTGTAACTCACTAACCCCCCCTTTTTGTCCTGTGATTGTAGAGGTGTCAATGGGCTGCCCTACCTTTAGCAGTCCCTCACAATGGGATAACTATTTATGCTAAACAATTTGTTCCATCTTGCATTCAGCTGTGATGCTGGGAGTACCTTTCCCAGACCTGAAGAAGAGCTCTCTGTGGCTCAAGACTTGTCTTTCGCACCATCAGAAGTTGGTTCAATTAAAGATATTGACTCATTCACTTTGTCTCTCTAAGGCCTGGCCTACACTACAGAGTTTTGTCAACAAGTTTCTGCTTTCTGCGAGGAAACAAGGGTGGTAAATAAAGTACAATGCTCCCCCGCACCAAGAAAACTCCCTTGCTTTGGAGACAAATTGAAACCACCTGGACAAGAGGCATAGAGCTTTTTGTGGCAAACTTAAGAGTGACAAAGCATCAGTGTAGATGCTGTGTGCTGTAACTGGTCCCTCCTGACCACTCTGCTCACTGTTTTGAACTCTGCTGCACTGCCTTGCATTCCAGCTACATAGGCATGCACCCCTCCCCTTTCAAAGCATAAGGAAGTTTTGAAATTGCTCTGTGTGGAGAGCTCACACAGCTGAGCATGCCACTTCCAGCAGCAAACATATTCCTTCTGTCTGGACTATAGGAGAGGGGGTGGATCATTCCCCTGGGTCTGTGCAGAGACTCCAAGGGAATCAATCCTGCTCTCCTATGGCATGCATGCAGGCAGCAAGGGCTGCTACTGGGGACTCCTGACTCTTAGGGCTGACGTTGGAGTATCCCCCTTCCCTCCTCTGGGGTACAGGTCTCTGCTTAGCTCAGGTGGGGGGGAAAGGGTACACCAGTGTCTATGCACCAGCTTCTGCATCAGGATTGGTTGCTTCCAGCTGCTGTCTGAACTTAGAGACAGTGTGCAGACACTCTCACTGTCCCCCAACACACCCACCCATCTCTGGGCTTCTTGTCTTTTTGGCTGACAGAACAGTTGAAAAGCAGCTGCCAACCTAGTAGGATGCCCATGGAATGATAGGATACAGAACCTTCATCATATGATGCTGTGCCTCCCCATGAGGCATTGCAAACCCTTCCCAAAGCACCCTGCATGCGGTTGCACAGTGGGATAGCTTCTTGTGTTAATGCAAGAGCTGGTATTGTGAACACACTCCACTGACACAAGGAGCACAGTGGGGACGTGCAAAAACCGTTCAATTACAGTGGTGGCTGTATGCTGACATAACTTGTATCAACACAACTCTGGAGTGTAAACAAGGCCTAATATCCTGTGACTGACATGGCTACAACTATACTGCATTAGCTCTCATCAGCATTCTTGAAACTCAACAGGAAATAACCTCTAGTAGAAGAGCAAATTTTTTGGCCCTGATCCCACAAAAACGTACGTGCTGAACTTTATACACTCTGGGGTAGTTCCACTGACTTTGTTGGGACCGCTGACGGTGAGCTAAGTTAGGCATATACATGAGTCTTTCCAGGATTGGGGCCTTTAAGCATTATGTCAGTTCGTAATAACTAACTGAAACACTGGTTAGAGGAAAGAACTAAAAAATAGTTCTGGTAACAAATGACTGATGGCAACATCAACAGCTACAACGTTGTACTGAGCAATTTCAATTATTATTAAATTAAGTTTAATGACATAATTTTACTTATTAGGCCTTTCTCTCACCTCTACCTAAAGTGCTTGAGATGACAAAATAATTTCAAAATACAATAAAATAGTCATAAGTATTTATATTGTGCTCATTACTATAGATTCTGAGCCCAAAAGGGAGCTCAAACTATAAATAAAGCCAAACTCCAGATAACCGCTCAAGCCCAGAAGTTCCTATGGAATACAAGCTAACTTCAGTGATAGTTTAAACACCAACTGGAACAACAAATATGAATCTCTACTCATATCCATTGCACTTTTTTGGGGTTGTCAGCTCAAATGTATTTTTCCCCCCCAGAGAAGCTGGGGATGGAGATAGGGAAGAGAGAGAATACAAGGAATGAGTGTGCCTAATATTGATTCACCATGAATTATTTTTTAAAACTCCCAAAGTCCCTAACCATTTTTTTTCTGCAATGCTATAATTGCAATCACATAAGACAAACAGTTTACAAAACTACCAGGCACTCGCCATCATCAGTCTGTTTTTCATCCAGTAAGCTAGGCATTCCATTGTGGTGGAAAGGAAGGAGATGAGTTTTAGGGACCGTTGGAAAAAAACCACCACCTAAAAATAAGAAAGACTTACCAACTACACTCTAACATATATAACTAACCCCTTTCATGCGCACTACACAGAATTTTATTCCAGCAACCAGTAATAAAGAGTTTAAAGCAGGGCTAACCTGGTATCCTCCAATGATACTTGACCGGATTCTTCATCCACTATGATCTTACAGTGATCTCCAGACACCAGTTTGTTACCAGGAAAGGACAAGTCACAACCTTAAAAAGAAAGTGTTTATAATTAATATACTTATAAACATACCATGATCTTCTACACTGATCTCTGTGATGGGATCTGCCTATCAGTTCACTTAAAACTCTTCTTTTAAAAACAAGATTTCCTTACCTGTGTTAAAAATCCAGTGCAGTTCACGGCCGTTAGGCAGACTCAAGTTTAGGAGTATTAAGAGGAAGTTTAGTAATGCTTTGGTGCTGGGAACTTTCCCACCCAGTCTAGGGCTCTGAGTAACCTTCACAATTTTGACTCTACTTTAATACCTTCTTCCCAGCCATGTCCAAGGCTTCACACATAAGATATCATTCCATCCTGCAACAACACTTCCCTTGTAAGAGGGGCCATAATTAAGGAAATGATTCACTTCTACCCATTCATAGCCTGGATTACTTCTCAGTACATTCAACCCTTCTTACACAGGGCAGTGAAGCATCTGGGTGTAGCAGATCCAGAAGTAAAAAAGTCATCCACCACCCCCTGATAATAGTTTACCGGTGTTTTTCCACAACTAATGTCCATGGGTCAGCTAGCAGCTATAGAGTACAACTAGCACTGCACAACCTCATGACCTTGTGATGCTTGCTGAAAGTGACTAGAATGCTGTAATTTCACTCAGAAGTAGTACAGCACTTCCAAAAACTGGTGCGCTCAGTCTATTCTCTGTGGCTCTTAGAATGCAGTGTAAGGGGCAGGGAAGAAAAGAATGGAATTCTTCCAGAATAATGCATAGTTTTCTAATAAGATAAAGGTGCCAACAATATTTTGCGAAGAAGATGATGGCAAATTCTGGTTATGTATCTTTTTAACTGAACACTTTGGTAATCTAATTGTTAAATGATTATGAAAGCAATTCAGCAGGCAAAAGTCCATATTTATCTGCCATGTAAGCCCACTGAAATGCAACTAGATTTCCTACTGTGGACATCTTGTTGATTATTAGCCATATTTAGCCATACAACCATCAAAGACAGCAACAAATATATTGTACTGTATATAACAGACAAAAGATACATAGATTTTCCCTATAATATGTTCCATTAATTCCATTTTGACTGGCCAGATAGAGTCTACAAACTTTAATATGCTTTCATAAATGCTGGGTGCTACAATATGATATGCACTGAATTGATGGACAAGCAACCTAAAGTTTGTGCCATAGGCTCAATGCAAGATTAAGTGGACAATTTGTCTTAAACATGGAATTCTCTTAAAAGAAAGAGAAATAGTCAACACTTTTAAACCCAGGATACACTGCATTTCAAATCCACTCCCACAGAAATTATTTTAATATGTTAGCAGCCATCATGCAGCCAGAAAAATTAAGGCTTTTGGGGTTGTAGGTGTGAAAATGTTGCATCACAGATTTTTTTTTTAAATCACGTGAGCAAAAGAGGGGGAAGTGGGGACAAAATGGGTGTGGTATGACAAAACTTGGTTTGAAATGTAGTGGTTTTTTTTTTTTTAAATTGCACAGAAACTACCAGGAAAACCAACAAAACAAATTCACTGGCTTGGGTGTTTGTGTTATCACCAGGAACACCATTAAAAAAGAACGCAGAAAACAGGGAGACAGCAAAACTTTTCTCTCAGGAAAATGCCAGGATCAGAAACAATGAGCAAGGGATATTGTGGCAAGCATTCAGCTGGGCATCTTCTATCCTATCCCCATCATATCCTCACACCAGACACCAACACACCTGCCATGTTTCAGTGTCTATCTTCCTAGATTTTTTTTTTTTTTTTTTAAGGCCAGAAGGGACCATTAGGATCCCTTGCGAATCACAGGCCATCTTACCTTTCTTCCGCCCAATTGTCCATTCTCTTTTCAGCAGTAAGACGTGGGGCTCTGCTTCATCAGCACCTAACCGGATCAGCTTCCCCCACGGCTGCTGGTTTTGGTGTCCTCCTTCAGAGTGCTCCATTTGGATTCACATCTGATTAAAAAAGGGGGGGGAGTCACAAGTCAGAGGAGGGACAAGTTTTGCTTGGAAGGAGGGGGTTTCTTTCCTCACCTCTCGCCAACACCTCCCCCCTCTGATCTCCCCCCTCTGTTCTCCCTCCCCCCGCTTTCCCCTAGGAATCCCCCCCACCGGGCTGTTCTCCCCCCAAGTGACCCCTCCTCCCTCGCTCCCCTCACCTCTCTCTCTATTTCCAGACCAAGCTCCACCGCCCCAGCGGCGGCAGCCCCTCAGACACCTGCCCACACCCCCGCCCCGCCACTCTGCTCCCCGCTCCCGCCCAGGCAGAGCCCCCCCCCCGGAGCGTGGCCCTCCCAGGCCTCTCACGGCCCCGAGGGCGAGACACACAGGAGCGGGGCTGGGGCTGCTGCCCGGCCCCGCCCCAGAACAAGGCGGCCCGGGAGAGGGGGGGGGGGGTCACAGAAATCCCCTCCCCCACCGCCCAGCCTCTTACACCCAGTCCGGCCGCGGAGGCTGCTGCCGCTGTCAACAGACATTGCCAACCATCAGCTGATCAGGCCCTGGGCGGGGCCACGAGCTCCCCCACGCCTCCTATTGGAGGCCAGCGCAGGGTCGCCATAGAGAACCCAGGGGGCGGGGGGGAAGAAAAGGCTTCCGCTCTCGTCACGGAGTAGGCGGTGCTAGAGCGACGCTTCCCTCCCTCCCCCCCACCCGGCGCGCGCGCGCGCCCGCGCTCGGCAGCCATCTTGGAGGGGGGAAGCCGACCTGCGGCAGGACGCGCGGCGGCCATCTTGGAGGTGGGCACCAAGGAGGGGGCGGGTGCGGCGGGCATTTTGGATGTGGGCACTGGGTCCGGCGAGGTTCTTTTAAGGCCGCCGCCCATCTTTGTGTTGGGCCGCGTGAGTGACGTCACAAGAGTGGCGTCATGAGTGACGCCACGAGTCCTGAGGTAACAGCCTCGACCCCTCGGGAGCAGCTCAGGCGGGGGGTTGAGGCCAGGCCAGGAGAGCTGAGCTGAGCTGCCCCAGACTGAACCAGCCCCGGTGCCAACTCTGCGCCCACTGCAGGGAAATAAGGCGCCGCTCCCCTCCCCCCACAGCCCCTTGGCGCAGCTCCAGGGAGACGGCCTAGAGATGCGCCTGGCGACCTCCAACGTCTCCTCGCTCGCTCGCCCGCGACGCAAACGCTCTCCCACGCGGCAGGCCGGGGGTGCCCGGGCGTGTCGCTGGGCCAACCGCTGCTGTATTTTCAACCCCTCGGGTCCCTTGTCGCTGAAACCGCGGAAGTGGGCACGCTGCAGCCTCTTCGGCTGGACGCAGGAGCCCTTTGACGTGAGATATCCCGGTGTTATCCCCGTACAATGCACGTGTTTAGACCCACGGAAAGGAGAAACCCGGCAGATTACGTTATTTTTCTGGCAACCGGCAAATCCATACAAAAATCCACCAGCGTGGTCGAAGACTCTATTAAATATTTAATTGGAGGCCCCGTCTTTCTAGTTTTAAAAACTTGGGCTACACTTAAAAACAAGCATCGGGTGGGGCTTAGAAATACATGGCTGGCAGTATTGCCAACTCCAAATATTAGAAAAGCCTGAGTCAGTCATGTTCCCCCACTCCCAAGTCATGACTGGCTTTAAAATATTATTTTTTAAATATAATAAATTTGGGGTTCTTTATTTGTCTTTTGATATGAGCCTTCGGGTGCACTTGGATCATCGTTTCATGCTTTCCTCTGCAAACATGAAGAATAGGGTTGCCAGCCCTCCAGGATTGTCCTGGATTCTCCAGGAATTAATGTGATGAAACCTCCAGGAATACGGCCAAACAAACTTGGCAACCCTAATGAGGAGTGGGACCCTTTTTCCATTTTTCTTTAAGAAACAAAAGCTGAGCATCTCATGTACTACTAGAGTAGGGTAGCTCTATTTCAGGGAGGATTTTGATACTTTGAAATTTGGTTTCATTCCAATTTGGATGGAAAAACTAAACATGTAAACATTCATGAAAGGGAATGGAACCATGGTCCAGTCTGCCTGGTAAGCTGTTGCAGAAGACCCCAGAAACCCTAGGGTTCCTGGCTCAGGGGCAGCCTTCCAGACAGATGGTGGTTGACCACACATGTTTTGAATCCTGCCTAGGTTCTGTCAACACGTCATCAAAATAGAACAGTCCCCACAGAACATTTCTATTTTGAAAAATTGGCAAATTGTGACAAAAACATGTTTAGTTGGAATTCTTTCAACCAGATTAAGTATTCATATAATTCCAACTGTTGGCACTTTAAGTGCCAGTTATTGCAAGACTCATGAAAATTGGCAATACTGAGAGAGAGAAATGGTTGTACCCGCATAAGTTGTTCTTTAATTTCAACAGGGATGCTCAGATGAATAAATATGATAGGACTGGGCCACAGATTTCCAGGTCAGACTGTGACCCTGGTCCTGCACATACTGCACTCTTTTGAAGTCATCTTTATACAGAACTCAATGTTGGAAACCCCTCTCCTATCTAAGCACGCTTGCTCATATGTGCATTTATAGATTGAATCCTTAGGAGGATACTGGGAGTTTTAGGTGTGCAAGGAATTCGGGTTTCAGTCTTTCATGTATTAGGGACTGAAATTGTGAGGTGCTCAGTCTCTCCTGAAGTGTACAGAATACCCACAGGAGCATTACTCTCGAAAGAGCACATTGCAGGATTGAGCCCTAATATACCACAGACATGAAAAATTCTCTCGGGCACCATCCTGCATCTGCTGGCTATATGAATCCAATTGCAGGATCCGTGTCTATGAAAGAGGACTTCAGAGGGACAACTCACATTGGCCAAAATATTCAGGTGCATAAGTGTTGTCAGGACCAAGGCCAAAATCAGCATTTAGAGGACAATGTCTTCATTGACACCCATTTACCATGTAGCATTAGTATTTCTAAGCCTTGAATTGTGAAAGTCAGTTTGCTTCACTCAGAAAGGATTTGTTTATAAACTTCAAGCTTACTTTGGACTGGTGCCTTTAACACTTGTTATCTCTGAGTAACAGAAGAAAATGGCAGCATATGCTGTACATGTTAACTACCTGAGGGGATATAGCTAGAAGCACTATATCAAAATCTTTTTGTAAACAGTAGCATTAGTAGAGGGAGGAAGTTGATTCTTTGTATTGTGGCTTTGAGAAAAACATGTTTTCCAAATGTCCCTGCAGAGAGATCTCCTACGATCACACCAAGCCATTTACTGCGTCTTGACTCAAGAGCAAATGATTGGTTCAGCTCCTCCAGCAACCATGCAGAAAGAAGGCAAGTGAAAGGTACAGCTATCTTAGTAAGTCATGTGTGTATGGGAGATTCAATTAAAATTAAATTATACAGCAAATTAGGTTTTAAATGCTATTCTGCCT
The DNA here is from genome assembly GCA_007922155.1 of Mesoclemmys tuberculata. Taxonomy (NCBI): domain Eukaryota; kingdom Metazoa; phylum Chordata; order Testudines; family Chelidae; genus Mesoclemmys; species Mesoclemmys tuberculata. The sequence continues at coordinate 3,129,067 of ML675640.1, forward strand.
AGCCAGCCAGACCATTAATAATTAGAGATGTACTGATCCAGCACTATGTGCATCTGAACAGCACACTAACATAACTGCTTTTCACATATGTTGACTCTACTTTCAAACCCTCACATACACCAGGAACAGTTGTATATGGAACCCCAAATATCCTGCTTAACTCTCCCCATATCTACAGCCCTCCCCATATTTAGTCATTATCTTCTGGTCAAGGTGGAATGGATAAAACTTGTTCTAGAGCCCATCCACCCAAATATTCAATAAGCCAGTAATGCCTCTTGAGGGATGTGTATCATTCTCTTGCTCTTTCCTGTGGCAGGAAGTCAAGGTATTATTGATTTTCAATCTCTACAGCTTTTGCTAGTTGTGTGTGCATATAACATTCTGAAGTTAAGGTAGCTGAAGATTAGTTCTTTGGTTTTTGCTATCTAGATCAATACAGAGCTCAAACAGACTGGAAAGGACTGTGAAAGCAGCAACTCATACCCCACTTCACATTTCAGATACTTTTTTATACTGCAGTAGCACCTGGAGGCCTCAGCCCCACTGTGCTAGACGCTGTGCAAATTTAAAGAGACTGTCCCAGCTCTGGAGCATTAATTATCTAAGTAGAAGGCAGACCACATACCAAATGAAAGTAAAAATCTCTAGTTGCTACTTTGCTTTGAAGATTTTGTGTGGGCTTGGGGTGGGAAGAGAAATATCACTGTTTACTTTTAACAATTTTCCCCTGTGACAAAGTAATGTTCAGATTACTAATGGGTTCAAGTATGGAGAATACAACATAGAAGATATATTTATGATTAATAATATATAATATGTATACAATGTAAGTGCAAGAATGCATTTAAAGATTACACAGAGAATGCACAGGAGCTTTACTCTCAAGCTGCCAGTATCAGCTGTGTAGCATTGGTGTCCCCTACATGCCTATGTTTAATTACGGTGTGTGAAGGAAAATATACAGAGGACAGACCTTCAGTCCAAGTGTTTTTTCCTTCTGAAAACTAAAGGCCCAATCCTACAAACACACATGTAATTTCAATCCTGTGAAGTAAATGGGAAATGCTTATATGAATAAAGTTATTTGTGTAAGTGTTTGCTGGGAAAGAAAATCCTGACATTTGAGAGTTCTATCCCAGGATCATGAGTGAAGCTTAATTTTACTGAGATATCACATCTAGTTGGCATGTCTGAGGCACTGGGGAAGGAGCCATGCTTTTGGGGCAAAAAAGGGAGGCAACAACTCAGAACAACTGCCATGCCACACAGAATTTGCCATAGTCTCTCCCTGCAACCCCCAAACTCTTCCATCCTCCTATCTTCTGTGTATTGCTGTAAACTACTCCTTCCTTGCTAGGTTTCAGGACGTTTTCCCCTCCCATAATTTGTATGGGTTGGGGGGATGATGTAATCATAAAAATCAATTTTGTAACCATAATACAGAAATAAGAGTTTATATATTTAAAAAACTGACAAGACACAAGTCTATGTCCAAACATCATTCAAGCATAAGCCAAAGATAATTCAATTACTGTTCACACTTCGTAGGTCAGAGTGACTGTACACAGCACTGAAGTGTGCAGTATCCAGTTGACAAATACATACAAATGTAATGAGGCATTTGTTAGCAGGATGCCAATTTTAAAACAAACATAATTTCCTTCCTGAAGTTACTATCACCATCTTATTGTGTTATATTCCATTTGGATTTTTTAAAAATGTTTCCAATTTTTTCATGGTTTATGCCCTTTGTTCACTTTTTACTTTTTTTCCTACTTGGAAATGAAAATAAGTGAAGTCAGTTTTGCTTTTGTTTAGAGTCACTTTCAAGAGCTAAATCCTGCAGTCTTTGGGTTGCAAATACCGTGAGAATGTTTGTCCAAAAAATAAAATGTATCCACTGTGATTACAGAGTAATTATGAAAACACTTCTATTGGTCTTAGAGTTTTGTTTGTTTGTTTTCCCTCTTAGGGGCAGTTCCTAACTCACATTAGCTGTCATTCCTCACAAAGTAAATTTTAATTATGTGAATAAGATTTGTAGGTTGATCATTGCATCTTGGGACAAATTTGAGTTTGACCATCTCTCTTTAAAGATACTTCTTTTGATTTACACATGATATACTTGATATATATTTTCTGTATTTGAAATGACAGATAAATTCCCCAACACTTCCCTAGTCCTATATCTTTAGTCTAGAGGACAGGAAAAATAGCATTTATTGTTTGAAGAGGAAGAAAGACATATCAAAAGATTACATAAATATTACAACAAACCCTTACCTCCACTGAGAATTGGGAGATTTATAATCTGGTTTAAGAACTGTTAGCACCTGGGATTTTTTAAAATTGCTTTTCTTTAAGTGTTTTTTAATATAGTTCTTATAAAAGGTGCCAAACTGATAGCACTGGAGAATAAGATTCTGTATTTATCCACACAACGAGCACTGCTACTGCCCATGTCATACTGTCAGCATACTTCTCCACCACCGTGTCCCTCAAATCTGAGTTTAAGGGATTGACACTAGATTTCAGAAGCTAATTTACAGCCCATTCAGTCCTTGGCCTATGTTAAGCCTGCAAAGGAGTGCCAGTTTGTATCACAGCTAATTTTAGCTACTTCTCCTGCTGGATTGGGTTAGGTGAGGCTGCCTCAGTTAGAAGGCAGCTTAAGAATGGCAGCATGGAAGACAAGTGTTCATCCTTGATTTCAGGAGAAAAGGACTAAGTTTGTGAGACAAGGCTGAAATTGTAGTGAACTGAAGCCTATTTAGCCTAAATTAACCCTTGCTTATGTACAACGGTAACAGGTTAAATGCAAAAACCAAAACAAGACATTGGATTCATAGTTCTTGTTTGACAGAAAGTCAGGGAGGCCAAAAGTACCACATTTTCCCATAGATCTAAGAGGTGTTTGCTCTGACAGTACATGCAGCCCAAAGTAAGCATGCTGATTATACAAGTCACTTCAGTGCAGTGAAAGAATTAATCTACCCGAGGGAAAAGAGCCCTATTGATTAGAAAAAAGACTGCTGCAAACAAGTGAATGAACGATGATTTTCTCCAAATCTCTCCAATCTTTCTGCTCAGAAAGTCATGCCATTTACAATACGATAAAATGCAGTTTATAGCGGCTTGCAGATTAAGGAGCAGGAGAAAGATTTAAGAAGATTGTTGGGGAACATATATAATACATTGCTCATATCTTGCTTTTATCTACACACAAGTTAATTTCTCAGTCCAAATAGACTGGATTCTTTATCCATCACCATTCAAAAGTACTCCTGAAAGAGCGGTTAGTTATCTTCTTGTACTTGATTGTAATCTCTCTCTGCTGGAAAATTATTTAAGTGGCAAACTTCCAGTAGACTCCTATAAGAAGAGAAAAAAACATAGATCTCATCTTACTCACATTCAAACGACAGTGCACATCTCACTCAGAGATTAGCAGTGAAAAACTATTAATTAGTAATTAGATCATAACTAAGGATGCAATTCTGTCACAGAGGTCACAGATTCCATGATTTTAATAGAACTTTATGACTTCTTTGTCTTCAGCCCACCACAGTGGTGGGGCTGAAGCAGCTATCCCCACCCAGGAGCAGTGGTGGAACTAGAGCAGTCAGCCCCTGGGGCCAGGGCAGTGGCCAGGGCCACATCAGCTCCTCGGGGTGCTGGAGCAGTGGCCTGAGAGTGCAGGAGTAGTGGGTTGCTCCAACTATTAGCCTCCTCCTGCCCTCATGTTGGGGATTTTTATCTTATGTGAATTGGTGGAATTTCATTAAAGTCAGTGAAGGCTCACCAATTTTCACCAGCTGAGAATATTGGGCCTTGTCTCTTGCTATCTGGACTAGCAAGAGTTGGAAATACTCTGGAGGGAGAAAAGAAGAATCTAATCTTACCACCTGAAGCCTTGCAACACTAATCATGACCTCTCTGGCCAATTTAGGAGCTGTGCCAATGCACTCTATGGGGTCCTATACAGATTTTCCAGGTCATGAGAGTATGATTTACACTTGTCCAGCTTTTCACAAGATTGTCCCTTTTTTTGAGGTAGCAATCCCAGGAAATTTGGAAGTGTCTTCAGTACATGATGACAGCCATCCAATTTGGTGGCCCCAGGATTATCCCAGATGTCTTAGTTTTTATACCTCAGAGGTGGCAAACCTAGAGGATAGCTTTCTGATTTTTCTTTCCAAGGATTTGTATCCCTCGTGTAGGAGACAGAAAGGAAGCTGCTCTTCCATTCAGGAACCAAAGCAAAGATGCCATCTCAGTAATTATTACAAAGTCTTTGCAGTGTATTGTACCTTTCATAAAGTTTCCCTTTTACAGGGATGGAGCTGCTGGTCTAGTGGAAATACAATGAAGATGTTTGTCTTGCATTAACTCAAACACTAATTTTTAGTGATCTAAAAATTGATTTTCATGGACACCACACTAGGGTCCTGAGTGGATAACTGAGTGGGATATCACCATCAGCACCTAATTCATAGGAGTTAACCAAAAACAAGAAAATTGATAAAATGCCCTAAATCGCATAATCTTTAAATTAAAAAGCCCTTCACAGTGGATACAGAGATTTAGGAAATGTCTTACTCTGTTATTAGTGTCGCCAAATGTCAAGTTTTAGAAAACCCACTGCAATTTTTTAAGCATAGCTGGGAGATATAAACTCATGTCCTTCACTGATTTGGATTGAGTTGTCTCTAGTAGAAGGGAGGAAGCAGTTTTCTATGTCTAGTGCAAAGTTAAGGACTCCAGTGCTCCTTGGTCTGGTTAATTGCTGAGACCAGGTGGGTGAGGTAATATCTGTTATTTGACCAACTTCTTTTGGTGAGAGAGACAAGCTTTTGAGCTCCCCCGAGCTCTTCCTCAGGTCTGGGAAAGTTATGTAGAGTGTCACAGGCAAACACAAGATCAAACAGATACTTTGGCTTGGTTTATTGCTGGCAGGGAGCTAGACCTGGAGGATGGGGATTCAGCAGCCTTTTCAGATTGATTACGAATCCCTACTGTGGATCTTAAAAGAAAATTTACCATAATTCAGGAGGCTGTGGATTCCCTGGATAGTGAGATGGAAGGTTTCATATTAAAGCCCCAGGAGCCCAAAATGAAAATCTAGAGGTATAAGCTGATAGACACTACACATTCATTACACAGAATACCAAGTCTGTAAATCTCTTAGTGTGTGTATGTGTGACATCCCCCAGGATTCAATCTGGACTGTGGAATCACTGTGACCCCTTAACTCTCTGCGCAGGGCCAGTCTGTCTCTTACACTTCAGGTATGTCTGTACTGATGGCGGCGAAGTCACCGCCATCAGATCGACCTATCTGGATCGATTGAGCGGTCATCGAAGAACCGCTCAATTGATCTGGAAGTCGACACACTAAAACCACCCCCTCAAGTGGCGTAGCGCTGCATTGACAGGAACATGGTTCCCGCCAGTGCGGCGAAGACGCCGCGCAGAAGGAAAGCACAGCAGTTGACGGGGGTTATGCAAGCTACTCTGTGTAACTCCCGTTGACTGCCACCGAATTGCCAGGTAAGTTTTAGACCAGGGCTTATATGCTACTGAACAGCAAACCCCTCCAGGCTCTATTCACTCAGCCATCAGGATGCAGAGACACACCCAACAACATACACGAATGCTCTCCCTAACCAATAATGAAGTGTATTCAGGGAGACACCAACATAACTCCCCCTCCCCACCTTTAGACACAGCCTTGCATCCCAGAAATGTGCATCTTACACTGCTCAAGACTTTGAGCTATGCGAGCTCGCTAATTAGTTTATCACTCTGTCAAAGAGTAGTAGACATGCACCAGCCTTTGTAACCTGAGTAGACTTTCCAAAATTCAATCAAAACCACTGACTTAGATAAAACATTAATATAAGTTTAACTACAGAAAGATAAGTGATTTAGGCATAAAAGTTCAGATTTGGTTACAAAAAGAAATAAAAGATAAGTCTAATTCCTAAACCTTAAATTCTAGCAAGCTAAGTCAAATTTGTAGTACTAAGGTTTCTCTTAGCAGTTTGTGCTAACTGGAGAGCTTTTCCTGAGAAGACCATTCCCCTCAGTTAAAATGTTTCTTTGTCTTCCAGACGATCTTGTTGCCTTCAGTGTAGGTGAGGGAGAAGAGATGAGGTGCTGATGTCACTGTCCCTTATTTTATACTCTCCTCCAGGTGCTGGAAAAATTCTTGATGTGTCATGGGGTTTAGGCAGCCTCATGGTGTATGTGCATCTTTCATGTAAATGAGAGATTTATAAGCCACAACTCCCCTGCTGGTGAATGGCTGATGATCGCTTAACATTTGTCTGGGTGTTGGTCACTCCTTTGTTCCTACTGAAGAGCTAGTCTGTAGGCTTTTCCCAGACTCAACATTTTTCAGGAACAAACATATAGCAAAATCTCATAACTTCATCTACAATGACACACACATTTTGACAGAACAATGATACTCAACTGATTATAACTTTCCAAATGATACCTCAGGGAATACTTTGTATAAAACATACCAGTCATATAACAGTGGTGAATATGGGTGGGTGGAGGGAGGGGGGATTGTTTTGGGTGCTATTTTGAGCCCATCACAGGGTGAAGTAGGGAATCAGTGCATGGACTTTGAGGACAGTCTCAGGTTGAAAAAATATTAGGTTGGTGGGAGCTCCTAAACTAGTGGAAGGAGGAGAAGCTATGATACAGCTTGAGTGCCCTCTTTATTTGGCTTCTGTATGGTGTTTACTCCAAGGAAACCCATTAGAAACTCTACATAGTTCTGGTGAGTGTGCGACTCTCAGTATGTTTTCCTGCATCTGTAAAGCATAATGCCATGCCATGGAAATCAGCAAATGGTGGGAGGTAGGATTGCTCTACATTTCTCTCCATCACTGTCTCTGACATCAAAGATGGATGCTGATGAACTTTAAAGGAGGAGTCACATCCAGTCCTCCTCGGCCAGAAGAATTATGGCAACAGCACAGAGTTGTGGGCATGGAAGTAGATGTGGAGGAAGCAGGTGGGCATCTACATGTCTCTAAAAAGGAAGCAGAAAATCCCTTAAGAAAATAAAAGGGATTTAGATAGGAACTAGGGAATGAGTTTTTTAAACTTGGCCTTAGTCTGCAGGAAAGATATTGGTGACAGAGACTGACTTGGGGTTAGATTATCATAAAGCCACAGAAAATGTATCACTAGATCACTTTAAATTGCTTACAGAGATTTATCCTGCCAATGTATTTGCTGGAGTTCTCCATTAGTTACCAAAGCCTCTTAGGTAATAATAAAGCATGGGGAGCTGACTCAACACCTTTATGTGTTACTTGTACATGTTCGTTGAATGTAGGTAATTTGAAACTTGATGAGACCAGAAGTATGAAGCATTGAAGATTATATTACATCAATATGTTTAATAGACAGCTTTTTAGTCAACTCATGGCTTTATCATCCATCATGGCAGTATGTGTTGAGGAGTAATAATAGGAGAATTAACCTAGACCTTTCTCCAGTGGTAGCATGTGGTTGATAGCTGCAGCATGAGAACTCTGTGTTTTGAAGTAACGTGATACCCAAGAAGCAAAATGGCTGCAGTTTCTGAAAGATAAGAATGGAAGGGAATGCAGGCATCACATCCTTGTTTGCCTTTTATGTTTTTGTATGCGGGTTAGGGTTAAAGATGTCTCAGATAAGACAAATTAAAGGAATCAAGGAATGGCCCATTTCAATTCTAACTAAAGTAATCCTGTGTGCAACAGGTGTGCAGATAGATGTGGTTCTGGAACAGACTGGTCATTTCAGGCTCTGAATCCTTACCGAGTTTAAAAATCAAATCAGGATGATTCTATTAAACAAAAATGGCAGTTATTTTAAGAGATTGGCTGGAAATAAACTTGTGTTTGTGCTAATATTTCTTCTGGCAGAACCAATTCATTCTTGGCCTTCACATGCTGGTCTTTTACATTTGATTTAAAATTGGATTTGGGCCTCTGGGGATACCTCTCTAATATAGTATCTGCCAGAAGACAGAGATAAAAAGTCACTTTCACTTAAAGACAGAGTATCTTTTGTCCAGAATCTAATCTGGATTTTCACACTCTCATTCCTTCTTGTACTTTAGATCACTGTATCTACTTTTTCTTAAGTCACCTTAAACAGGACAAGATCATGCTATGCAACCCTTCTTTGTTCACAATTAGAGTCAGTGACACAGCTGGGGGGAAGACAAACTCACACATGACAGTATATGCTCTTAAAATGATGAAGGATGGTAGGCAAGTTTTTTAGGTCTGTATGTGAAGAACAGGAATTCTGAGGGTCAGTGTAGAATATGCCACTGTTCCCATTGAGCAGGGACTTATGACAAGAATATTCTTCCACACCTAGAGAAATGGTAAAAGTAGGATACACAGAAAAATCCATTGAGAGTAACTTTGCTATAAGTGACCAACCACTAGCATTTTAGCAGAAGATGCCAGGAAACCTCCGAGAGCACAGAATGCATCTCCCTGTTCCCTGAGAAGGCCAGGAAAATGTATCATACCTGTGCTTTGTAGTGGCTTCCAGTTAACTCAAAGTGCTGGTTATTCCCTACAAGACCCTATATGATCTAATATGTGTGTGTATCTGTTTCTGACCCATCACACTCTATGCTGCTTTGGAACATATGGTCTAATCAACTCAAATGCAGGGCTGAGGGGGAGTTAGGACATGAACCTACAAGATAGCAGGCCTTTGGGAAAGATAAAACCGTATGTGATAGACTGTATTATAATGCATGCATACCAAGGGGTTAAATCAAAGTTGCATGGGTAACCTTAATTCAGGATTTTCCTGACCTAAAGCCTTGACTTTGTAATGTTAATGTCTTTTTAACAGTTTTTTTTAAATGAAGTATTATACATGTATTCTGTTATTTTAGTACAACTGAAGTTACTCATACTTCATACCAGTACAAACATAAGAGGCTTCTTTCCCATTTAAGCACAGTGGCTTATCACTTGACAAAGATGTTGACAGCAAGTGCACTTGGCTAGAAAGGTTCATACTTTATTTCTGTAAAGTATACTGAGTAGATTAATAATATAGCAACAAGTTTTAAGAGGGGGCTGCAGACTTCCCAATCCACACAGTTATTTAGCACTTCTTCCTGCTTCAAACATGAAGTACTGGCAGCTATACGTAGCTGTACAGCCAAAATGCCTCCTTTTCATGAGTCATCACAGAACCTAGCAAAATGACTGCAAAACTGGAAGACATTTCCCAGCCCACATTGCTCTCAGAGAGAGCTGGGGTAGGAACAAATTCTAACTCAGTTACACAGCAATTTACACAACAGTTCAGGAAACACCAGCCTAACCTTACCAGACTGCTCATCCCTCCTTTGTTTAGCACTTAGCATCATAAGCTGTATATCATCAACATAGAGCACATTTTGTCCCATATCTCAATAATCATACCAAGGGCAATACAAATATAGAATTTATGCCATGGATAGAACATTATAGATGGTGTAGGCATTTTCCTGTACATCAGTCCATCTCCTTGAACAGTAAGGAGAATCCTCGCTTACAGGGGCAGGTTATGCTACAACCTTGGGTGGCAGAGGCATAAACAAATCCTTTCCCTTATGCAGTTTTCTCCTCTGCTTACATCAAGGTCCAATCTAGTATTTTGATTTTTTTTCTCTCTCTCTCTCTCTCTATTTTCTGAGTGGACACTGTCCAGTAGCACATACCTCTCTGCAGCAGACTCCACTAGAGTCTCTGACAAATAGCTGATTGGACTCAGCTGGTTCTGCCTAAGCTGCAAGGAGACCAGGGAGAGCCAGCTGAAAGCAATTTCAGTGAACTCAGACTGGAGACCAAATCAATTCTCCTGAAAGGAAAAGGGGGATAGAAGATATGGATTCAAATTCTCTCTCTGAATCAACCACTGAGAAACTTTGAAAATCCAGAAAGGGAAAAAGAAACCTCCCTTTTCCATAGTGGTCACCTTTGAGTGTGTATCTGAAGGGAACAAATGAGTGTGAGTAGGTGTGTATGGAGCATGGCTCAGGGGAATGGAGGTGCATGACTATAGGGAAACATTGGAAAGAAAGTCTGAACAATTGCACAAGTGTATAGGGGTACTGAGTGTGATTGGGATGAGAAAAATAGAGGAGGGAAAGATATGAATTTTAAAATAATCAGAGTTTGGAAAAAGAAAGGAAAGAAGATGGACGAATGACAAGAAAATAACTGAGTTGGAGAAAAAGAAGGCAGATGATATACTGCAACATATGCAGTCACCAGAAAGAACAAAGGAATCACATGCTATGGAGACATAGTAAGTTTTGTTTTAAATGTTAATAGAAAATTTAATATGTTAAATTAAACCTGTAAGAAGAACAGTACACCATGGAATGGGTTAGACTAGATGGACAGTGAGGGGAGTACAGGGCCTCAGATATGTTCAGGTAGATAAAATGCCTCTGTTAGGCCTCCTGAAGAATATGAATGCTCAGTTTAGACTATACCTTTTCTCCTGAAAATGCCCTGAAACTACAGACCCTGTCAAATAAGGGGGAGAGCCCTGCAGCATTGGTGCTAGCTAGTATGATTAAGAGGAGCTTATTCCACAGCTGCTGAAGGGAGTAGGGAGTTTCTGGAACTTTAGCCTGAGACCCCAAAGCCATGAACAGCAGAACAAGATTATCTACAAGTACTGCATTACTTGCCTTGAGAAGGCTACCTCCCCATCATTGTCCCTGTCATGCACTGTCTCCCCTTCCTTCTGGAAAAGAAGTTTCACTTAAACCTGATTTCTAATTATTTGACTTTATAATCCTGATCTTACCTCTATATGCGCACACAAGATGATTTTAGTGCAGAGAATTCCTGCTGCCTTAGGTTCTGCTTTTCATTTAGTTGCAGAAATATCCCTTTGTCCTGCATTTTACTTTCTACGGGGCAAATGCTGAAGAGACTGATAACTAGAACACAGATGTTCACTAGCTTGTGTGCTTCACTGAACGTTAATGTTCTGCACAGCACTAGTCAATAAGCCTTCTGCAATCACCACAAGAATCATTAACTTAATGGGCCAAATTCATCCCCAGTGTAAATGTATGGAGTTACCGTGGGGAAGAATTTGGCCCATGATGTGTAGCATAGTGTCTGGGCTTAAACTAGACTTGTAGGTAAGTTGAAATTCTTTATACAAGATGTGAAAATAATGCTATAACTAAAACCTGTCTTTTTCCAAAGGAGAGGTACAGCTGCTGGATCTGCTATGTCACAGCAGGTCTGCACCAGGTAGATGTTACTGAGATATGGATATGTATGAATGCAGTTGCTCTAATGACTAAGCTAATATCCTGACCCCTGTTTTAGTAAAAAGGTTATTGCTTGTTACAGGGACTCTAATTCAATGGATTCCATCCTGCCTGGCAGTAGGAATTTAGGGGCAGAACCATAGCTGAGATGCTCTTGCAGCTCCATTTATAGATGTCTGAATCACCTTGATGTAGCATGTAAACTTCCTTGTTTAGTACATTAGAGTCAGAATCTGACCTTCAGAATCTGTTTACTTCAGGTTTTGGGGTGACTGAGGGTTTAGAGGGAAGGTGCCTTGGCTGGAGATTTTTTGAGTTTGTCTGATATCTGTAGATTGCAGTTTAGGATTTGCTGCCAGCAATTTATTTTATTGTTTTTAAATTTAAATGCACCCAGAGACTTGGAAAATGAGTGTATTCCTTTATAAATATGAATGAACTGACAACCATGGTATTTGTATAAAGGACCACAGTGAAAGATGGTGATGGTCTACACTTCAAATGATGCAAGTTAAATATCATGCTATATTATTAGTCTGCTCAGTATATCTTTAGAGCTTAACAGTATTAACACTTCCAGACAAGTGTATCTGTTACCAGTTTCTTTGCCAAGTGGTGCTGTGTCTTTCTTTCGTTTAGGTGCATGCAGAGAGGGTGGGGCAGGGGAAGCAGGGGCATTTAAATTCCAGCACAGGCCCCTGCCTCAGGTAAAGCTGTGAGAAAGTAGTTCTGTTCAAATGGAAAACCAGCTTATTGTTTACCTTTCTTTTGCAAGCAGATGCTCCAGTGATATAAGGGTTTAATCAATGGGCTTGTGTAGCTATGAAGGGGACACTTCTCTGGGCAGGATATTGAGTACAGACAGGAAGTATTGTAAAAGGAGTCACCTTGAATCTCTGGCAAATGGTTTTTGTTTTGATCTAGTAGATGGGGGTGGGGAGAGGGGAGTCAGGAGATCTGGTTTATATACTGAGCAAAGGTACTGAATTGATGTGTGACCTTGGGCAAATCACTTCACCTGTCTATGCCTCTATTTCCCCTCCCACTCTAAGAGATTGTAAGCTCCTTAGAAAAAGGACTGTTTCTTGCTAAGTATACGTATAATGCCAAGCACAATGGGGTCCTGAACTCACCTGAGGCTTCTAGGTGGTACTTTAATACAAATAATACTCAGTATACTTTGTACTGGTAAGAAGTCCTTTAAAAGGATTTGAAAAGCATTTGTTGTTATATGTTTCTCTCTATAGCTACAGTATGTATTATGTCAGAAATCTATGTATAATCTCTACATTTAGATCATGACATGCACTAGTGCAATGTTGTCACATCTGGAGAGGAAGGTAGCAATTGTTTAAGACCACCCAGCTATATAACTAGTCTTGGCAGAATCCAATTTTTTATACAATTTTGATGGATAATATTGATTTTTATTTTTAATTTTCACAGTTGTGCAAAATTATGGAGGGGTCAGACAATTATTTAATGAGTAGATGCTGAGATTCAAAAAGTTAAAGTTTTATAACTTAAAACAGACTGTCATGTCATTTTTAGCGTTAAATCAAACTCTAGTAAGCTCTCACTCAGCATTTTTCTTATCTTACCAATTTGTACATTTCTGTTATCAATGGAACTATTTTTTTATTGACACTTGTGTGAATGGTGAAATCGACATTTATAAACAGTTACAGATAACTAAAAATCTAATCCTTTCAAGTCTAAATATAATAAAGTATTCTCAGGGACAGAATACCAGAAATCGATATCTAGTTGAGGAGTGCAAAGGAAACTTAGTCAAGTAGGCAGAAAGTAATTAGCTCAGCTTTGCAAAATTCCATTTGCCTTCTTCCCTCAGGCAAATTATATTTGGCAAGGCTGAATTAACTGAGCTGAAATCTGAGCAGCATAGTAAGGTTAACACCCTGATTCTTACTGAGACTGTCAAGGGATTATTAATACTTAACCAAAAACTCTGGCAACACCAGGTATTCCTTAAGTCTCTTACTCAAGTATTCACCTGCTTAGCATATCAGACATAACAGGATCACAGCACGTAGGCTGCAGGCCATGTAGGTACAGGTGGTAGTTCATAAAGCTCTAAGGCAATATGTAAATATTAGGTACTTTTAAATAATTAATTGATGAACTATAACAGCAGGTTATACCTTTTTGGAGCTGTTCATTAGTCATTTTAAAAGCTCATGCAAAGCAAATTACCTGAGGCCTTGGTATCTTGGGAATGTATGACAGATCCTTCCAGAAGGCTCTCCGGGGAATTTCATGTTTCAGTCAGGGTTGCTGGGGTTTGTACCACTCAGGGCAAGAGTTGCTGTTGCTTCTTGTACTGTTGTGGTGGAAGGAACTTGTGAATTGCAAAGTCAGAGGAGGATCTCAGGGTTCTTAAGTTGTGAGAAACCAAACATTTGCTTATATTGCTTGTGCCTAAGGTCCCATCTACAGTACACTACAGGTATACCTAAGTTAGGGCAGCCAGGCTACTGCGTGATGTAGTTAAGCCACTGTAGGGACCTAATCATGTTCCTCATAACTGGGTGCTCTACACTATGATTGACCGGTTTCTTCGGTCTCTCTTTAATTTGGATGTGTGAATAGAGCTTTGTTCCAAGGCCAGATGTTGACACTATTGTGAAGTAAAGACTACTGGGTTGTTCTCAAGTTAGAAGAGCTGGTTGCAAGGCATGATTGTTCAACCCTTCAGTTTTCTCCTTTGGCACTAGATGGCACTGTTGCCCTTTAGCAGCACTTGCAAGTGACAATTCTCTCTGAAAAGGTTGGCACAAGCACATAGCTTGGAGATTTCAGTTAGTGCTTTGTGCATTCTGCTGTTATCGTTAAGCTTCACTCTCCCCCTAACTCCCTCCACCTGCACTCTTGTAAACTCTTTGTAAGCCCTCAGGCTGTTTTATAGATAAAGTGTGAAAAGAAAAACCACGGGGATCTCTCCAGTGGTTTTCATTATCGCACCTCTCTAACAACTACAGAATTCACCTTTCTTTTCAAATTGGATTTCACTGATCTTTGGAAAATAAAGCTGCAGCCTCCAGACTGACAACTGGACTGATGTGGCTTAACAATGAGTTATAACACATTCCAGTAAATGAGGAACACAAAAAAAAATGGCACATCTGCTTGGAATCAAAACCTCTGACTGCTGTAGACCTGTAGCAGTTGGTGGAGATGGTGAAGGCATGGAAATCTCATAGGTATACAGTGAGGCTTGTTCACATTGCACTAGAGTCCAAACTGTGCTAGGTGTGGTGCTTGCCGGTGATTTTGCTCATAGCATCATTATGAAGGCATCAGTCATGATTCCATAGTTAAGAATGAGTTGTTCTGCACTTAAAAAACAGGAATTCAACCACTTTGTGTGGAGAACATATCATCTCTTCTCCACAATTACAGCACTTACCCTTTGATTGTGGAATAAATTTTGAGAATTTACAAATTAATATGTTAATTTGTTTAAAATTATTTTAAAAAATGGGTCTTTAAATTTAAATGCACTATGTCAGACTTCTTTTTATCTCTGTGCAGACATGTCTGTCTGTCCCAAAAATTGGTGGACAGGTAAGTCTTGGGTTGATCTTGTGAAATTGATAGATTTTGAAAAGACACTTCTAGAATTAACGGTAATAGACTAGAATTAGGCCATCTAGTCCATTCACCCTTCCAATGCAGAATTGTTCATGCCATTCATTACATCGGTTTTATTTTAGTTCAATTTTAAAACCCTCAAAACAGTAGGACTCTCAACTTCTGTTGAAAAGCTATTCTAGAGCCTCGTTGAGCTTATGATCAGGTAGTGGATCTGATATGCAAATTAAAATTTTCCCTCTCAATTTCATCTAGTTTTTCCTAATTAAAGCCCTCTGTAAAACTTAGAATAATTCCTGTCACTTGGTGTGTTAAAATCCTTCCAAATATTTATAGACCTTTCCCCTTTCTTTAGTTTTCAGTGTCGCAATTTGGAATTAGCAGCACATTTCATCACTGTCCTAGTTTACCCTTTGTGGCAGAACTTAAATGAAAACTAGGAGCAGATCAAATGTTGATCCTTGTGATACATTGTTGGTTGCCTACTACCATTCAACATGTCCATTGTTTACAATGCTTTGGACATTCTTCCATGTGGGTTATGTGCACAACCAAGCAAATTAAACTAATGTTGGTCTGAAATGCTATAAAACCCCTTATGCTTTTTATCTATTGTGGTTACATTATCTTCTAGATGATAAGATTTTTTTTTTCTATCATTTTACCAGAGAAAGAGAAGAGTTAAGCTTCGGGTAACTGTCACAATCTCAATTTCCTGTTTGAAGAGCTGTACCATATTTAGTTTTCTTCCTTTTTTTTTGTTGTGTTTTCTTCCACTTCCCTAGTTCTCCAGGACTCAACAGCATAAGGAGAATTTTTTTTGTTAAATGTTGTGCTGTTAAATCCATGCCCCTAGCTCTGTAAATTTGCCTACGAAAGAGCAAGTAGATTTGATTTTGAAGCATAATTTTGCCAAGTTTCTAACTTACAATTACACACTTAAAACTGGATTAAAGGAGCTTAAAATAAATTTAGCTTTGAGTCCCTGGGCTAATCTGTACCTGAAGCTTGTGTGGAAATGTGTATTTGGTGACATCCACTTGCCAACATTACTGCATTTTATATAGAATCACTTCAACCCTAGCTTCCTAGTGGTTAATAGTGCACAACACTCTTGAGGAAGTGACGGGGCTGGAGTCTACAACTGCCAGTTGACAATTCTGGGCCAGGGCTACT
The DNA here is from genome assembly GCA_007922155.1 of Mesoclemmys tuberculata. Lineage (NCBI taxonomy): Eukaryota > Metazoa > Chordata > Testudines > Chelidae > Mesoclemmys > Mesoclemmys tuberculata. Next base: position 3,145,180 of record ML675640.1, read on the forward strand.
GCAGTTTTGATGCTCTCCTTCTCTGAAGTGCACAGTCAGTTTTCACTGAAGAACATACATAAAAAAGTCTGCCCCTTGGGCATGTATGATGTATTCCAGGGCCTGTGTGCTGGAGCTGTCTTATTGCTGGTTTAGGTGCCGTCGTTCACAGTTGGCCAAGAGTAGGGGAAAAGAGAGACAGAGCTCTAACTCAATGAGCCTCCCTGCTGTTAAAGCAAATTATAAAATTATACTGCACAGTTCCTTTGTTTGTTTTCCACTTCATGCACCAGCATTTCCTCCAGTCAGAAGGTATTTCAGATTTTACTCTTTTGTTCTCACCTTTTTCATTAAAAACGAAACCCAGTTCCACCTCTTATTTTTGCTTCCATGCTTATGCTTGTGAAAGCTCTGGGTTGGGATCATCCTACTGCTTACTCATTCCAGGCATTTCCTAATTCCTCTCTTCAGATCTACTTGAGAACTTGGTTCCAGACAGTACCCCCTTCTAATGAATTACACCACAGTAATCCTCCCCCCCCAAGCTACCCACTGAGTAAAGTAGAGTGATCACTACAGACTACAAAGACAGACCAATTTACTCTTTTCTCCTGCAGAACTCCAGCACTCCCTCACTTTTGCAATTAATGTTCCCAAGACTCCATCATTCTGGAGTTATTTTAAACTTCTTCCCTTTGTGAAGAAGGAATTTACCATATGTTTACATTTTTTTAAAGTGCTGGGGAGGAGGAAGAGTACTGGAAGCACAAGGGGACAAAATCTCACAGTAATAAGACTGTTGCCAGATGGTCTCTAATGACCTGATGCATTGCCCATTGACTTCAGTCTGATAGGGAGAGGGATCGAAGATGGGAATGCATAGCTAAACATCACATTAGCATGATGTTCATGCTTGAGTCGAAGTTGCTTTGGAATATTTCTATTCTCTGACCCTCACAATCCCCCTGTATTTTTACCCAGCAAGAATTTAAGGCACTTGGAATTTGTTAATAGTCCTTGCAGATGAGCATGCCTAATGCTTTTTTTTTGCACTCACCCACAAATTCTGCACCTGACCACAATCCCCTTGTGCACTCTCTTGTATGCTGCACAAGGATTTATCAGATATGGTCTTGAAAATCTCCTTCATTCAGAGTCCGTTTAGCAGCCCTAAGGGACAGACAGGTCCCCACTCTCACAGCTCACCTTCCCCCTACTGGTGTGGATTAAACTGTTACAGATGAGTGTGTTTTGGCCTCCTCCCCATCCATCATTGCTTTGATAACCACTAGGGAAGGTATTACTTAAAGAACCTAGGCCGCTGCTGTAGTACCAGAATAAACAGAAGATAAAAGATAAGGCAGAGTCTCCTCTGCATAGTTACCTACGTAAATGAAGGTCTGTTTGATAATGCTGCTGTTCTGAAGTGCTAAATTGCTCAGCCTTAATGCCCCAGTGGACACTAACCCAAACATGTATCCCAATGATGTCATGCCAAGATTACAGAGATTGGCAGGAGGCAAAGAGGGGGATACTACCCACAAATTTGTGCATGGAGAATGTTCTCAAATCATCTGTTATGGCAGGCAGCAAACCTGTCTTCACAGCCTGTTCCTCTGTCAACATGCATTTAAAATCTCATCCAGTGATGCTTGCAGGCAAGCAGACTATTCTTTCAAAGTCACCTTCCCCTTGTTGTAAATAAGGTTTCTCTTGGTTGTTTGTATGGAAATGCATCCTTCAGATGCTAGGCTCTCCACATGGCAGAGCACACTCCCCTTTCCTTGTTCTGGGGGAGCGCTCTCAAAAGGTAGCCTTGAAGCCACAGATGGAAAGAAGCTGAAGAGACTGTTCAGATGGTATTACTACCTACGTGCATACATTAGCTAAGCTGTATTTGTTGTACACTTCCTCTCTTTTTTTTTTTAAATTATCCTCCAGGAAGCTTCTTGTGACCTAATTATGCCTGCAGTTGTATCACTTAACTTGTCCAGCATTACAAGCCGCACTTGAAAGCGGGGAGCTTTGCATGCACATGCTTGCAGAAATTAACTAATAGACAATGACAGGAGATGGTAAGGGTTTTTTTTTTTTTTTTTTTTTTTTTTAAAGAATAAGTCTCCTGTGGTGTTACTGATCCCCTAGCAATGCCATTAGCTCATGATAACCACACCTTTTGAAATTGCTTTAATAATACGGTGGTAAAAGAAAATAGGGAACTTGCCACATTTATTATTTATACTGGTAAAATGATATGATTGGCCATTAGAACCTTTAAACCATGGGTTCAGCAGAACTGCATTACTCATTTATTCCTGTTTAGAACATCCATTATGGCATCTGAATGTCCCTAATGTCTATGTTTGGACACACTAACTTGCTAAAACAGTAAGCTTATCCTATAAAACACTGCAAAGCAGCAGGCCATCAGAATTAATATTGCAGGCTGGAGAGATAGCCCACCCATCCCTACGGTTAAGCTTTCTCCATTGTGAGTGATGTTGGAAATAGAATGGTGCTTGACATTATCTGGTCTAACCTTACGTTAGGAAAAAAATTTCTGCCTTGGTTAAAAGCACACAGCATCTCTGTGTTGCATAGTCATGCTGTGGCATCTGCTGCGTGCATCTGATCTGAACATGCTGCTTCCCTGCACACTTAATTGGTAAAATTGCCACCTATTGTTTATAAAAACATAGAACTAACCATTCTGGTCCCTGAGACTATAGCAGCACAGTCTTTTTCTTTCCCCTGCGGTGTGGTTGGGAATCATACTCTGCCAACACAAGGCAGCATGGAGGGGACACATGTTGAAACATACACGTCATGGCATCTACGTCTACGAGAGTGTGTTAATAAAATTTGCGGATGATACGAAGCTGGGGGGTATTGCTAACACGGAGAAGGACCGGGATGCTATTCAGGAAGATCTGGACTACCTTGTACATTGGAGCAATAGTAATCGGATGAAATATAATAGTGAAAAGTGCAAGGTCATGCACTTAGGGATTAATAATAAGAATTTTACATATACGTTGGGGATGCATCAGTTGGAAACGACGGAGGAGGAGAAGGACCTTGGGGTATTGGTTGATAACAGGATGACTATGAGCCGCCAATGTGATATGGCTGTTAAAAAAGCAAATGCGGTTTTAGGATGCATCAGGCGAGGTATTTCCAGCAAGGAGAAGGAGGTGTTAGTGCCGTTATATACGGCGCTGGTGAGACCCCACCTGGAATATTGTGTGCAGTTCTGGTGTCCCATGTTTAAGAAGGATGAATTCAAACTGGAACAGGTTCAGAGACGGGCTACTAGGATGATCCGAGGAATGGAAAATCTGCCTTATGAAAGGAGACTCAAAGAGCTTGGCTTGTTTAGCCTGGCCAAAAGAAGGCTCCGGGGGGATATGCTTGCTCTATATAAATATATCAGGGGGATTAACGTTAGGGAGGGAGAGGAATTGTTTAAGTTTAGTACTAATATAGGCACGAGGACGAATGGGTACAAATTGGATATTAGGAAATTTAGACTAGAAATTAGACGAAGGTTTCTAACCATTAGGGGAGTGAAGTTCTGGAATAGCCTTCCGAGGGAAGTAGTGGGGGCAAATGACTTATCTGGCTTTAAGACTAAGCTTGATAAGTTTATGGAGGGGATGTTATGATGGGATAGTTTAATTTGAGCGATTGATTTTGGATTATCGGCAGATAAGTCTGCTCAATGGTCTGTGGGAATGCTGGATGGGATGGGAACTGAGTTACTGCAGAGAATTCCTTTTTGGGTGCTGGCTGGTGAGTCTTGCCCACATGCTCAGGGTTTAGCTGATCGCCATATTTGGGGTCGGGAAGGAATTTTCCTCCGGGGCGGATTGGCAGGGGCCACGGAGGTTTTTCGCCTTCCCCTGCAGCATGGGGCATGAGTCGCTTGCTGGTGGATTCCCTGCAGCTTGAGGTCTTCAAATCTCACTTTTGAGGATTTCAATAACTCAGTCATGGGTTCGGGGTTGTTATAAATGTGTATGGGTAGGGTTTTGTGGCCTGCCTTGTGCGGGAGGTCAGACTAGATGATCATATTGGTCCCTTCTGACCTATGAGTCTATGAGTCTAGATGGAGTATGCCACATTGAAATTGAAGGTGAACATGCAGCTAGTGACAGATAGCACTCTGTCTTTCAGCTACATCCTACCCCCAGAGTGTGCTTTTCTTTTATTTGTGGTGCCTATAGGGAGGAACTTTTACAACAGGAAAACTGAAGGTTAGAAGGGAAAGTAGACTTACGTAAAATAAATTTGCCAAGCCATCATATGCCTATGCTGCTTTTACGCCAACGGCAGCTATTTCAATAATCTGCCTGTCAGCCCATTTTCTCATTCTGTTAGGTTGCAAACTTATTGGATCACTTCACCATAGGGAACAGAAAATAAGAGGAGGGTGGTTGGATGTATCTTCAGTAACAATCAATAGAGTGGAGGTGGAAGTGAGAAGTTAATTTTTATTAATATGGATATTAATTCAATCAAGTTTTAACTGGAATTTCAGAGCCAACAAGAAGTGCCAAGGTTTGAGGGTAACACACACACCATGCCAGGGTGTCCAACACTAGGTACACTCCTTGTCTTAAACCATGGATGATTGCACTTTGTCTAGTTTGGGCAGTTCTGCTTGCGTTGTCAGAAAATCCACCCCCACTCCATCCTCTTCTGCATGATATTCAATTACAAATGTTACATCAAACTCACTTATTGCTCAACAGTGTGTGTGATGATAGTGCCTCATGTACCCCAGCTGGGGTTTACCTCAGCTAGCTATGTGGAGGTAAAAAGTATCTGTACCTGGTTTCAGTAGGATTTTACTTTGATAGCTAGTGATGTAAAACACACCTAGCCATGCTGGGCTGTAAGGGAAACAAGTCAGTGGATGAACACACAGGGTTACTAATTTAACAAACAATAATAGCAGGAATATGTATAAGTCTTTTAGTGTGTCTGAAACCTTTCTCCAACATGAAAGATCACCCTTTAAAACTAAGGCTAGAATGCAAAACAAAAGGGGCTGTTGAGCTGGAATTCATATTATGCCGAGGCTTAAGAGTGTGGTTTGTTCTAGGGCAGTGGGCCAGCTCATGGGCCTCTACACCACTTAAACCCTTAAAGTGAAGTGTAAGTAGAGACATAGGTAGTGCAGAGACCATTGCATAGGCTCACTGCACTCCAGTAATTTTCCCTTCAATAATTCCCAGCATAATTAATACCAGCCTGTTCGAATGGGCTGTTGGTATCCTGACCACTGTTGGGCAATAAGCCCACCCACTGACTGGTAAAGTGTGGAAGCAAACTCCAGCTGACTATGGGAAATATACAAAGCCCTGTGCTTTTGTGGACGGGAGTGGTGCTGGGTTATAGATGTTGGGCATATGAACTTCCTCAGAGCAGAAGGGAGATGTGGCATGTGCTGTCACTCATGATATTTCTTCAAAATCTTCATTTAAGTCTCAGACTCTCAAAATCTAAACCAGTGACACTTGCTGAGATCAGAGCTGGCAGCCTGGGTGACAGCTAAAAGTTTATGGTTGCTTCAAAAACTGAAGTCCCTTGGCTGGTTCTAGTTGAGTCCAAACCTTTGAAATATCTAATGTGCCCCTGTTTCTCTCTCATAATTTGTACCTGTTGGCATATCTTTCATTTGGATCCATGTGCTCCCACTGGAGACTTGATTAAAAGAATTTATTAATCCACAATAATGCAAACAAGATGTTCATAATGCATCCTGGATTTCCACATTAACATCCTTTCCCTGGGTATCCATATTACACAGGCAAAAGAAAAAGACCATTCAACCCATGATCACCTTCCCACTGCTGATAGTCTCTCAATGACTGAATAAAGTGAGTCACTTTTCTATGAGTGAATTTAAGGCCTTGATCCTCCTTGGTAAAAGTATAAGTAGGGTTTGAACTTGGTACCTTCAGTGCTAAAACCATGAGCCTCTACCACTGAATTAAAGAATTAAGAACTGTAGCTGGCATCTGTAAGAGATTGATTAAATTTATGTGAGCTAGCCATGAGCAACCATGAACTCTTAGCTGCCTCCCGGCAACTAGCTAGGGTCTCAGCAAGTGTTACTGGGCTTAGAGGGGGACAAAACCCACACTTAGTACAGGCTACACAAGTGTGACTAGAGTCTACAGTGGGTGTAAGTAAAGTTAAGTGCTGCGCGGCAGTCAATCTCATATGCCCTTGCATTCTTGAAAGCAAGGTAAGAGAGTTGGGGCATGGGCAGAGAATGAATGGATTTAAGTGCAATCCTCAGCATGCAAAAAACAGGCCCCTTAAGTAGGTTTCCCTTTTAGGCCTTGCCTATTAGTTTATGCAGGATTGGGTTCACTGGTGCTTTTTATCCGGTTTATCACTTTCTGTTTTGTATATACATCTGAAGCATTCTATGCCTGCTTTGCTCAAGATCAAGCCCTAGGATCTCTCAAGGACATAACAAATGCGTGTGGAGAAAGCTGGGAAATCCCCCTACGTAGAACACTCATACAAGGTGCCCTGCAGCATCCCTAATTCCTCTGCTGTTCCAGGTTTATACAATTACTTCTTCCAAGGAAGGGCTTAACAAATAGTTTTGGTAAATACTACATAGCACTTTAAATCTTCTAAAGCATGTGCAGACATTGGGTCTGCTCCAAATGAAATAATTAGGAAAAGGCCCCAGCAAGACTGGACCTACTAACTAAAGGCCAAATTTTGGACGCTGGGGGTGCAGAAGAATGCAGGACCAATGTTCTTGTGCAGGATGCATCTATAATGTGTCTGTGTGCTCTTTGGGCACAAAGCAGGAGGAGAGGGTTGCCTGTTGCTGATGCAGCCAGGGCTAATAGGCCAATGATGTCAGCTGGGGTTATGTTCGGGGCCCTACCCTACCTGCCACTGAAGACTGACAGGCAGTGCTGGAGGATTTCAGGCCACATATTTTGTAGTAAATGCCTTCCCCAAGTGCTCCTGGAGGAGTTATACCTTATACAGACTGAGTGCCTTCTCTCAACAACTGCTTGTTTCCCACAGCTGCTTACACCCTAGTGACTGAGCCATTATTTATCCCTTAGCCTCTCTCTGAGCCTGATACTTAGTATGTCACTGCTCATAAATTATGCCAGCCCTGTCCCCCTGACTTTTTTCTCTGAGGGGAGGTCTGCCTGTGACTGCTGCAGTTCAGTGCAGACTGTCAGACAACCAGGGGAGAGCCCCAAAAATCTAGGCACCTTGCCCATCAGCCCTAGTCTACACAACCCGGAACAGATCCCACTGTACTAGGGGAAGTGCTTCGGATGCCTCTCTCACATGTATCTGTGGGAGAAGGAAGGTGTAGTTTAGGTGAGAGTATTGCAGCGTTATCAGTGTAGGAGTTCTGCTCCATGTGGCATAACAGCCTCAAATCCTTTTAAACCTTGACATAAATATGTAACGATAAGATAAGCCTGGTTATCCTGCACCGGTTACTCCAGATAAGATAATGCCTTTTATGCTTTAAAACAGGACTCAAAGTTCCTGCTTTTTATGGGGGAGTGGAGGGGTGCGACTTCCAGAAATACGTCTATTTACAAGGGGAGTGGTGATAGTGTGTGGGGGAGGAACAGGGATTATAAACATGTCTTTCAAAACCTACCAAAACACAAATTCTCTTGTTCTCAGACCAAACAGAATTAATGTGGTGCACAGTACATTTCAATCTCAAAGAGGTGACGGACTAGTAAAGGGCAAAAGTTATTGCAGTGCAGGGGTTTGCCTCCTGTTAGTTTGCTGGAACTGTGTCCACATTGTAGTATTTCAGTGATGACAGAGGCAGTTTTAGGATAACTAACATGAAATACCTTATTATGGAGGCGTTGGCTGAGACTCCATAGTTAAGGCTGAGTTTCATTTTGCACTTCGGAAGGCTTCACCCTCTTTGTTTTGTATGAAAAATACGTCGCATCTTCACCAAACTGAAGCATATACTCTGAGTAGAGAATGCATTTTCGCAAGTCCATCAGAGTTAAAATTAACTGGGTCTTAACCCAACATGCAAAATTTTGTATTGTCCCGCATGATCTTAAACAGAATAATGCAGACTTCTAACTTACTCTAACTATATGGAAAATTTATCTTGTGTCCAGGCTATATTTGAAGAAATTAAGGTTTTTTTAAGCTAAATTGTTAATGGTGGTGGTATCTAATTGCTATGATTATATAGGCTAGGCAGGCTCAAGGAATTCTTAATTTCAGCCATCGTGATATCAGAATGCAACCGCTTGTCCTCCTTCTATAGCTAAATTGCATGCACCAGTTGTGTTAGTTGTAAAGAGGCAGTGATACAACTGCAAGAGATCTCAGTTGTAGATCACTTGGCTCAGCTGTCCCTGCTTTTGAAATATTCCAGGCCTGCATACTGGCTTGAGCATCAGTGTTCGAAAGGCTCCTCATGACACTGCTGTCAGTACTGAGGCAGCACTGCTGGGGGAACTGAGGCAGGAACGAAAAGGAAACCCTTAAAGCACAGAGACAGTTGGACTATGGGACTGAGTGAGTTCGCCCTGCTCTTTCCGTAGAGATACTGGTTTTAACACAGCCCTCTAAACCAATAAGTTTATTGCAAATTAAGCTCCAGATCCACCAGTACACAGATTACTTTACACCTGTAATCCACTAGTGAATGTGTTACCAAGCCTCTCTGTGCCCAGTCTGCAGAGGATGGGAGTCTGACAGCCTCAAATAGAGCGCTGTGGCTCTTTAGCTTGAGCTGTAAAAGGATCATGGTTTTGGTTCTGAAGGTCAGCCAAGCTAGCAGCTGGCGCACATTGAGTGTTTCACTGAGACACCGTGGCTATAAACCCAGTTTAACTAGCTGGTGTCCTCTGGCTGCAATGGTGAACCACTGAAGCTGCTGTGCAGTAATGCTACAAATGGGAAAAATACCATTTTTAATAAAAATCATTTTAGTCTGGGACCACAAATGTTAAATATCTTAGTCATAATTCTATGGTGGTTGCATGATTTCACCACAGGATACAATTATGATTGTTCTGAGTGCCTTAATTTTTTTTTTCTTAGCTGACTGTCTGGGTTTTGTTCTTTAAGCACAACCTTAAGTCTAGATTTACAATGCTTGGTTTTAGGATAACTACAGCATCCCTGTAACTACTTTGTCTTAAATTACTGATTATGAACTTTCAAGCTTAACCCCTTCTGAAAGGTATGGTTTGTTTGTGTGGGGTTACTTGGTCTGGGAATTAGACTATAGTATTGATATTGCTGTAATCAAGCCTGGCAGAATCCTTTGTCTTGGTCTGCCACTGATTACTGTAAGTGTGAGAATCAACAGGGAATGTGGCACTGTGTAGTGTCCTGCTGGATGCATGGCAAGTGCACACTCTAGCTGGAAGTTCAGACAATTAATTGCACACATGAGCAAATGCAAACATTTTGGTGCCCTTTTGCAAGTGAGCAGAGGCTGGCAGTAACAGCCATTCTGGGAACAGAACAGAAAGTGGTACATGAGTACACGACTAAAGCTTGTATCCAAAACATAACATACAGTCAAAGTAGGTTACATTTCTTAACTGCTACAAACATTTGAAATGCACTGAACAGAGTGATCAACAAAAATCACTTCTAATTCCAAGTGATGCCTTTTACGTTTTGTAGCAAAATATAGCCTTTCACTTCTCATTAGTTGTAAGGAGTAGTGTGGCTAGAGCAGGTAATTTTCAGGTTGTATTTCCCAAATCAGTGACAGATTTGGGTCCTGGTTGCACTGTGACAGTCCAATGGAGTTGCAACATGAGCTGTCGATCTGGAAGTTACGGGTGTCAGGAAGTTGTAACCACCCTCCCCTTCTCATATTGCTAGATATGAAAGGTTGAGAGCCACTGAATTACAGCAAGATAGTGCCAAGTGCAGTTCAGACACACAATGTTTGATCTCTCCAGTACAGATGAGACCAAACTGGGTCTCAGTGGTGTTACTAAATAGAGTTCAAGGTTGCTGTGCAATTGAGGAATATTGCTAGTGCTGAATCTCACCATGCAGATCATGCTTAGTCAAATATGCCTGAATTTCATTAAAACAATGGCAGCTCAACCTGCTTTTCATAGGGCTATGCTGGCAGGTTGAGGTCAACTCTTCTTACTAGATATTTTTAAATGAGCGTCAGTCCAGGTAGAGAGCCAAACCAGAGCACTTAAATAAACAACTAACACTGGCCAACCAATCTGTGTTACAACCTGGTTTAAATCATGATTGTATCTGAAACATGCTTCAGCTCCATGGCTTAAATGTAGTAATTTCTACAGTGCAGAGAAAGCATTGGGTCATACGCACTTTAACGACTGCTGCAGTGGTGGGGAGGGGGGTTTATCAATATAGCAGAAATGACTGGAGCAACCAGTTTGAGTAGCACAATGATCTATATAACAAGATTCCAGGATAGTCACTCTGAAGCCTAGAATGGCTGTAGTGTCAGTGTGAAGCGATGGAAACAGCCGCAAGCATAGTTGAGAGCTTTTTTGATTCAGAATATTACCAGGCTGGAAAAACCACTGGGTTTCATGAGCTGTTACCATCCAATTTTTAAGTTCTCAGCCATTTTGACATCACAAATTACAGCTGAGTTGTACAGCTAGAGTGAGACATGCATCTATGCCACGCCAATAATTTTACACCGTTTGTTGAGTTACCTCTGATAACACGATCACCACTCTTACTCTACAGAAAATTTGGATGCAACCAATGTCATTGGTTGTAACAGAGTGCACCGAGAGTGGATTACTTGGCTCAACTACCCCAGTTCTTCAAAACCACCCTCACAAAGCAACACAAATATCCTTGCAGCCCCCCTTCACACAAGAGAAATGCCTCCCTCACTTCTTTAGTAGGACCCCCAGCCTCCGACCTTTGGGAAGTTGGGGTTGGGTGTGAAGTAGAGCTCCCTGAACAGGAGCTGGAAAGAGAGAGGGCCTTCTGAATGTTCAGTCTGCCAGTGCTCTGGCTATTGCTTTGGCTGCTGCTGGTGGATGTGGGGTAGGTGCCTGAGGAGCAATGATCTGTGTCCGCGGTCCCCAAATTTTTTACCCTGCATCCCCTGTTTGTGCCCTCTCACCCCTACAGCTGGGGCTAGAAACAGCTCTACAGTCTGGGACGGGGACTTCCCCGCTTTCAGACACAGGATGACAGGGGCTCCTGCCCCTCTGCAGCATTCCTTCTCGCACCACCAGGGGAGTGCATCCCACACTTCGAAGACCTCTGCTCTAGGTTGTTACCTATGCCTAAAACCACCAGTGACTGGTCACAGATTAGTTAGGAGTGGTACAGACACTACTGGCTGTTCAACAGCACCCAGCCATTTTAGGATGGGAAATAAAGGAAAAAGCCCAAGTGAACTGACTGATGGGATTTACTTTGGTCAAGTGTAATTAAGAGTTGAAGTAGAGCCAGGACACTGAGTTTAACGCACTCCTACAGAAATATTAAGTGGGGGAAGAAGGGAGAGAGACTGGCAACAGTTCAACATCTGTACCCTGCAACAAAAATAAAACCTCGCCATAATAAAAAAAACAAGACTGTAGCTCCATTGCCTTTGGACCTAAACAATGATAAATGGGGCGTGAGGTGTGCTGGTGTTTAATATGTGAGCAAGAGACCAAAAAAATGGAGCAAATGGCCAGTCTGTGCATGACACTTAGCACTCTGTGGTTTTGTCCAATAAATCATTTATACCTGCATATCCACATCTGACGCCAGAAGGGAGTTTCATGAGACAAATGCACAGACTAACAGCAGCAAACAAGTTGAACCACTTTTAGAAAAATCCAACTTAGCCAAGCACCTTTGTTGAGAGGAATCATCTGCTTTGGAGCTGTAAGAGAAATATGAAAGGATTTGGAGGTGTGGGGAGGCAGAAGGTATTTTTGGGCTCTACCGGACATCTAAGGAGAAACCTTTAGGGTACAGCTGTGTGGAGGAGCAGGGTTACCTTCCTCTTGATCCTAATTACCAAGGCAGTAAGAAAATTTAATTAACTCCAAATTATTTGATGTGAGCTGAAAAATATTTTTGGAATTCACCTTATCTTAGTCAAGTCAAGAAACTTGATTGAGTCTAGAAAGCACAAATTTAAAACAGCATGTTACAAGACATTTAAAAGAGCTTTCAAGTCTGGATCCCTTATGCACCTCTCTTCCAGTTATTCAGATTTTTATACCCATTTTAGTGTTTGATAACTAGCAACATTTTAAAAATATTTATATTATGTAACACTAATGACTACTAATTTATTTTTATTAGGTGGATTTAAAAACATTAAAATGTACTTTAAGATCACCTTTTAATATCTGTGCTCCCTATACTGCCCTTCACACCCAAACCAACAAACACTCCCTAACCTATAGAGCAAATTACTTGAACCAGATGTTAAGTTTTATAATTTGCATGGGGATGAAGGGGGAAAAAAAAAGTGGTAGTGGAGGGAGGACACACCAAAAGAAGTCCATTGAGATGGCTGCACATTACTAACACTTTAGGTCCATTGGAGTAATAGAGGTGGAAGACATTAAAATATCCTTGAAATTTCACTCATGTCCTATAACTTAAAGGATTCCATACATACAGAGATGGTCTATTCAGAATCTACACTGCTCCCATTTTTTCTTGCTGTTGAACCCAGATTCTGCTGTTAGAGGAAAACACATACTTTCCATGATCTGGATCAAAGGGACAGATTTTGAAGTTGATTCCCCGTGTTATATGCTCAAGTAATACCTATTAACCTATGAATCAGAGGATAGTCTATTTGATCTTGATTTCTGTTATTCACCAACTTTAATTGGCATAGCTGAAAGGAAGCAGATGCCAGCTAGTGTTCCACTATAAAAAGGTTGTGACCATTATTTGCAAGCAATGCCCGCTGTAGATGCGTGGCTGGGGCCTTCTTATCTGCTAGCTGTTTTTATATGGTGCCTATGGCCTTAGGATTCAAGTAGCATAAATGCAGAAAGGGGCCCAATCCTACAAACTGTTCTGCAGTAGCCCTGTGTGCACATGGAACCTCACTCTGCTTGGGAACAATGTTCTGTCCACCCAGAGCAGTATGCACATTGGGACCCAAGGACAGACAAGTTTCAGGCACCCCTGAGTCTTACAGCAGGCTGAAGCTGGTACAGAGAATTGGATAAAGGTAACAACATGTTCACCGGGGAGCTCCAGCCTCACAGCTGCTCCTCCTTTTGGCAGGCATGTTCACTATAACAGAGTGCTGGAAATACACTGTTTTTTAGGAAATCAGTGTTCTTGGTCTCTATCATCTCCTGTGAAATGGCAGGAGACTTTCAAAGCAACAACAAATCCTGCCTAGTTTTTAATTTTATTTTTTAAAGGAAAGCTGCTTGTCTCAGATCCAATCCTTTTCACCTTAACTTTCCATCACACCACATAACTCTTGTATATTTTGGCACCCAAGGGGAAAGAACTCTTTTCCCTTCTTTTCTTTTTCTCACACAGACCAGGAGCTCTCTCTTTCTCTCTCTGAACTTTGGAATGTAGTTCTGCACAAACTCAGAACTTCCAAATAATGGAGAAAAACCCCACAGCATTAAACTTTGTAAACAATCAAATTTATTCTATGCACAGCAACTAGTTTCTCTTGCTCGCAGCAGAAGTAAAGATTTACTGGTGTTCTGGGAAAGCATAAAGAATCGAACACATCTATGCAAAATCCAGCACAAACTGCTTGGAAATGGGCCTGTGCATCACCTTCTGAAAAAGTCTATTTCATGCTTACATGATGGTACCACCAAATTGATTGGCCCTGAGAATTCAATGAAAGAATTAGGGTTCTGTGATCACAGGTGTGTGCATGCTTGTGCCCAGGAAGGTGTACCTCTGTTCTTATCAATCATCTAATCAAAGGTCTGCATTAAGGAATTCTTACCTAACTACAATCAACATAGTTAAATTCCATAATGTGGGCAGGGCCGGAGACATTTCTTAAGCTCTCATCACCAAGTATCTTGGCATAGTTGAGCAGGTTACTTCAACTAAACTATTGTTTGTACTCCCCTTGGCATAGTATTTGATTGGAATGGAAGGCTATGGATACGCACATCTCACACAGGCTGGGGGCTGCACTATGTTTGGTGGTGGGTTGTCTCCTTGACGAAGAGCTGGAATTTTAGTCCTATTTTAAAAGAACAATAGTCTTTCAAAGTATCTCCCAAATAAAGAACAGATGCCCTTTTATGGAAGATTAATTTGGGGGCATATCAGCCTTGATAGTGTCTTCTGCAGTTTTAAGAACAATAGTAAGAGGCTTTTGCAAAGTAGCATGTAGAACCGTGGTATTTATATCTACCATTTCAGCAAGGAAAATGTCTCTCTCCTTTCATGCAGAGAAGTCTGATTCAGAACCTACCCTGGTTTGCAATGCCAGAGAAAAGGGGAAAAAATACACATGAGTTTAAGAGAAAGGGGAACCTACCTGCAAAGGGAATGGGTGGCTTGCCTGCCTATCTTCAGCCTCCTCTTTTAGGTCTTTGAACCCTGCTAATAAATTGTGTGTAATGTCCAAGAACAGCAAATACTTCTGTTCCATTAAGATACTGTTCTTTGGGAGGTAAAAGTTGTGCCTGATTAAGAAGCTTCCTGGAACTATCCTTATTTTGCTCTCTCCCCATTAGCCCCATCCCTCAAAGACTTTTACCTCCAGCAAAGAGGGCTTGATTGGCCTCCCTTGGAGCTCATTAGCACTGTTGTTTCAGCCATAGGACTAAGAGAGAGAAATGTGTAGCACTCACTCCTCTCCTGATCCAGAGCTCAGCCTGCTTCTGGTGTAGTGAACACCCAAACTCAGATGTCCTGCATGGCCACACACCAGATTGCCAGCCCTAAACACAACTCTTACATGCAAGACATAACAACACCAGTGCCTACTACTGACTTTTATGGACCCCCTAAACATCCAAGTATGTAAGCAGGATACCAAACTTAATGGAACAATGGTATCCTGGATGGCAAATCCTGTGTTTAACTTTGCAATGCATTATAGAAGTGTAATCACTAATTAAGCTTCACAATATCCCAGTAAGGTCAGTGGTGTTACCTACATCCTGCAGATGAGGAAATTGAGGCACAAAGTAATTAGTTTTTTCAGTCACTATTACAGCGGAGTGTCAGAACCCAGCCATCCTAGCTTCTAGTCCCCTGTAACAACTAAAATCACTTAAGTAAAAAGAGTCTCCCTAGCTGATCTGAAGTCCCCCTCCCAGCCTGATTTTCACAATGGGGGGATTCCTAGTCCTGGTAGTTACCCCACCTTTGTGGGCTTGCTTGCTTTACTTCTGGGAGGGGGAAAGAAAACAAAAGTTCAAGCCAACACTAACCAAGCCCTTCCAGGGATTGATAACCAGGCAAACAAAGCAAAAAAAAAAAAAAATCCCTTTGTTTTGGGAGGCAGCTGGGAAGCAGCTTTGTGAGAATCTTTATGGCTGGGTAGATGAGTAAACCGGTCCTAATCAGGCTTACCCTGGGGCTTGCTGGATTCCTCAAAAGGCTAGCAGGCTTCTATCATGAAGGTTCCTCTGGCTGTTCCTGAACATACTCTAGTGACTCCCTTCTCACCATTTCTTCTGGAGTGGTGTGTACTAGCTTCCCCCTTTTAAAGCCTGCCTCACTACTATGCATGATTGACAGAGCTGGAGAGGCAGGGCTACTTTAGCCCATGCAACCTCACAACCACCTTCCCAGTTAGGGTGGGATTTATACACCCTGTCACAGCTTTTAGGTTCCAAAACATACTGAAATGATAGTCAAAGTACTTGGATAAGGTAGACCATTGAAGGAGACTTTTTCTAGTTGTTTAACTCCTTGAGCAAATACATTCTAACTGCTGCATCTCTTGTTTAGGCAGCAGGAAAGAATGTATGTGTCTGAGAGTGGCTGCCTAAAAAGCCAGTAAAAATTTTTTTTTTCTTACAGGAAGGATATTTTCTATTTAAAATGTCAAAGAGAAAACATCACCAAATTTATTTCTTCTTGCAGCAAGTGGCATCCACTGATGGAACTGTACTATGTGATAGCCAAATTCATATCTGCATCCCAATGCTGTGCCCTTTAATCACTCTAGATAGAATGCCAAAACTTCCATGGACTTCAGTGATAATAGGACTGTGTTCTTGCACAGTTAATTGCACCAGCTCTGTTTAACCTGGAACATCCCAAAGCCTGTTATTAACCATGGATCCAACTCTGATATATAGGGCATATAAACTAGGCTCTCAACTGCACTCTTGAAAGTGCCAGTGAGAATTAGCCATGCCTATATTTGGTGCTAAGTAAAATCCTTTGTGTCCTGTTGCATAGAATAAAAATAGGAATTTCTGAGCATGAGGCTTGTTCACAAGTGTAAAAGAAAGACTTAAAACTGTCACTCTTAGGTGTATATGGTTCATTAAGGCCTTTGGAGTGTAGTGATGAGGGGGAATTGCTCTTCTCTGATGAAAGAGTGTTTTTTCTTCTCTAGGATGCTGCTGCTCTTTTCTCCCTCCTCACCCCCAATTTAATAATGCACTAAATTGCTGGGCCTGTTAGCAAGTGATTCAAGTCAACTTCAGTATCTATTAGCAATCACATACCTGGAGAAGCTTGCTTATGCCACCATTTGAGAGACCAGAGGAAAGTTAGAAGATAGAAATGTATTACTACACCCCAATAGCACTCTAGAAAACCCATTCAAATGAATCCTGGATGGCAGAATGTACAAGATTTATATAATGAAATACCATTAAAAAAAAAGTTAGGGCTCTGGTTCAAGCAAAATTACTTAGACTAAAGCCCGGTCTACACTTATCTTCCGGATTCAGAGGCAGTCGAAGGGAGATACGCAAGTGACATAAATCACTTGCGTATCTCCTGTCATAGACTCATAGACTCATAGGTCAGAAGGGACCAATATGATCATCTAGTCTGACCTCCTGCACAAGGCAGGCCACAAAACCCTACCCATACACATTTATAACAACCCCGAACCCATGACTGAGTTATTGAAATTCTCAAAAGTGAGATTTGAAGACCTCAAGCTGCAGGGAATCGATCAGCAAGCGACCCATGCCCCACACTGCGGAGGAAGGCGAAAAACCTCTGGGGCCTCTGCCAATCTGCCCCAGAGGAAAATTCCTTCCCGACCCCAAATATGGCGATCAGCTAAACCCCGAGCATGTGGGCAAGACTCACCAGCCAGCACCCAAAAAGGAATTCCCTGCAGTAACTCAGTTCCCATCCCATCCAACATTCCCACAGACCATTGAGCAGACTTATCTGCCGATAATCCAAATCAATTGCTCAAATTAAACTATCCCATCATAACATCCCCTCCATATACTTATCAAGCTTAGTCTTAAAGCCAGATAAGTCATTTGCGCCCACTACTTCCCTCGGAAGGCTGTTCCAGAACTTCACTCCCCTAATGGTTAGAAACCTTCGTCTAATTTCAAGTCTAAATTTCCTAATATCCAGTTTGTACCCATTCGTCCTCGTGCCTATATTAGTACTATACTTAAATAATTCCTCTCCCTCCCTAACGTTAATCCCCCTGATATATTTATATAGAGCAAGCATATCCCCCCGGAGCCTTCTTTTGGCCAGGCTAAACAAGCCAAGCTCTTTGAGTCTCCTTTCATAAGGCAGATTTTCCATTCCTCGGATCATCCTAGTAGCCCGTCTCTGAACCTGTTCCAGTTTGAATTCATCCTTCTTAAACATGGGATACCGGAACTGCACACAGTATTCCAGGTGGGGTCTCACCAGCGCCGTATATAACGGCACTAACACCTCCTTTTCCTTGCTGGAAATACCTCACCTGATACATCCTAAAACCGCATTTGCTTTTTTAACAGCCATATCACATTGGCGACTTCACTGCATCTGCTCCATGTGCCGTCCACACTGTGCTGCGCCACTTACTGGGGTGGTTTTCCTACATCGATTGCTGGATCGACTGAGTGGGTCTACACAGACCGCTCAGTCGATCCAGAGCAATCAATTTGACAGCAGCGAATTTGTTGCTGTGAGTGTGGACCCAGCCAAAATGTAGAAACTGTACTCCACCCTCAATTTGCCCTAAATTACTTCCTTAACAAGTGTGGGCAGGAATGGGGAATGTATCCAGGGACGGGGTAGAGCTAGAGCAATAGGAGATGGCGATTTCCAAAAGGAGGAAGGGGGAACCCTGGGTTGTGCCTCCAACAAGGCAGAGATCAAAGATGAGACAGTCAGATTGCCTGAGAGAAGAGCTGACATTTCGTGCAGAGGGTTCAGTAATTTGTGCTCCCCAATCTGAGGATCTGAAGCTGATGCAGTAATCATCATGCACTATTGCATCTATTTTGCCCCTCAAAAGAACTGCCTTGTCTGAACTGATCATGGGAAGATCATTACCAGATGTTGAGTGCACCATGTTATTTATTTATTCTGTCTAGCACATGAAATTTACAGAAGGGCGATGATTATCCAAACAGTGCCCAGGAAAACAGTTACTTACCAGTAACTGTTGTTCTTCGAGATGTGTTGCTCATATCCATTCCACTTAGGTGTGTGCGTGCCCTCGTGCACGGCTCTCGGAGAACTTTTATCTAGCAGCCCCTGCAGGGGCCGGTCTCAGTGCCCCCTGGAGTGCCGCCCTCATGCGGCGGTACATATAGCGCTGCCGGCCCCTCCCCTCCTCAGTCCCTTCTTTCTGCCGACTCCGACAGCGGGGACGGAGGGTGGGTGTGGAATGGATATGAGCAACACATCTCGAAGAACAACAGTTACTGGTAAGTAACTATGTTTTCTTACTTCGAGTGATTGCTCATATGCATTCCACTTAGGTGATTAACGAGCCTTACCTGGAGGCGGGTAGAAGTCAGCGGCGAGCTGCCCTCAGCACGGCCCTGCCCACTCGCGCGTCGTCCCTGGACTGCTGGCCGACAGCATAGTGCGCGGCAAAGGTGTGCACCGAAGACCAGGTGGCAGCCCTGCAGATGTCATCCAGGGGGACCCTTTCCAGGAAGGCCTCTGACGCGGCCTGGGCCCTCGTTGAGTGTGCTGTCACCGGTCCAGGAAGCTGGACGCCCGCACGCTCGTAGCAGAGCCGGGTGCAGGCGGTAATCCACTTGGCGATGCGCTGCATGGACACCGGGGAACCCCTCATCCTCTCTGCCACTGCAACGAAAAGCTGCGTGGTCTTTCGGAACGGCCTCGTCCTGTCCAGGTAGAACGCCAGTGCCCTCCTCACATCGAGGGTGTGTAGTCTCCTCTCGTCCTCGGACCCGTGCAGTTTAGGGAAAAACACGGGGAGGAAAAAAACTTGGTTACAATGGAACTGGGAGATTACCTTAGGCAGGAACGCTGGGTGAGGCCTCAGCTGTACCTTATCCCAGAAGAACACGGTATAGGGGGGCTCCGAGGTCAAAGCTCTTAGCTCAGAGACCCTCCTAGCTGAGGTAATGGCCACAAGGAAGGCCACCTTCCAGGACAGGACCAACAAGAGGCAGGTGGCCAAGGGGGGCCCCGTCAGTCTATCGAGGACCAGGTTCAGATCCCAGGGAGGCACCGGGTCACAGACCTGCGGATATAGCCTCTCGACCCCCCTGAGGAACCTCACCGACATGTGGTGGGAGAACAGGGACCGCCCCTCAACAGCTGGTGGAACGCCGAGATGGCCGCAAGGTGCACCCTGAAAAAAGCTAGCACTAACCCCTGTAGCCTAAGCTGCAGCAGGTAGTCGAGGACAGCCTGCACAGGGGACGTACCAGGGGTTACGCGCCGCGGCTCTGCCCAGCAGGTGAATCTCCTCCACTTGGCCCTGTAGGCAATCTGCGTGGAGGGCCTCCTGCTTCCCAACAGCACGCGCTGGACCTGCTCCGAGCAGGTTCTCTCCTTCTCTGTCAACCAGAGAGCCTCCAGGCCGTCAGGTGCAGGGATTCCAGATTGGGATGCAGCAGGCGACCGTGGTCCTGGGAGAGCAGATCCGGTCTCCTCGGGAGCTCGATCGGGGGAGCGACCGACAGGTCCTGAAGCAGGCAATACCAGTACTGTCTCGGCCATGCTGGGGTGATCAGGATTACATCTGCTCTGTCCCACTTGATTTTTCAAGAGGACCCTAGGCAAGAGCGGGAAGGGGGGAAACGTGTACATGAGGGTCCCTGTCCATTCGATAAGGAGCGTGTCTGAAAGGGAGCCTGGCTTGCGACCCCTGAGCGAGCAAAACCTCAGGCACTTCGTGTTCCAAGCTGACGTGAACAGGTCCAGACGGGGAACACCCCACTTGCGGAAAATCCTGGCCGCTATCTCCGGATGCAGCGACCAGTCGTGTTGGGGTAGAAACGACCTGCTGAGGCGGTCCGCCTCGTCGTTCCTGACCCCCGGGAGGTGAGAGGCAGTTAAACAGAAATCGTACTTCACCGCCAAGTCCCAAAGACGAAGCGCCTCCTGGCACAGAACCGAGGAGCACGCTCCCCCCTGCTTGTTGATATAATACATCGCAGTGGTATTGTCTGTTAACACTTGTACCACTCTCCCCAGTAAAGAGCGGCGAAACACCTTGCATGCCAGTCTGACTGCCCTCAGTTCCTTGACATTGATATGGAGGGCAGTCTCTCCCTGGGACCAGCGCCCCTGTGTGGTCAGGCCACCGGTGATATGAGCTCCCCACCCCAGGTCTGATGCGTCCATGATCAGAGTGACTGAGGGGGTGGGGACTCTGAAGGGAATCCCTTCCAACACAGTCCCGGGGTCCGACCACCAGTTCAGCGACCCCAACACCGCGGGGGGCACCGTGACCACCTTGCTCAGGGCGTGCCTGCTGGGTATGTAAACCTTGGCCAACTAACCTTGGAGGGGCCTGAGCCTGAGGCGGGCCAACCTCACCACATAGGTGCACAAGGCCATGTGGCCTAACAGCTGCAGGCACTGCCTGGCTGTTGTCGTGGGGCACCTGTGAAGCTGCGATATGATCACTGCCATGGCCTCGAACCTCGAACGTGGGAGTGAGGCTCTGGCCCGCACCGAGTCTAGGGAAGCCCCTATAAACTCTATGCGCTGTACCGGACACTGCGTCGATTTCTGCTCATTTATGAGCAGCCCCAGAGCATGATAAGTGGTCTGGACGAAGGAGACCGCCTCGTGCACCTGCGACTTGGTCTTGCCCCTTATTAACCAATCGTCCAGGTAGGGAAATATCTGGACCCCCCTGCGCCTCAGGAAGGCCGCCACCACTGCCATACACTTGGTGAACACTCTGGGGGAGGAAGACAGGCCAAAGGGCAAGGCCGTAAATTGGTAGTGGCACCAGCTACCATAAACATTAGGAACTGCCTGTGGGCGGGAAGGATGGAAACATGGAAGTACGCATCCTTCAAATCGAGGGCGGCAAACCAGTCCCCTGGGTTCAGTACGGGAATGATGGACGCTAGGGACACCAGGTGGAACTTCAGCTTTCTTATGAACCTGTTGAGCCTGCTCAGGTCCAGTACAGGCCTGAGGCCTCCCTTGGCCTTGGGGACGAGGAAGTACCTCGAGTAGAACCCCTTCCCCACCTCGAGCGGCGGAACCGCTTCTATGGCTCCTTTGAGTAGGAGGGATTGGACCTCCTGAAGGAGTAATTGCTCGTGAGAGGGGTCCCTGAAGAGGGACGGGGGGGGGAGTGGGGAGGGAAGGCCAGAAGCTGAAGGGCGTAGCCCCAGCGCACAGTCTTGAGGACCCAGCGGTCCGATGTTATCGCCCGCCACAGGCTGAGGTAAGGTCTTAGCCTGTCCCGGAAAGGCGGGGAGCAACCCAGGGAACATGAGACGGTGCCACCCTCGGGCGCACCGTCAAAAGTGTCTCTTGCTCTTGAAGCCCTGAGAGGGTCCTTTAAGGGAGGAATTGGATGACGCTGTGCGGTCGCGCCGTCCAGAGCCCCTGTTCCTGTCCCTGCCCCTCGTGGGGGGGGAAAGGCCTAGGCGGTGGCTTAGGTAGCTGCCGCTGCCGCTGTGGCGGCTGCTGCGGCTGCTGGCGGGCTTGCAACCTCGCCACCTGGGGTGTGTACAGACCCAAGGAGCGCAGCGTTGCCCTTGAGTCTTTCAAGGCGTGCAGCTTCTCATCCGTCCTCTCCGAAAAGAGGGCGGCTCCATCAAATGGCAGATCTTGGATGGAGTGCTGCACCTCCTGTGACAGGTCCGTGGATTGCAGCCACGCTTCCCGCCGCATGGCAACGGCGGAGGCCATTGCCCTACTGGCCGTGTCCGCAGCGTCTGACGCAGTCTGGAGGGCTGCACTGGCCACAGTCAAACCTTCCTCCAGGACCACGGTGAAGTCCGCAGCCTGGTCCTGGGGCAGGGACTCTGCAAACCTCCTCATAGAGTCCCACAAGTTCAGGTTATACCTGCCCAGGAGGGCCTGATGATTGGCCACCCTGAATTGGAGCGCCCCTGTGGAGTAGACCTTCCTGCCAAAAAGGTCTAATCTCCTACCCTCCTTGTTTTTAGGGGAAGCGCTCTGAGCACCCTGCCTGTCCTTTAGATTGGCAGCATCCACCACCAGAGTACCCGCGGCAGGGTGCGAATATAAGTATTCGTGCCCCTCGGCTGGCATGTAATACTTCCTCTCAGTGCCCTTAGACGTGGGGGAACCGAGGAAGGGGTCTGCCAGACGGCCTTAGCCAGGCGCAAGACCCTTTCGTGGACAGGGAGGGCTACCCTTGACGGTCCTTGAGTCCCCACACGCCCGAAGAGGGGGTCTACCTCTTCTTCCATAACCTTGACCTCGAGGCCACCCGCTTCAGAAGCTCTTGGTGAGCCCTGAAGTCAATGAGAGGGGTCCCCTGGTCCTTGACGGCCGCCTCATCCGGCGACGACGAGTAGGACGGGTGGCGGGGTCCAGTAGAGGGGCCCTCCCCAGGGTCGTCCTCCTCCTCCTTGGAGGAGGAGTGGTCACCCTCCTGCACCGAAGGTGCCTGTTGGGGAGGTAGCTGGGTGACCGAGGCAGGGGCCAACATAGTTCCCTGCCCATCTGAGCTGCCCACGGACCCCACAATGGCCACTGCCAGGGGCCCTTGGACCAGCTCAGGGGCGGCACCGGTGCCAAGGGCAACGTTGGTGCCGCCGTGGAAGTTGCTGCCAGTGCCGGCTGCGGTGCCAGCTGCAGTGCCGGTGCCAGTGACAATACCTGCTCCTGGCATCAGGTCCGGGATCCCGAGCCAGGAGAACGATGCCGTCGATGACGCCATGAAGAAATGCTCCAGGACTTGCCACGCGACGACCCAGAGGAACGACGGCTTCTGTGGTGCCGACGGGGCGACGCTGATGACGACGAAGACCGGTACCGGGAAAGGGACGACATGCGTTGTCTCTTCCACGGAGCTGGGGAGCGGTGCCGAGAGCGCCGTCTCAGTGCCGGGCTGGAGCTGGACATCGACGAGTGGTGTCATGACCTGGAGCGGCGCCGCGATCCGGAACGGTGCTGCGACGCCTAGTCAGAAGATGAAGAGGGAGAGGAGCCTCCAAGCTCGACTCTCCGGCGTCGGGTGGTGGGCGGCCGATCCTCTGATGCCGCCCACCCTTCGGGGAACTCAGCGCGGGTTTGCCCCGGGACACGCGCCCTGACTCTCTCAGATGAGAGAGTGCTGGAGGGGTGGGCAAGGCCAACAAGGCTCGTGCCGCCTCGAATGCCTCCGGTGTCGAAGGGTCCCGACTCCCAGGAGTCGGGGGAACCTCCTTGGTTGGTGCCAGTGCTGGAGCCGGTGCCAGAGCAGGGGCTGGCGGCACGTCGGAGAGCAACAGCACCTCTGAGCTCGACCCCAGCCGCTCCTGCGGTGCGGGGGAGCGCTGCAAGTGCGGGCGGTGCTTCTTTTTCCTCGGCACCGGGACCCCAGGTGCCAGCGGTGCACTCCGCACCGAGGACACGCTCGGTGCTGGGGTAGTCTGCGATGGCTCGGACGCCGGACTCAGCGAGGACTCCATAAGGAAAGCCCTAAGCCTCACCTCCCTCTCCTTGTGAGTCCGAGGCTTAAAGGACTTGCATATACTGCACCGATCCCTACGGTGCTGTTCCCCCAAGCACCTCAGACAATGGTCATGGGGGTCGCTAGCGGAGAAGACCTTTCCGCAGCTAGCACATGGCTTGAAGCCAGGTGAGCCCGGCATGGCCAGGTCGCCCCGAGCCCGAAGGCTCCCCTAACTAACTAAAACCTTAACTAACTATAAACTAACTTAGTTCAGGACGAACTACTAAACTAACTTTTACAGGCAAGAAGAAAAACCTGTGAAGAGCAGGGGTTGTTCTCAACCGGCCGTCACGGGCGGAAAGAAGGAACTGAGGAGGGGAGGGGCCGGCAGCGCTATATGTACCACCGCATGAGGGCGGCACTCCAGGGGGCGCTGAGACCGGCCCCTGCAGGGGCTGCTAGATAAAAGTTCTCCGAGAGCTGTGCACGAGGGCGCGCACACACCTAAGTGGAATGCATATGAGCAATCACTCGAAGTAAGAAGGCTAGCTTCTTCTCTTTACAGAAACAATGGGAGACAGGTACCAGTTCTTTATTCTCCTTTCAATTCTCATTAATCCCCAGCTTCTCCGATTTAGTAATATCCCATGTGGAACTGTATCAGATGACTTACTGAAATTCAGGTAGTTAAGATCTACTGCATTTCCTCTGTCCATTTCTGTACCACTTAATAACTTTTGTGCTTAGAACCCTAAACGGCCCTGTGCCCACCCTCTTGTGCCTGTAACCAATTGTTGGTGCATTTTGTAGCACTGATTTACAGATAAAATCAGGTACTTAAACCATTCTCTGAGCTATAAAATGCCTGCAGTTATTTGTGGGTATAAAAATTGGAGGACTTCTGGAAAATAGGTTTGGATTTTTAAAAATAGTCCTCCTTTTCTTTTAAATGGAAACTCCCCCCTGGGGGAACACTTCTCTATATTCACAGGCTCTAAAGGAGGCCAAATGCTTGTTAGAGACCTATGACATGGGTAAAATGGCTGTGCACAAAAGTTTTGCCAGAGGGAAATGTGTTCCTTGGAGTGAATAATTGGTTTGTCAGACAGTACAGTGGCTTCCCCCTTCTATAAATGCATATCATTCACTAAGGTGGGTGGTTGCCTTTTTTTAGTACGGAAAAGTCTTTCCAGATCCAGTAAAGTTAGAGGTCTCAGATGTAGAGACTGGCTCATAAAGTAGCAGTGTGAGGGAAACACTAGTTATTTGACAAGCTTCTCAAGGCTAAGATGCATAAAACACAGCAGATGTCATCTTTAATATGAAGATCCCAGCATGCATTTCTCCACTCTGATCTGCACAAAAGTTGCTCAGCTCAAGACAGGGCTTGTGTATATGGGGACCCCATGTGCATATTAAATATGAGGATGACCACGTGATTTGAGACAGAGCATTGCCGGCTGGGACCTGTAGTTCCAGAGGCCACACCTTAATTCAATGTGTGAGTACCTTGTAGAATGCTGCATGCAAATAAGACTCACGCTGGACAACCTGGTTTTATAATTGTAATGGCAGTTTCTGCGCAGAGCTGTTGTCTTTGTTTGCCTCTTCTCTCCTAAATTCCTAATCTCCCTTAGTGCTGTTCTTTTCCTGTGTATTCCATCCAGTGTTTCTAATTGCATGTGACTGATGAGCCTGAACTACATGCACAATGGTGCCAAGAACCACTTTTTAGAGCCTGCTCAGCCAGTCATAACACACTGCATGATTGTTAAGAGTTTATAGTTTGTGTACATAACACCCTCTGAGTACTGGAGCGTGGTTTATCCAAACAGAAAAGAATGGAGATGAATGAATGTAGAAATGACTTTTGGCCAGGAAATACTTTAATTTTAATTAGGGGGAAGAGGGTGAGAGGGCATGTGGAGTCTTTCTTCTCTCACAAAATACAAGACTAATGAGTTTACAGCTGTGGGCTCGACCTCAGATCATTCCACATAATGCTAGCGCTGAAATGTTTTGATTTGTTAGAAGTGTGATGTTAGACCAGATAACCTTACATTTAAAACAGTGAAATAAAGGGAAACATCTGACTAGGGAGAGATCCATTTTTTCTTTGTTTATTTTCGTCTCCCCTTCACCTTCCTTTTCAGCTGTCCTCACAGAGACAGAAGTTCAGATTGCTGTTGAATCCATTCACACAGGCCCCATCTATTTGCAGAAAGACTAGTCAATTATTGTAGCTTTCCCACATTACCCATAGCTTTATCGGACCTCTCCATTAGGTGCCCCTTTTAGGAAGTAAGCAATGGAACCAATTGATCACCACCACTGCTACTAAAACAGGGGATTCCCAGTCCTGAGTCACATTAAGAAACCCTTACCCCATTGTGAATGAGGACTCATAAGATCTAGGCATTTTGTTAAATAGCCTGCTTGTGCAAGAGTGCTCCCTTTGCCATTAAGAAAGTGATAATCATTGTTCAGAAATGATTCATTGCCTCCTCAGGGCAACAAAATGTTAAATCATTATCACCATCCACATTATTCCTGATCAATCTCAATAAATTGGGTCTGTGGAGAGAGGAAGCACTACATAGGCATTCGTGTGGCGCTGTGTGTGCTGTGTTTCAATACTAAATCAAGCCTTTACATTCTATTCAGTCAGTTCTTTCCCAATTGTTAACAAACAAACAAGCATGAAGGTGCATGTAGAGTTTTCTTATGGTACAAGTGTGCTGGGATCTGCTCCAGGTCAGAAATTATCTAGACCCTGCACATTTCTTGTAAAGCTCTCTCCTGCTCATACTTCCAGCCAAGCACCATTCTCTGTTTGGGCACACATGCGTGTGCATTCTGAACCAGTATGCTCCTGGCTTGCAGAAGTTCGACAATGAGCAAATGTCTAGGATGTTATTTCCTTGGGTCTAATAAAATTCTTCCTTCAGTGTTAGAAGAAAACAGTGTTTAACAGTTGTCACATGACAATATGCTTAATCAAAGTATACCATAGAATACAGCATAGTTTAAATAATTTCTGGGATATAAACTAATACATGTTGTCAGGATTGTCTCCCATGGAAAACCACCACTGGCTGAGAGAAGTCCAGTAGAAAATAAGTATAGAACTGAACAGTCACAGCTCTTCTGGGAAGCTAGCTGAGGCACTGTTCTTCATGAGCAACTTGGGAAGCAATGTCTACCTGAAAGAGGGGTGGTCCGTGACTCTGCTCACTCCACACCAGATGATGGATCCTTGAAAGGGTTGCAGAGCTGCTTCCATGCACTGCATCCCCCGACCAACAAAAACAAACACAGTTGAGTCAACCGTAATTCCTTGCTGGGGCTCCTGGTACAACATGGCACTCTGTTCATTCAGTCCAGCATATTTCTGTAGCCTTGAAAGCCATAATCTGGCCCTATGCTCTCTCCCACTGATCCTGTCATAGCATTATAGAAAAGTAGGGCTGGAAGGGCTCTTGAGAGATCATTTAGTCCATCCCTCCAAGCCAGAACTCAAGATACATAGACCATGCCCGACAGGTGTTTGTCTAACCTGTTCTGAAAAATTTCCAGTGACAAGGATTCCATAATCTCCCTTGATAACCTATTTCAGTACTTAAGCACCCTTATAATTAGGAAGATTTTTCTAACATCTAACCAAAATCTCTCTTGCTGCAGATTAAGCTGATTCTTTGTTGCACCCCCAGTGGACAGGGAGAACAGCTGAACACCATGACTGTCCTCTTTATAATAGCCCTTAACATATTTAAAGGCTATTATCAGGTCCTTTCCTCTGGACCCTCCTCAGTTTGTCCCCACCTTTCTTAAAGTGTAGCACCTAAAACTGGACACAGTTCTCCATCTGGGGCCTCACCAGTGTGAAGTAAAGTGGAAAAATTATCTCCTGTGTCTTACATACAACATTTCTGTTAATTCACCCCAGAATTAGCCTTTTTTTTTTTTTGCAACTGCATTATATTGTTGGCTCATATTCAATTTGTGATCCACTATAACCCCCAGTTTCTTTTCAGCAATACTACCATATAGTCAGTTATTCCTCATTTTGTGCATTTGATTTTTTTCATTCCTAAAAGTAGTACTTTACACTTTTATTTTTTGAACTTCATCTTGTTGATTTCAGATCAATTCTCCAATTTTTCAGTGTCATTTTAAATTTGAATCCTGTCTGCTCAGGTGCTTACAACCCTTCCCAACTTGGTGTCAGTTGCAAATTTTATAGGTATACGCTTGACACTATTATCCAAGTCATTAATGAAAATATTGAATTATATCAGACCCAGAATGACCTCTATGTTTAGAATAGCCCTCCAGTTTGACAACAAACTGTAATATAAAATATAAATGTAAATAAACATAATATAAAATAACTACACTTTTAGGATGGTTTTTCAACCAGTTGTGCACCCACTTCATAGTGGTCTAATTTTGACCACATTCTCCTTGTTTGCTTGTGAGAATGTCATGTGGAACAGTGTCTAAAGCTTTACTAAAATCAAGATAATTGTGTCTGTTTCCTTCCTACTCAGTAAGCCAGTAATCCTGTCAATGAAGGCAATTAAATTGGCCTAACATGATTTGTTCTTAAAAAATCCATGTTGGCTATTACATATAATCCTGTTATCCTCTGGGTGCTTAAAAATTGATTGTTTAATTTGTTCCACTATATCAAGGTTACCTGGTAAATCTTCTAATATGTTAAGGACAGTTATAAAGAGGAGTGTGATCAATTGTTCTCAATGTCCACTGAAGGTAGGAGAAAATGGTAATGGGCTTAATCTGCAACAAGGGAAATTTAGGTTAGATATTAGGAAAAACTTTCTAACTATATGGGAGTTAAACTGCCTTGAAAGTCTATTCAGAGTTTATGGAATCCCCATCATTGGAAGTTTTTAAGAATAAATTTGATAAACACCTGCCAGGGATGTTCTAGGTTTAGGTACTGCCTCAAAGCAAGGGCTGGACTTGATGACTTCTCAAGGTCCTTTGCAGCCCTACCTTTCTTTGACCTCCAGGTATCTAAATTAGGCCGACTAGCTTAAAACTCCTTGCTCCCCTTTTTAAAGATAAGCACTATGTTTGCCCTTCTCCAGGCCTCTGGGAGCTCACCTGTCCTCCATGAGTTCTGAACTTAATAGCTAGTGGTTCTGAGCTAGTTCCTTAAGTATCCTAGGGTGAATTTCATCAGGCCCTGCCAACTTGAATACATCTAATTTACCTTAATATTTTAGCCTGTTCTTTCCCTGTTCTGGTTTGTGTTCCTTCCCCCTTGCTGCTGTTAATATTAATTGTGTTAAGTAGCTGGTCATGATTAATATTTTGAGGAAGATTGAAGTAAAACAGGCATTAAATACCCCAGCCTTCTTGATGTCACTGGTTCTTTCCTGCTAAGTAGTGAACATACACATTCCTTCATCTTTCTTTTTTATTAATGTATTTATAGAACCTGTTCTTGTTGCTTGTATGTCCCTTGCTAAGTATAACTCATCTGGTGCCTTTGACTTTTTGATTTTGTCCCTATATTCTTGTGCTATTCTTTTATATTCCTCCTTAGTAATTTGTCCATGTTTCCATTTTTTGGAGTATTTCTTTTTGATTTTCAGGTAATTAAAGAGCTCCTCTTACTGCTCTTCCTATCTTTTCTTGGCATCGGGATGGTTTGCAGTTGTACATTTTACTTGTGTCTCTTTGAGAGAGTGCTAGATCTTCTGAACTCCTTTTTCCCTTAGATTTTCTTCCCATAGGACTTTACCTACCAGTTCTCTTAGTTGGTTAAACTCTGATTTTTGGAAGTCTACTGTCCTTATTTTGCTACTCTCACTCCTTTCTTTCTTTAGAATAATGAAATATCATTTCATGATCACTTTCACCCACGTTGCATTTTATCTTCTCATTCCTAATTCCTCCAGGTTAGTCTGAATCAAGTCTAAAATGGCTGCCTTTTCCCAAGTTACTTCCTTCTTCTGCAACAAGTTGTCCCCAGCACATTCCAAGAACTTCCTGGACATTTTATGCTTTGCTCTATCACTTTTCCAACAGATACCTGGGTAGTTAAGTCCTCCATTACTACCAGTCTTGTGTTTTGAATATTTGTTGTTCTAGAAATGCCTCATCTACCTTCTCCTCCTCCTCCTGATTTGGTGGTCTATAGTAGACCCCTACGATGACATTGCCTCTGTTTCCCCCACCCTCTTTTATCTTTACCCAGTGACTTTCAACTGTTTCTCATCTTCTTCTGGATCTTAAGTGTATAAATGCTTGGCATACAATGCAACACCTCCCTTTTTAACCTATCCTTCCTGAACAAGCTATACCTTTCAATATCAATATTCCAGACATGAAATTTATCCCACCAAGTCTCTGTGATGCCAGTTACAACATAATTTTGCAGGTGCATAAGACTTTCAGTTCTTTCTGCTTATTCCCCATGCTCTTTGCATTTGTGTATAGGCATCAAATATATGGAATAGATTCCCTCACTATTCTTCCTGATTCCTCCTGTGCCCTTATTGTAAATTGACATCCTCCAAGTTCATGATCTTGGTGTAGGTCAGCTTTTTTTATACTTACCTGGGGGTTCTTGTCACCTGACCCCTTTGAACCTAGTTTAAAGTCTTCCTCTCGGTTGGTGAGTCGGTGTCCCAAGATGCTCTTCTCCTTATTTGTCAGATGTATCACCATCTCTTCTTAGCAGTCTTCCTTCACAGAACAGCATCTGTGTACCCATCATTCAGGTTTGTAAGCTCTCCTTTTACAGTGTGAAGTTGTTCTGAACTATTGTGCCTGTCAAGCCAGTCTCCCCTCTGGTGATCAACAAGGGCCTGTTAGTAGACAGCCAGCCAGACTGAAACAATAGAGCAAGTTAATGGAGCAAAATAACCATCAATGTTTTTTCCATAAAAATAAATTTTAATTATATACTATATA
Organism: Mesoclemmys tuberculata; assembly: GCA_007922155.1. Lineage (NCBI taxonomy): Eukaryota > Metazoa > Chordata > Testudines > Chelidae > Mesoclemmys > Mesoclemmys tuberculata. The sequence goes on from ML675640.1 coordinate 3,176,096, forward strand.
GTGATTGTAATTTTCTCTCAGCTCACTCAAACACCTCCCAGAATAAACAGTTTCTGTATTATCCCCTTGTAAATGAGACCACAGGATCATAAACCTTAATTTGTTAGTTTTGGCTGTTCTCAGATTTGGCAGGCAATTAAATCCATTCATTAGCGAGTTCAGAGGCACATTTTTGGCTATGCCTTGCTTGAAGAGCTATGTGAGGTAATCCAATGAGCTCATCAACTGCAGTGTGAAAAAAAAATGTCCAGTATCTTTGCCACATGATGCCTCAATACTGTATAACTGCCTAGTTGAATTCTGGATGGGTTTTTTGCCCTTCACATTGCTCTGCAACATAGAAGATATACATCAGTGTTGGAGGCAGTACCAGGCTGGGACCCCACTGGCCTGATGTGTTGGACAAAGCCTATGTTGATCAGTAGGATGAAGATCACTAGTGATAGATGAGACTTAAGGTTTAAATTTAGAGAGTGGATCTCTAAACTGCCCCTGAAAAGCTCACATCTGATTTGGGGGAATTCTGATCTGCATATGCAGCTTTCCCCACAAAGTGAATTATTTATGTTAACAATTCCTTGAATGTCCAACCAATTACAGCATCCCCGATTCCATCTGGAGAATCAAGGCTAGACTGTCAACCCAGCTAGACTGTCTCTGATTTTAATAATTTTTAGCTAGAAGTTTAATGTATAATGAGGACGGAGGTTGCTTTTAAAAGACTTAATATTATTTTTATGCAAGCAGTAGGCCCCAGGTCTGACCAGTTTTAAAACTGAAATCTGTTTGGATGCACTCTAGATATTGAGTTTCTCAGAAACTGTAGTTTAAAAAAAAAAAAAAAAGCCCTGTAGTTTCATAATGCCTACAAAATCCCCTGGGTTTTGCTGTTCTACCGCCTGACTGTAGCTGCACTATACTTTTCTCAGAGCAGTGATGTCCATCAGCAGTGTCATTAGTTTGAGAAGGCAGATGATCTCTTTAGTGGTATCTAGGATGAGCATGAACATTTATGAAGGGAGAAATCTTTTTCATCGTGTGTGTCTGATATTTCTTTGCTAGGACAGTGAGACTGCATGGTTTCCTGTAGCTGACTGGATTCATCCATTTGGGTCGAGCTTTAGCTGTCATAACTTTTACATGAGGTGTTGGACACATTCTTAGAAGCAGGCGTGGCATTATTAGCCGATGGTAAATACTGGTGGAGGAGGGAAATAATCTTACTTTCATGAAGGGACCTGAAATGCTTTGTCAGTTTTTCCTCCACTTTCCATTTTACAAACACCATCTTCCTCCCCCACAGAGTAGCGTAATACCCCACTGCTTGGTTCTCTAAACTAACAAACTCCAAGGAAGTGTTTGTGATCTGGAGACCCCCAAGCTGAGACCCACTCTAGAAGAAAGTATCTTACCTGATGTGTGTTAGGCTTGAGAAAGAAGGAGTTGACCTCATGTTACAATAGAGAAAATGTTCTGCTGGATCTCAATTCCCATCCAGTCGGGGGATGGGATCATATCTCCCTGGAGATCTGGTTACAACTCACCCAGTCCCCAGAATTTACAACTCCTGTGTTGAGACCATCCAAGCCCATTCTCCTCCTACAATAAGATTTTTTTGTGCAAAGACTTCTGAGAGTAACTATTAAGAAAAGTGTTGCAGAGGCAAAATAAAATTGCACCTAATATAAACACTATGAACAAAATGTTTTGAGCAATGAAACCCAAATGCACTCAAACTCCATTTTTCCTGACTAGCATTTTGAGCTTATATTGGCTTTGCATACAAAAAGTTTTCCTTTAATTTTTACTTTAAGTGATCCTGCTATGAACAGCAAAACTGGGAAACGTCCCTCAGGAGTTGACACTTCAGCTGTTTCTCTTAGCTTGTAATCCTTGTGACATTTGTCAGGATACTGCTCACCACAGTAACATGGATCCGAAAAGGCTGAAAAGGGAGATCCAAGCGCTTCTCTGTCATCTACTTGAAACCTCTGACAAAGCAAAAATTTAAAATAGCAAAGCAAAAACCAAGCTGTTTGTAGAGAACAAGCCCTGTCAGTTTTGAGCACAAGTAGTGCAATCAAAAACTCATTCCGCCATTCTCATTAAAAGGCAAAGTAAACAGACATAATGTGGGTGAAGATCCTTTCTTACCTTGGTCATCTAAACCTTGAATTTACAGCCTGGACTATTCTCATGTGAATGCCTTAGGTGGCTAGCTCCCAATTGAGAAGAGAGGAGTAAAAGTCTTTACCTCTAATGTGTGTGGCAGGGGACGTGTAAATAGACAAAGTGCCTTTCTCATTTTGGGAAAGGAATGAGGGTTTTGTGGCTAAAAGGCAGACCTGTGCCTGAAGAGAGCCGGGTTCAGTTTCCCACTCTGCTTCTGCCTTTCTCTATGACCTTGGGCAAATCACCTATTTCCAAATTTTCAAACTGGTGCCTAAAGTGAAACAAATAAAAGCAGCCTTATTTTTAAAGTGATTTCAGTCAGAGTTCAACACCTGGAAATCTGATAACCTATTAGGTGCCTACATTTGTTTTCCCTATTTGTAAAATGGGGAGGAATATTTACTTCAGAAAGTGCTGTGAGATCTAGGAATGGAAAATGCTACTTAAGAGCTGGGTACTGTTATATGGGTAACTACATTATTAGCTTATCTTTAGAGTCCCCGGTTTGAAAATATGGTTGTTGATGTCTCTGTGCAGTAGTTCCTCTTATTTGTAAAACACAGACAAGCTGGCCAGACTGGCCCTTCCAGATGGAACTACTAATGAAGGGATGGGTGTGAGAGGAAGGAAAAGTATAGTTTTCTTGCAATTATTGTTGGGGCAGGTGAAAAGAGTGGAGAGGAAGCTACCTTCTCCTGCCTTGCAACCACGCAGATGCTTTTTGCTGCCTCATCAGCTGTGGAGCCCCTAGCTTCAATTCTTGGCAACATAGTGCTCCATAGCTCAATTAACTTTGCTTAAGGGAGGCTGCTTCCTCTCAAACGTGCGTCGGTTTGGCCTGGTTTTTGTAAAGCTGTTTTGCAGACTAGCCACTTGAAGGCATTAGTGAAAACAATAACAGGGTGACTGAGTGCATGTGTGAATAGAGCATCATCTTGTCTCTGGGTCTGTCACATGTTGACAGCCGCCCTTTGATTCCACTCTAGTGAACCAGCTGTTCCCTGCATGTACAAGTTGGATCCACAGAGTAGCATGTGTGGGGAAGAATGTTGGCTGGATGAGGGAGAAGAGAGGGGTATCCATTTTCTCTTCTTACTTATCTGTGCACCCTTTTCCTGATGCTTGCCAGAGCCATACCATAACAGTCTGTACCAGGTGACTGGTTACCTCTGTCAGAATGGTTACGCTCTCTAAATCATGAAAGTTAGCTTCAAGCATAAACATGAATGCACTTCCCCTGTTGAAAGAGGTTGCATCCTATGAATTGTTTTAGTGGGACAATCCTGGATATCACTATTTTGACACAACCTAGTTAAATAAAGAAGAAAACAAAGGATGGTTGATGATAAATACTGTAATTAGGGAAACTGAATGGAGTAGCAGGGTCTTGCAAGAAGACAAAGAAATTGCCTTGCCAACACCTGCAAAGATGTGGTTTAGCCACTTCTGCACAGATTGCTCTAACTGCTCTTTCAATGGTAGGTATCTGAGGCAATGGAAGATTAAACCCTTTTCTTCAGCTGCAAGTCACCTTGAAAGGTTTTGGGAAAAAATCCCAGAGTTTATGCTCACACCACTATTCGGCTTTTCATTATGTTCAGCAATGGAAGTCTGTAATTTAGGCCTGTTATAGTGTCTCCCGGCCTCCAGGATTTTATTTTTTCTATTTCATGTAATACAGTGTTACCAGAAATGGCATCTTCCTGATCAAATATTGATTTCTGGGGTTGAAAGGACCGTGCATTCAGTCGGGGTGATGACACTTCAGTGCTCTGATCTTTCAGGAGGGACAGGGACAGGAAGGAGCTAACTTGGTATGAAGTGTTACCTTAACTGTCAAGAGCTTTGTGAAAAGCTGAATCCATCACCTACCGTATTGTTCCTTAGGAGGTAGATGTTGATGCTATTTCAGCGCTAATTCCAGGGCTAATAGCTCCAGAAAACTTGTGTGTGTCTGGTAAATCCACTTGCCAAAGTCCGATGTACTTTTATTTCCCAGGTTAAACTCCTCCCAACCCACAACTCTGCCTTCAAAAACCCAAATAAGTGAGGCACAATCCATTAGCCTCTGGTACTAAGAAATTTGGATAATTGAGTAGGCCAGCATCCACCAGCATAAAGCACTAATAGAGATTCCATGCATAGTAATAAGGAATAACCATACAGCCCTCAGAAATCCTCACTGCCTGTGCTCCATGCCTGAGAATTCAAAGCAAGTGTCCTATCAGCAGCTGTTTCTGTGAGGCAGTGGAAATGATATTACATCTGTCACAAAGCAAGAGATTACTTAACAAATCAGGGGCTAGAATTAGCTGCTTAAATTTACCGGAGATCATGGGAATGTCAGGCATTTCCTTTTGTAGTAAGCTTCACTCTTGCAAAGGGAAGGCTCAGGTGAGGCTCTGGGAGAGGCTTATATGTATCTATTTCTGGCTCTCAAGCGAATATACAATTTGTCCCTCTCTTTGAATGCAATGGAGAGTAAAAAGGGATTGCTTCCGTCAATGAGTGATTGTAAAGTCTCTTGAAATTAATGCAAAAGGTAGATTCAACATGGTTGCTCCTCCTCCCTCAACGTTACCTGTATTTTATAAGTTTTATTACTGGATCTGCCCAGGCATAAGTAGCAGGATTAAAAAAATTAATAGTGACAATGTGCTTGGTGCTATATGAGATAAAATTTAAGGAACTGCCCATCTAAGTGGCAAATACAGCAAGATAGATAAAAAGAGCTGCTAGGAGCTCCAGAGGGGGGTGTTTGTTCACTGAGATCTTCATTATTTTCATTTTGTAATATTGACACAGGGGCATCAGATTTATAGGGGCTAATGTTGTGTGCTTTGTGGAAGAGGTGAGAGGTTAGGAGGGATTTGGATGAGGAGAGGGTCTAGGCCTGGCACATTAGGACTGGGAGGTGCCAATATGCACAGCGGGCAGCAAGGAAGACGGCACTTAGAAGGGATGGGAGAAGGAAACAAAGGTGGCAGCAAACATTGTAATCGTGGCAGAGTGAAGAGGGCGCTTAAGAAGTAAGATGCAAGGCTGGAATTAAACAGGTCCTTTGGCAGCAATGATGGGCAGTGTGGCATGGGGTGGGGAGTCATTGGCAGATTAAAGCTGTGGGCAGGGGATGGAAGTATCAGCTTACAGATGATCCAGGAAGGTAACGTTAGCGTTCTGGACAGAAGGCAAGTGTGTATCAAGGAAACAACAGTAATCGAGGAAGGGGATAACTAGAGCTTGGGCCTGTGTTTTTATAATTTGGGTTGTTGGCACAAAGGAAGAGCCAGATTCTTAAAATGTAAGAGAAGCAATGATGCGCTCTGATGAGAGTCTGGCTGTGTGGCGAGCAGGGGCAATACAAAGCATGATCCCAAGGGTAGGAGCTTAAATTATGGGAATAAAATGGCAGTGTGTGCAGCTATGTTGAGAGGAAGAATTAAGGCACTTGTGTCAGGGCATGTTTGTACTCAGCCAGCATGGCCTTGCAGAGCATTGGCTGTGTGGAACTGGACAGAGACAGAGTTAAGACATCTGATCCATCAGCAGAAAAACAATAGTGAGTGGAGGAATTTCCTTAGGAATAAGGTGTGAAAGAAGGAGAAGAGGACCAAGAACACATCCGTTTCATAAATGCATTAATTCCTCGAGGAAATAGTATGTGTGAGTGTATATGTTTACTGCTGCATCTACCTGCATTAGAAACTTCAAGGCCAGCTCAACAGATTATACAATTTGTCTATTTTGGGTTTAGCTAAAAGCTACCCATAGTGCCAGCTACTTCTCAGGAAAGCTATCACAACTGACTTTACCTGAGAGTTTAAAGCCATCCAATCCTTTGCTCAATAGAATTCTACGAGCCCAGTCTGGTAGCGATTAGCTGCTTTCTTCTCATGGTAGATAATGTGGTCGGATCCAGACAAAGGACCTAGATTGGAGGGTCTGAATTCACATGCTGTCTAGTAGCAGAGGAGGGGTGTGTTCAGACAATATTGTAACATCTATATTCTTGTGGCTTTGACAAGGTGAACTTTTCTAAAGGAGTTATCAGAGTTCCTCTTTCTTTTTGGTCAGTTTAAGTAAATTAAAACGTTTTCTTGCTTTCCTTACCAGTAAGAGATTGGCCCTTTTTTTCCCCTAGAACAGGCATCCACATTAGTCTGACTCGAGTCTGACTTGTTCATTTTTCCCCTGCCAGTTCAGAGGAGGTTGATTTAGGAGGCACAGACTGATTGTCTTTCTCTGATCAAAAAGCCTGATGAGGGCTGGGGCCTCCCTCTTTCCTAAACTATTGAGACATTCCATTTCTGCTTATTTTGGATTCTTGAATTTGTTTCCTTTGCTCCTTCTGTAAGAATAATAATGAGGTGGTGAAAGCCTGGACAACTGAGGAGTCCTAAAGGTGGTGTTTAAAAGAAAAATCTAGTGTAATCTTTTGAGTTAATTGATTTGCCAATTAACTGTAAATACTCAGCATGTTTGTAAAGGCTAGTGTGGATGCTCTCCACATGTTTCTTCTTTACCTGAGGGATCAGCGGATCTGCCTTATTGCCAAAACAAATTATTTAATGCTAATTTTTTTGCCATATAACTTTGAGATACCTACAGTCTTCTATTGCTTTTAGGGATTATCTTTATCCTATAATCCAGTGTCTCCACCCAGCCTGTCAAATGGATAGTCAGTACATTTTTCACTATTGGACTGTTCAATTAAAAAAAAGTACCCTGTACCATTGCAGTAACGGTTTACAAACCGAAGACAGTACATTCATAATTGTAAACTTCATGCCCAGAAACCAATTGCATTCCTATGGGTACTGTAACCGGGGGGGCGGGGGAGGAACAGATGTACTCCGCCCTCGTGGGTCTTGCGCTCTTCTGGCCCGGCCGGTGGGGCAGCTGGGGGAAGGTTTAGGGAGGGGATGGGGCCTGCTCTGCCCCTGAGTACTGCTACCTTCCCTTGGGGTAGTCTGTGGACCACTTCCTGCTACCCCAGCTGGTGGCCTGCCTCCAGTGCTGTGGCAGGAACTGTGGCAGCTCCCAAGCTTCTGCAGACTGCAGACTGCCAGGCTGCAATCTCCTAGCTCCAGGCTGCCAGCACCAAGCTGCAGGCTTTTAAACTGCAAACTCCAAACTCTCAACTCCAAAACTGTAACTTGTAAACTCTCAACTCCTCACTCCACAACCCACACTGCCTACCTGCCCCTGCAGGCTTTTAAGTGTTTGGGGCGGGGCTCCTTAATTGGCCCCAGGTGTCCTAATTGCCTAAACTGCCCCAGGTGGTCTAATTAGTTAAGCAGCCCCAGGTGGCCTAATTGCCTAATCAGCCCCAGCTGAATTACCCAGGGAATAGGGCTTTTGTGAGCCTGGGGCTAATATACATGCCTTCTAGTACTTTTTCATAGCCGTCTGGCCTGACCCCGTCACAGTACTTAAAAGCTCCTTGTCTCAAAGAAAAAGAGAGTTAATGTAGAGGAGAGCCCATTTTCCTCTCCTCATTATTTTTTTCTGAAAATAGACCTTCCAGTGAAAGCAAAGAGGTTGATGAATTCCACACACTTCCTTCTTAGTAACTGCCAATATCACTGCTATTTGTCCTCTAAGTCCCACCTCTCCCAGCGAATGGGGAAAAAAGTCTCTCAGGTGATGACTTAAAATGGAACAATCAAAAGTGGGTGTGGAAAACTGATAGAGCATAAATGAAGCAGAAGATCATACCATCCAGAAATGGCTGTGTAGCAGTCTTGTTAGTAAGAAAGACTCGGCTGGGGAAACTGAAGGACTAAAGCTGAGTTAATTTCTTTCTCTGTTTAGTGTAATAATACCATTAATCATGATGAATTATTTTGCTATGGAAGTTGAGGAACAGTACTGTATAATTCCGTAGGAATGCCACTGTAGTGCAGTGTTAATGAACCATTGCTGTTACACTTCCATGTAATGCTTCACAATACAAGTAAATGGCAAATCACTGACTCCCTTTGCTGTTGTGACAGATTGAATACTATTCATGATAAATTCTTTTGGCATTTATATGGGTGAATATGTAATTCTTTAGGAAGTCTACTATAGCTGGCCACTGAATTAATGCCCATTTATTATTACATGGACTAAATATTACTGTACAGGAGGCTTTTTAACTAGATTGCATACACACTACAATCTTGTTGACAGTTCTGAACATTCAAAAGATATAGCTATCCACACTTTTTGATGGACACTAAGACTGTAACATGCTGGGTTTGTCTCTGGCTCTATTGTAAAAGTGTGGTCAAACAAGATGGCATGTTGAACAATGGTGGTGGAAGAGAATTTGAAGGCCAATATTATGCATGAGTCAAGATTACGACTTGCTCTTTGTGCTGAGACCAATACAGTTTTCAATTCCACCATGTGTTGTTAATTTCTCCAATTTCTGCTGAGGTAGCAGGTGCTGATTTTTAATGCCTATTTTATTTGAAGTCTCCTTTCACATCAGCTTAAGGACCCTGCTATTTATTTATTTTTGTATGCTGGGTAATTTAATCACACACTTAAAAACAGAAGCTGTAACATGCTGTTAAAACAGCCTTGCCCACTGTTAAATTAGTTATTGACAGGAAGGAGGAGAAGAGGAATTCCGAATGTTCCCTTTCTCCTCCTGGCAGATGTCAGCCTAAGGGGAAATACATGAAAATGCATGTGGAGAACAGAGCTTTGGGGCTGTAACCTCCCTATTCTCCTCATAGCTATGCCAGCAGCATTGTTCTTTAAGCAAGCTGTTGCACAGAGGTTGCCCATGAAAGAGTTGTATTTTTCTCCCTCTCACTCCCAAAAGGTGACATAAACCTGTATATGCTACAGAGACATCTATAACTTATGGTTAATTTGTATGAGGAAGTGTCACTCTCTGCACAGGGTAGGACTTGTGCTGCCTAGTACACCACAGGTATTTTAGCAGCTGTCAACGCTCTTAGTTCTGTGGTATCTTCGATATTGTGTCTAAAGTGCTAAGAGCTAAATCCTTGGTCAGTGGGCAAGGGTCTTAGGATAAGGGGGATGGGTAATCAGGGAAAGGTTTTAAACAGCCCCTTCATCACATAGTGGCTGGACCAGCAAAGCACCTGAAGCACTACTGGTATTAAGGGACTCAGTGTATCTGTCGATAAACCATTAGCCTCAAAGTCAAGAGGACTAACTATGACACACAAACACTCAACTACCTTTTTTCATCCAAAATCAATGTTGTATTTATCTTCATTGATCTACAAGGAAACTGAATGTTTAAAATTACAGGGGTGCAGGGGGGTGGATGGGGGGAGAGGGAGGGAAACGAGATACAGAGTCAAGGAAAGAAAATAGTAGTGGATGGCTGAATTAACTAGAGTAAAAGCCCAGGATATATAAAACATGGATACAGAAAAATAAAATAAGGGAGGGGGGAATGGTACAGCAAGTAAAACATGGCAAAATTTACATATGAATGAAAAGTAAAATTTGAAATAAAAATAAAAATCATGCCAAAAAGCAATTCAAGGCAGAACCACACTGAAACAAACATTTGCTTATGGTCTTCATGTACTATAGATAATATCAGAATTTCTTTTTTTTTTTTAAATCAACCATTAGACTTTTTTTTTGCACTCCTAAAATTCTACTGTGTCTTGTATACAGATTCCAATAAGAACACTGCACAATTAGCACAAGGGGTCCACGGAAAATTGTCCTTGCTTGCCAGCGAGCCTGCCCACAACACAAAAAAAGAAAAAAGAAAAAAAAAAGGAAAAAAAAATTAAAGAAAGGGTCTGCCGCATGGGTACTGTGCCAGTTCCATCTGTTTTTGCCATCTTGAAAAGTAGGAAACCAAAATCTCCTCCCAGGAGCATCTCTCTCTCCTTGGTGAACTGTCCCTTGTGTTTGTACAAAAAAAATGCAGTCTCTTTTTGTTTTTTTTTTGTTAAACACAAGCATCCTTCTTCCTGTTCACATGCCATTTCCATTCTGTCTCCAGAGTTGCAAGTTGTTTTGGTTTTTTGGGGTGTTTTTTTTTTTTTAAATCTTCCTCCCCCCAACATCCACTAAGACCTGCCTCCAAGTTCTTGCATAGTTGAAGTATATATGCTGCACTTAGCTTTCTGAGTGTGTATTTCTGACTGTGACAAGAATGAGTTGTAACCATGTTAACAAATAACCAGAGTGGTTCTAGAAACCATTATTTTATAAAGTCTACCTATGTTAAGAATTTAATATTGGTGTACATTTATATTAACAGAATATTTACAGTTTGTTTGTTTTCTTTGTTTTTTTTGTTTAAAACAAGAAGTCAAAAAAAATCCTCTTAAATTTCTGCATAATATAATAAGGCAAAAAACAAACAGTTTTGTACATTATTATTATTAATAATAATATTTTAATATATATCTGTAACTTCGGTTCCAAAGTACCAAGATAAGTGATCAATTGGCCTCAGTTAGGGAACCTCACAGTGGACTGTAAGAAACTACAGTATTTCCATAAATACTTTAAGAAACCCTGGGTAATTTTCTTAAGGATCTGAGGCATTTTAAATGCAAATTTAACTAAAAGCAAAATTTCTCTTTTCTTTTTAAGCGAATAAAGAGCACAAAATTAAAAAAAAAATACAAATCCATTAAAAATGTTTCTCACATTTGGGAAAAAATGTACAAACTTGATATTTTTTTAATAACTCATTTTAGCACAGAAACAAAAATAAAATAAAAAAATCAATACCTATATATATTAAATTTCCATTCTTAGCAATCTTCTTGTTGGAAAGTTTGAAACCCCTAACCCCATTATTTATGGAACTGTGCTTAACTTCTATAAATTTTACATTTAAAAAAAAAAAGGTTACAGCAGTGCATTTTGTAAAAGATTTTTGTTGTTCTATATACAGCCAAGTTTAAAATTCACCCTGTTGGGGACTATCGTGCCTCTACTTCTTTGGGGTTCCTAGAGGGGGAATAGTCCCTGGACTCTGAGTTTGTGAGTGGGGTAGTCCTGCGTGGGGAGGCAGGCCTAGTACTGCTCGCTGGTACCAAAGGGGGTGGGGCACTCAATGCTGCGGTTGGTGGGTTCCTATTTAAAATTCCATTGTGCATGGCAGTGGATGGACTGAGTCTGGGGTAATGCATCCCGCTTAAGTGAGGCATGAACGATGGCATATGTGCCAGATGACTTTCGATAGGGGACGAGTGCAGGTGGTGCATTCTAGCACGCTCAAGTTCTTCCCGTAAGTGCATTCGCTCCCTCTCCTCCACTTGCCGCAACCGTTCCTGTTCTCGGCGGGCTTCAAGAAGGTTTTCATGGTTATAGTCATGCGGTTCCCTGTCTCGGTAAGACCGCTCATGGTCATAAAATCCAGAAGTAGCAGGGAACCTGTGGATGGGATCTGTCCGGAGCTGAAAGTCCATTCGACGATGCAGGTCTAAGCTCCGGTACGCATCTCGCAATGGGTCCCTCACTGGGTCCCAAGAAAATCCAGGATGTGGCAGTCTCTCCCTTCCTGACAAAGGATTCATGCCCATGAGAGGGGTCATCATTCTGCTGCGGTCTAGAACATTCATGTTGTTCATCTGGTGAACGCTACTCATGGAGAGAGGCATCGTGGCAGCCATAGAATGGGGCAATGGTAATCCATGCAAAGAAGGTGGTGGTGGATGCTCCACTGTTCTGGAATGCTGTGAAGGTTCAGATCCCACCACCAGCACATCACTGTCCTCTTTGCGCTCCTCTTTGACCTTGATGTCATTCTTAATCTTCTGCAGGTCACTTGGAAGCTCTGGCTTTCTCTCTATATCCTTGTTCATTAAATTGCTAAGTTTCAAGCTCTCGCTTAGTGCAGGTTTGCTGTAGGGAGATACAGACTGAATTACTGGCTTTGTGTTGTCCTCAGAGGGTCTCTTATCATGGCTTGGAGATTCCTTCACGGGGGAACGGCTCTCTTTTATTTTGTGTTCTGTTATGGGTGGCTCTCTCAGTCGGTCGGGGTGCTCTCGCTCTGGGTCTTTGGACCTTTCCCTTTCACCAATGCTAACTTGCCTGATGGGATCGCTGGAGGTCTGGCTGTTGCTGCGGATGAGGTTGCTGATCTGATGGGTTACAGGAGCTGATGCTGGTGAGGATCTATTTGAATGTCTGTTTTTATCCATGAGATCCCTGAGTAAAAAGAAAATACCTTATTATGTGCGCTCGTTTACACAAAACACCTATGCCAACAATGAACAGAACTACATATAAAGTATATGTTGCTATTAAAATTGTGAGTGAACCTAGAGCGTCTGAAAATGAGGGACTAACAGCTTTAGCTGGTGGCAGACATAGTAATGCTAAATGCTGAGCACTACTCTTGCTATGGGCAAAGAATGTCAAATGTGCACTTGTTTGGTAACTTATAAAATGGGACATGCATAGGAGAACATCAAAGTCACCATTTACATGTGACCTTATCGTGATTTAAACTTTAGTCTGCTTAAGAAACAGGCTAGTGCATTACTGAAGTGCTAGAAGGATCAGTGGATTATTTAAAAAAAATATTTTTCTAGACTATACCAGCCAAGGAAGTAGTCATTATGCTATCAGTAAATACAATCTATTATCTAGGAATATTAGCCATTAATTTTCTAAGATATGCTTGAGTTACTGTGGTGGCCGCACTGATTCTGTGTGACATGCATCTAAGACAAAGACACTGAATCGGCTGTCATCTTAATCTTGAGTTCTATGCACATTTATACTAAATTCTTTATAAAATAAATCCATCTTAAACAACTCTATCTTGGGACTTGAGCAGCCAGGACATGAGGTAACATTTGTTTTCCTAGGGAGCTGCAGATCTGCTTTTTAGTTCAATTCAATTGAGCTAAGTGCTGCAGATTCAGGAAAAATCCCAGGCACTAGAGATATATGCATATGAAACTGCTTAAACTATATTTCAAGAAGGGCTGCTGAGAGGAACAGGCAGTTCAATGCACTGGTGCTGATTAAATGAGAAAGGTGTCTCATACAAGCAGTGATGATATCCAAGGTTTAGAGTGGGAAGGGGAGGCATGAGAGTGGGGTTGTATTCCCAGCTGTACCACTGATGTGTTGTTAATTGATTTACCCAAACTCAAACCTCACTGTGCCTCTGTTACTCCCATCTCTAAAAGGGGAGGAGGGGAAATAATGCTCACCTTTTCAAAGCACTTTGTGATCTTTGGGTAAGAGGTGCTCTAAACACAAAGTACCAGACAACTGCATTATGTAACTGACAAATTTAATGATGCTCGTATTTTGTTGGGTTACTATCACAAGCTGAATGATTAGCATGGTGGAAAATATAAGGTGCTGTTGGAGTTCTGGGAATATTTATCTCCATTTGCTTATTTTTCAGGGCACTGAATTTTGGCAAACCCTTTTAGACATTGTGGTAGACAGACGTGGTGATGTTTTTTGGTCAGTTAAGCTGCTTTATTAAGGGGCTGCCTAGACAGGTACATCAGGAAAGCTAAGCCAAATTAACTAAGGCCATGTCAACACTGTGGATACTATGGCATAGCCCCATAATGTAGCATGGCCTACCCTGACGGAAAGGGTTTTTCCATTGGAGTAGGAACACCACCTCCCCAAATGATGGTAGCTACATTGCCAGAAACATTCTTTCATCAACATGCCTCTGTGCTGGGGGTTAGGTTGGTTTAGCTGTGCATGGGTGTGTTTCTCTCACACCTCTGACTGACATAGTTATGTTGACCTAATTTTAAAGTGCACAGTACACCTTTTACTGGATAGTCTCATTCTGAAGTAAAGTGACCTTAGTTTGCTTTAGTGAAGTGAATTAAGCTAATGTGAACTAATGCCACTTTACACTGAAATGAATGTCCAGATAGGGGTTTAATGTGCTTTAACTAATGCACTTTGAAATTCAGACCTTTAGTTAATTTGGATTAATTTCTTCCCATGCAGACAAGCACTAAGTTTATATGCAAAAAGGTTCTTCTGCCCCCTTACAAAAGTGTGTGTGTGTAATTGTACCAGAGACTATAGTTCTATGCTATTCTGGGGCAAATTCTCCTCACAATTACTCCTATGCAATCTTCCTGACCTCAGTGCATGGGAGTAAAAGAGGTCAGAATTTAACTTGCCCTTTGTACATAGTACTGCTGCAAGGGACTGCATAAATACTTCATTACAAATGCCCTGGGCCAGATTTTCACCTCCAAGTCACCAGGTTAAATCTCCTCCAGCGTGGTAACAACA
>ML675640.1:3190517-3204742 GCA_007922155.1 Mesoclemmys tuberculata
AAATCTAGGAATAGTTGGTTAGTATCAACTGCCAAGGTAAAACACATACAGAGTTAGCCTCTCAGATAACCAGGGCCTAAGACACAAAGGCTTTATGGATCAAAATCATACATGTAGAAGCCAAAGTACTACATGGAGCCCAGGTGAAATATTCCAATCATCACTAAGTAAGGTTTTATCTACACTTAAACTGTTTTAAAATTCAAATTAATGGATTACCCATAAACATGAGTTCACTGATATTTTTGTACATGATAGTAGTCTGGGTGCTTCACAGAAATTTGTGTTTATCCCGTTAGTATCCTCGGACAAACGTTTGCGGAGTGTCCAGACTAGCATTAACATGTTAGTTGAGTCACGTTAGTGGGCAGTGCTAGCTGACATTGCTTACAAGCACCCATATCACAAAACTACCACCACATTTTTGGAGCAGTTGGCACATTTAGGCTCTCAGGTGAGACTGCTAACAGGATCCAAATGGGCCATGGAGCCTGAGCACCACACCCTGGTTCCTTTGAGTCAGGGAAGGAAGCACAGAGGAGGGTGTAGAGAAACCTTTCAGGCTGCAAGTGACATTTTCTGTGGGTAAATGGAGGGTATTGGTCTGCAGATCTGTTAATCTAGTATCTTTCACAATGAAATGAAAGATAGTAGGTTTTCTTGATTCTACAATTGACAATTTCCCTGGCAAGCCTCATGAAAGAGATACTGGCCTGTTCTAGTTCTTGTAAGTTTCTTTTCCACTGGGGACATTTCTTCATGGGAGCTTTAAAATTGCCTGCTGCACTGATTATTTTGTCTCTGGGCAAATGGACATGTTTGTAATAGAGCTAAAATTAATGACTTTTTTTCACCTCTTGGTTTATGCATTTACCATCTTTGTTAGCAGTAGGTCAGCAACAACTAAAGTGGAATCCCACATAGGCATTTTTTCTATCTAAAACAATCTATTTTGGTTCCTCAGCAACAGAACTGTTTGGAGTTCTGTTTTATTGGAGAGACCTACTAGACTTGAGAGGCATTGCATGGGACTGAGAGAGATCAGATCACAGTATCACAATGTAGTTTGCAAAGCTTTGCTAACCTGAGATGTTTTGAAAGACAGCAAACACTGTTGCCTATGGCAGTTTTCATTCACCATGCTTGTCCATTAGAGCTATCTAATGAGAGGCACTTTGGGGACAGAGTCTACCTGACTGATGGCAGGAGAGGACTGATTTGTTCATCATGTTGCCACAAACAGTGACATTCAAGGATGGGTTGTTTCTGTTGTGCCAAAACAGCCCTAGGTCAGCACTGAGTTGAGGAGAAGCCCTGGTGCCAGCTTAAAAGAGAAATGTTCGCATCACTCAGAAGTGGATTTACAATTATTCCAAAATCAAGGCCACTGGAGGAGGAGTTGAAGATTAAGGGGGACAAGAAAGTGCCAAAGTGTGCCTGCCACATACCTCTCTTTGTCTCTGTCATCTTTATTCAGTGAAAGATCCCTCTTCTCTGACTCCCGGTCTCTGTCGTGGTTGGTTACTGAGGAACTTCGCTCGGAATCCCCTGGTTTAGGCCACTGTGGAGGTGTCGGGAAGGAAGGTGGGGTTCGATGCAGTCTATTCCATGGCTCGTGAGGATTATTAAAGCTCTGTAGGTTTGGACCTTCTTTGTGAGCAAAAATGCTGTTGTGAGCTAGAATAGTGGGGGCAAAAGGGGATAGATTTTTTCTTTCTTTTGAACAAGAGTTAAAAAATAATCAGACCAAATTATCCCAAATAAATTCTGTAAAGTGCCAATTATAACCACAACTATCTTTTCAAGGCTTCTCATTTTGGGGTAAGGGAAAGCTCCTAGCAGGAGGTTTCAACCACCTCTGATAACTGCTGAAAGACAAAGCAGCTCTTAAGACTGTTTGCGGGGGAAGCTTTAACCACAGTTCTGAGTAACTCCTGCAAGGTAATGAGACCATTAATGCCATGAGGGATGACTGAGAATTGCCCAGCTTCTCTTTCTTTCCCACCACCATGCAATCCATCACAACTAATACTCACTAGCTCCCATCACTGACGTAAACTAAAAGGTTGTAGGTAGTAATGGAAAATCAGCTCCCTGCAGTGAGGATTCATGGCCCTATTTGTTAAGGAAAGCATAGGTGGTGTTGTGGTTGCATTTTTTTTTTAAATGTAAAGCTTGGCCATGGTTCACACGCTCCTTTTAGCATGATCAGTCACTTGATTTTTGTCCACCAATCCAGAATTCATTCCTGTTCTGCATGAGATGCACACGCACGCTCTCCTGCAAGTATCTGCGAAGCATGCCTTATCTGCAAGTAACGTGTTTTTAAAGGAAAATAATTCTCTGAATGTGAGACTTCAAATTCAAACAATGGATGTTGGTGGGAGGGGATAAGTCTGCACAGTGATTTAGGAGAGGTATCAATGGCTGTTCTACTGCAAATCTTCGCTGTTGAAGGGTGTCACTTTACATGCCAGTAGGTAGCAAAGCTCAGTGGAATTTCACAGCTCTGTCACCTCTAAGAGCACACAAGGCGGCAATCTTGAGCGGTGAACAGATGCAGAAGCACAGCTATTGATAGGCGCAACATGCAGAAAAGTTCCCCCCGCAGAGACCTGGAAATCTTAGGTGCAGTGTTTTCAGACAGGAGAATGGAGGTTAGGAAATAACTTTTTTTAAAAACTACCACCAGCTGCTGTAAATATTAGCATGTGGCTTTTTTGGAAGGGATGTTTGTCTGCAGTAACCCAGCCAGTACTTACTCAGAGCATGACTGCCTAATCCTCCAAAGGCATTGCTGCCTAAGTTCCCAAGGCCGCTGAAGGTGCTTGACCTGCTAAATGGATCTGGAAAGGCAAACAGGGATTTAGCAGGCATTTAGCCAAGAATGTTGGAGAATGAAACGCACCCCTCCCCTTTTGAATGCTCTGAATCCAAGTAGGATTAGGTCAGACTTTAAGCTGATCCTCCTTATTGCAAGCTTCTTTGCACAGAAAATTCCCAGCATGTTAAAAAATGGAGACGGGATTCAGTGCTTACTACACAAACAGATGCTGTAGTAAATTTTTGTATGCCAGTAAGAGGGGAGCTAGAAGTTAAACTTTAACTTTATTAGAAGTTTAAAGTTAAAGCTGAAATTGGGGTGGCAGTTACTAAGCTGCAACACTATTCATGTGGCAATGAAGAGCTGTAAACTGTCTTTTGATGCGAGTGGGCCTTGCACTAACCTTTTCAGGACATAAGAGGACTCTGATACACTGAATTATTCTCCAGCCCCTTTCCGAGCCTACTCTGGGTTCTGTACCATGTCACAGTGTAGACATCAATAGAAAATAAGGCTCTGACCAAAACCAGCAGCCTTGGTATAAGATAGCAAGCAAAAGGCTCCTGCATTAGTAACCCTACACCTAAGAGAGGGTGAGGCCAGACACAAACACCACAGTACTGCTTGCTGACATTTTGGCAGCATTAGAGAGTTAGTGGAGGAACTAGAACACAAACCCATTTTAGGAGGCATGGGGTGGATGTCTTATGAAAATGCTTTTTGATACAGGTGAACCTTTCTTTGCTCTATTATTTCTTTGCCCTATTAGTGGTAGTATTTCTGTTGCCTTGAAATGGGAACTGCAGGCACCTTGGTAAGTGGAATGAGAGGGCATCTTGTTTCAGTATTGCTTTTATATGCACCTCTGTATTGTCTGCTGTGTAACTTTTTCACAGACATAATCCTAAATGAATCGCTACAGACAGTCATCCCTATAGCAACTATACACCTGGGCCTTTTGCACTAAAATTCCTTGTACAGAGCCATTGGTTGCAGAGACAGTGGGAGAGCTAGTGTAGACTAGGGGCACTGTTGTGTGTCTCACCTGGTTATTTAGACCTGCTCTGAATCAGGTTAGATGAGCTGTTGGTTAAAAGGCAGGGAAAGATTTGTGCAAGTGCTATAGCTATATGGAGGTAACCATAGCTGGAAATTTTAGGCTGGTGTAGAGAGAGCCTCAGTATCTTCACTAATGTGAAAGCAGACTGTGGTCATAAGGTCTTGCTAAATCAGTTCCCTCACCACACTGCTACCATTCAATTCTGACCAGTCCTAAAACATCTTAAATTACATACTGGAGCTGGGTGAATACTACAAAGTTTTCTCACAAATATATTATTTAGAAATTTTAAACTAATAAACTCTGACCGTGTTTGCACCCCACTCTTGTATTGAATATTAGAGTGACTCATTTGCAGAAACAGTGAATTTTAATTGAGTGTTGGAGAAAATTCAAAGAATACAAGTTACCATGGATATTTTGTCCTGGAAATCACATTCTAACAACTCATCAGAGGACACATTCTGTTTACTACAAGTGGCGTGTACAGGCTTGACAACACATGAAAGTTAGTCCAGAATTAGGTAGGGTATGAATTTGAAATGGAATAGCCATTCCTGTGCAACTCTGATTCTGGAATACAAGTGCCTTTTTTCCAAATTATCTTAATCCATTTTGGAAATGGATTAAGCAAAACACAGAGACACATTTATTCTTGAATAACTCCATGCATAGAATAACCCTTATTATCAAAACTAACTCACACATCTTGAACTTTGACTGATATGATGAACTGCTCACAAGCACTATATCAAACAAGAAAAACTAATTTTGTGAATAATTTAGAATGAAGACATTTTAGAAAATTAGGGTTTTCTTACAGCCAATTAGGGAACAGAAAAGCAGGCAAAATATTTGGGATATACTGTTCAGACAGCTCTAATAAAAACCCAGCTAAGAACTTAATAGGTAGGAAGGGATGTTAGAGAAACATATTTTAAATTATGGGTTGTATGCCAATGATCGAAAGTGCTGAATTATTCTTTTTCTTTGTTTCGTTTTGGTCACCTTTTGATAAGCCTCCTAACTTCTAATGATTTATCCATCTAATGACACAAATTCTTATTGTTTCTCTGAGGCTACCACGTCTTTAACTGTACAGAAAGGAATAAACCTCTACAACTAAGATATAAGTGAGCACACACAGCGTCTTTTTATTCATGGAGTTCCACCTTTCTGAGATTCTCTGTTCACTGGCAGTGGAGGGATCTACTAATCCTGCTGACCTTCGGAAGTAATTTGGAGATGGAAAAACAAAGGGTGTGCTGGGGGAAGATTCCTGGTTAGCTTCAGTTTTCTGTGGGAGTTTAAGCCCCACCCCCTCTAGTGCTACAGTCTCACAGACATCACTGAGACAGGGAGTCAGGGAATGAATCAAATAGAACAATAAATGTGAAAGCAGGGTTTACTTACACTTACCTGCCAAGTGGCTAGTAGGCAGGAAGCTGCTATGATGAGGTGAGGGTCCAAAAGGGGTGGTAGCTGGGTGTGCAGCACCTGTGAAAACAAGGTAGGGATATGTTTTTAGTCCAGTGATGGGTTAAAAATATGAAAAACTGAGTCTCCTGTCCAAGTCCATGAGGTAGATACAAAGGCACAGGATATACTTTAAGTACCACAGAGGTAGAAAGACACCATATGAAACGTAGCAATAGGTAGAATTTCTTTCCCTGTACCCTCAATCAGGGCAAGACAAAGGGTGAATGTAAGATCTTGCATCAAAATTTAATAATTCTTATACTGATGCCTTTTTACAAAAGATTCATGTAGTAGTATAATTTATTTCACTGCATTTAAATTGGGCTGGGTCACACATCAAAACAGATCATTCTGAAGTGGGACAGTTGGTGGCAAGGATGCATATGAAGCAGCACTCTGTGATGGGCACACACGGATCATGAAATCAAACATCCCTATCCCAGGGTATTTGCCTTTAGGTTCCCTGAATGCATGGTGTGTTGCATTTTAGGCTAGAATTAAAGTACATGACGTCTCCCCTGCCCATCTGTTGTTGAGTTCGGTGATACTGTTCACTGCCAGCTAGGGAGCATCACATCAGACTTTGCTGGGTTGCTTCTGGGGCCTTGTCTACACTAGTAAATATTTCCTCTAAAATTTCCCATCACTGCTAATGGTTGATTCAGCTCAGCTGGTGGTATCAATGGTAGGAGCCCTAGCTGACACAAGGCCCTGGAGATTGCCAACATTTTAACACTAGGTTGGGTAGACCAGCTCCATGCAGGGTTAGGTAGACATGGTGTTTACAGTGCTGGTGGCCAGTTGGAGCACTGCCTGTGCTAATATCCCACTACTGCAGCTGAAATGCTTGGAAATTCTTAAGACAATGGTTTACTGTAAATACATCCTCCTGCCTTGCTCAAAGGGAACAAAAACATAATATATAAAAAACAAGATGCCCCCATTCCCATGTTTTATTATGAACTAATGAGACTCCATCATTGGGCAATGACAGAACTGGCACTTTTTTGAGACCAGGCTAAGCTGTGCAGAAAATTGACCAAGAACTTAGCACAGCCTTTCGATGAAGCATTTCACTGCTTGCTTTTCTCATGTTGCACTGTAAATGTATTCAATGAAAAGTTAACCTCCATTAAGACTGGAAGAAATATAAAGCAGATTCTGTCTGCAACACGGCACCACGGGGATGTGGCACTACTAAGGGTCACAGTGGATAGTAATTAACTTACAGAGCAGAAACTACATGGCCAATCCCCACCTCCCTAAAGTGAATACAACTCAGTCCAAACCAGGAGATGGATGTACCTA
The DNA here is from genome assembly GCA_007922155.1 of Mesoclemmys tuberculata. Classification (NCBI taxonomy): domain Eukaryota; kingdom Metazoa; phylum Chordata; order Testudines; family Chelidae; genus Mesoclemmys; species Mesoclemmys tuberculata. Next base: position 3,197,189 of record ML675640.1, read on the forward strand.
TCCACTATCTGTGTCAGGAACTGATGCACAGAAGATCATTGTTAAACAGAGTAATGTGTCCTAAACATGAGCAGACTATAAAGCCCCAGGGAGAGACACATGTGAGTCCCACACCAACTTGGGCACTGCAAATCTAAGCAGCCAGAAAATGAGTTAAGGAAACTTAAGAGAGACCACAGCAACGAAACCTGAAGTTATCTATAAACATTCCAACTGCTCCACTGCTTCAAGATGGATGGAGACTGTCATCTATCTAATCCTTTAAGATTTCAGAAGATGTATAACGGATGGGAGATTTCTTCAAAGGAGACAGCTTACAAACTCAACTACATGGGCTGATGATAAAAAAATCCTCTGGAGAAAGCCAGGAGCAGCACTGTGGGCTGTCAGGTAGTTATTAAATATAACGTCTGCCAGGCAGCAGAACATCCGTCCTGAAGACAGGTGGCCCTAAGATAACTTATGTCTCCCACAGTAACAAGGCAACACAGCAGAACCAATGATTCACACCAACTACACACTTGTTCAATCAGGTGAAAAGAGTGCCTCAGATATTGTAGAGTAAAAGATTTATTTATCTATATATTTCTGCTGCAAGGTTTGTTCACTCGACTCTTCTCTGATAGCACACTTTACTTAGATTTACTGTGTGATGGCTGTTGTGATTAATATACTCACAGACTAGTTGCTCTAAGGTTATTTATCTCCAGTTGAAGTAAAGGATTCTATTAATTTGCCTTCTTTAACAAACCTATTCCATGCTACTTCTATTCTTGCTTTTGTTAAAGATAAGCTTGTTGTTGTTATATCATTGGAGATCTAGATATTTCTCAGGCATGCTTGCTTCTTTAAAAAAAATGTTCAAGATATTAACTGGACAGCAGTTTCAATTCAATAGACCATTTCTGTCTATGACTGCAAACTGTAGTATAATACAATCCTGAGCAGCAAAACTGAACATTTAGTGGGCATCTTTTAAAAACAACAAGGGCTTGATTTCAAGATAGAGAGAAGAAAAACAGCTCCCATAGTTAAAGTAATCAGTGTATTGCATACACCTACAGATTTACTGTATCTAAGTACATACATAAAGACATCACCGTAGTATCTGAGCACCAGCATAGAGATGCTGTGTATGCAGCGTGGCATCATTCAGCATAAAAGTTTTACTGACTTGATGGGCACATTGCTTGTGTGTGGTGAAGTCACCAGTCACTCCCCCGTTTTGTTTATAATTCATTTCCACAAATCATTGCGGAAAGATAAATAGGTCCCAGTGACAAAGGTACTGAAGGCTACCTAAACCTTGTATTTGAATCTCGGCTCTCAACTTGATGCTGAGTTAGTTTTCTTTTAGGATTTGGGCAAAATTCATGCTACTCTTTAACCACATTAATTTTAATGGAGTTATACCATGGATAAATTTGACTATATTGGTCACAAATATACACAAGTGATACCGTGTCCTAAAAGAAGAGTAAGGGGAGGAAAGAAAAACAAAATGTAAATGACCCACTAGTTAACTATATAAATGAGAATTATATTCTGTCATCTGATTGAAGTGCACAGCAGATTTAGGTATCTAACATATGGAAATAACGTCAGAAGTTGGTTGGGGGGAAAAAGGACTCTTGGGGAAGAAGACAGAAATCTTCCTGAATATAAAACAATAACCACACACACTAGTATGTCAGGGTTGCATACTGCTTCAGTCAGAGCTATTGGGAAGAATTCAATGTGGATTATATGGTGTGTTTTTTTTTTTTTTTAAAAAAAAAGCTTTTAATGAAAAATAGTTAACAATGAATTTTTTTTTATTTTCTCTGATGCTTTAAAATCAATTGTTGGAACTTTTTGTTCACAGAAAATGTTTTCAGCAGATAAAACACCAAAATTTTGGGGAGGTATATCATGGACAAGTTAAAAAAAAAAAAGGCAGAAAATGGATCCATTTGAAATTCTCTGCAATAGAAACATTTTTTTTTTCCAAAATAATTTTTTGACCAGCTCCCTACAGCATGTTAGTCTGACATGTGCCAAACTAAACAAAAAGCCAGCTGGTTAGACCCAAGTTCAAGAATCAGTTCCTATGAACATTCCCTGTAATTCCTTTTGCTTTGTGGGGTAACCCGCAGTTCCATCTGGACTGAAACAGGAAGACACAGCAGAAGCCAGAGATGGATCTGTTTAATAGCACAGTTAACAATGTTCTTTAATATTTTCAAACCATTATGCACAGTAACACTGCACTGCTTTAATTTTTGAGACATAATAATAATAGAGAAAAACATATGATATTCACTGACTATGTGATATCTCTGCAACAAATCATGATTATCTCCTTACCTGTTGTGGAAAACAGAGGCCTGGCAAGGTCTTGTGGGTAATGGAATCCTGGAAAAACTCCAGGGGCAGGAGGTCTGCTGAACAGGTCAAGTTTACCACCTATCTCTAGCTTGTGGGGATCCAGCTGCATTTGCTGTCAAACAATACAAGAACAATCTCATTATACATTTCCTTTCTTTATGGGGGGAAAAAGAGAGAGAATTCAGGCTCACTGCTGCTTAGTACTGCCAGGGAGAGTTAGGGAGTGTGACGGCAGTGTCTGTGGTCACATACAGTAGTCATGCTCTGACAGCCTCTATAAGGCCATTTCACTCCACAGCTTCTCAGCTGTCTGCCTCATCCACATCAATCAGGTCTAAAGTGAGCTCTTAGCCCCACAGCATACAGAGCTGAGCATGCAACATGATACACTGAGTGCAATGCATCCCAGGATCAGTCTGCAGTCTTGACCTGATAAAAAACATTCCACAGGCTGAAAGCTACAGACAGAACCAGAAGCCTTAAGAGTCGACGACAGAATTCTGTGCTTTGTTGCTCCAGTTCAGAGAGAGAGACTTTCACAGACTATTTCTTTTCTAGAGCTAGTAAGCTCCAAATGAAAGGGGGAAGGAGAGAGAAGAGATGTGGAGGAATGAAGAATAATGCCTATGAGACTCTGGATGAGATTTTTAACTTTCCCCTAGAGAAAGATGCAAGGCTACTAGCAAAGAGCCAGACTGATACATTGAGAAACGTCACCTATTCTGAGAAAATAAATCTTTGTATAAATGTACAGAATAAAATGATATTTTTCACTTACTAAAATTTACATTTACTATTTTATGGTATTAATTAAAGAGCTCCAAGTTAAAGTAGTAAATATTTACTATTAACCAGACAAAAACTACAGTAGGAGCCATGAAAAATCACTACAGAGATTGTTTTACTGTGGTATCTGCTGTTCTAAAAGTAGGCCCCTGCCAGGGAGAATGTTGAGTTTGTAATGGCACCCAATGTACCTAATCTTGTTATCTCTTCAGTTTTTAAATTCCCTCCCATCCCCCCACAGAATCAAAGAAGAAAACCCAACAACCTCTAACACAGTAACTATCATTCTACTCGCCTGCTCTATGTTTTGTAAAATGTCCTTCACCGTATCGGTCATTTCATTCTGAATAGGATAATACTCCATATTCCACAGGAGGTACTAGTGCAGAAGGGAAATGATATTAAACATGTATGCTTCATAAAAAGCTGGATCTTGGGCAAAATTACCCTCCCCCTTCCCTTCTTCTGATCTTCCTCTGGCTTTATACTTAATATCTGCTGCGTGTTTTGCTATCATTCAACCCAACTTCCTTGCCCTCAGACAAACTTAACAGTTTCTGCCACAGATGTTAAAAGATTGAAAGACTTAGTTAATCTATGCATCACAAGCTGAAGCATCATCACTAGTATTCTGCTTCCTGCTCATCAGTTACTAGAATTTAGCTTATAAGAAGCCAGAAGTTTTGGCTTCATTGGCTAAACTGGCTCTGTTACCTTTATCTTCTGCTGGTGATGGTAGATCTGCCAGGCAATCTGTACGTGGACTGCACACCACTTCCCAGGCTTCTGCAACCAAACGGATAAGAATATAGATTAGTTCAGCGTTAACCGTTTATAAAGCCATCTGTATAATCACCTATTTCCCTTTATTTAAAACAGACAGTTAAGAAATGAGAGAGACCGATCGCTAAATTGGCAGAGGGAAGTAATCAACATTTTTAGTGTCTTGAAATTGATTAAATGTAATTTTTTTAATTTTTAAAATAAAGGGGGATTGAAAAGCAAGAGGTGATATTTTCCATTACTAGCTCCAAGTGGGAGTGGAGGACATAGGCACGCAGAGTTGACACCCTAAGCTACAGGAGCCATGCTTTGTTCTTTTTGACATATATATCACTACACTGTAAAGCCACACTAAATGGCATGAAGAATATTACTACATCTATGATAAAGTGGAACTTATAGTTAATAGTTCTATACATGTGTTTTAATCTGAATGATGTTCCTCAAATGTAGCTGAAACTAACTATTACATATTTCTTCAAGCAAAGGATGAACATAACACTTCTGCTGTACATAGAATCATAGAATATTAGAGTTGGAAGGGACCTTAGGTCGTCATCTAGTCCAACCCCCTGCTCAAAGCAGGACCAACCCCAACTACATCATCCCAGCCAGGGCTTTGTGAAGCCACACCTTAAAAATCTCTAGGGATAAAGATTCCACTACCTTCCTAGGTAACCCATTCCAGTGCCTAGTGAAAACCTTTTTCCTAATGTCCAACCTAGACCTCCTCCACTGCAACTTGAGACCGTTGCTCCTTGTTCTGTCATCTGCCACCACTGAAAACAGCCTAGCTCCATCCTCCCTGGAACCCCCTTTCAGGTATTTAAAGGCTGCTATCAAATCCCCCCTCATTCTTCTCTTCTGCAGACTAAACAGGCCTAGTTCTTTCAGCCTCTCCTCATAAGTCTTGTGCTCCTGTCCCCTAATCATTTTTGTTGCCCTCCACTGGACTCTGTCCAACTTGTCCACATCCTTTTTGTAGTGGGGGGCCCAAAACTGGACACAATACTCCAAATACGGCATCACCAATGCCGAATAGAGGGGAATAGTCACTTCCCGCGATCTGCTGGCAATACTCTTACTAATGCAGCCCAATATGCCATTAGCCTTCTTGGCAACCAGGGCACACTGCTGACTCATATCCAGCTTCTTATCCACTGTAACCTTTTCTGCAGAACTGCTGCCTAGCTCGTCTGTCCGCAGTCTGTAGCTGTGCATGGGATTCTTCCGTCCTAAGTGCAGGACTCTGCACTTGTCCTTGTTGAATCTCGTCAGATTTCTTTTGGCCCAATCCTCTAATTTGTTTAGGTCCTTCTGTATCCTATCGCTACTTTTCAGGATATCTACCACTCTCTCTAGCTTAGTGTCATCTGAAAACTTGCTGAGGGTGCAATCTACCCCTCTTCCAGATCATTAATGAAGATGTTGAACAAAACCGGCCGCAGGACCGACCCCTGGGGCATTCCGCTTGTGACCGGCTGTCAGCTAGACATGGAGCCATTGATCACTACTCGTTGAGCCCTTTGTTAAGTTTTGTTAAGTTTCAAAAGCATGTATCCTTTATAAAAATGTAAAAATCCCCCACAACCCTTACTTACTCTTACTGGCGGTCTATAGGGGTCAGAGACCTATGAAGAAAGCAGAAATAAAAATTAGAGATTTTTCTTAAACTGGTCAATATATGGCAAGGTAGGGAACTTCCTTCCTTGGAGCACATGAAAATGTAGAAGGCGGCATTGTTCTAGAGAAGTCCTTTGTGGCATAGGAAACCCAAAAGGCTTAAAGGAGGAGCTTCATTAAAACTCATCTCTTTCAGTTCTTACACCAAACACAACAGGATTTATGATAGATAAAGCAGTTACATGCCAGCAACCAAACAGTGCCAAGGTTTTTCAGAACCAAGTAATCCTCCCACAATGGAGTGCATTAAAAACTGCTGCTCTCTAAACAAGGCTAAAAGGAAAGAGCTTAAAGGGTTTCCTGCTTCACTTCCGGTGGACTTTGTTTAAATGAGTTTGTAAATCCCCCTGCATTCATGAACTGTTGAAGCTTATTGCCGTAACAGCATATTCAACCTCTGAAGGCTAGTTCTCTCTTGAATCGTATTCTCTTTATTATAAACAATCAAACTGTTTACTGGAACCGAAGGAAGAGTAAAAGAAAGGTTGCAAATTGTTGCTTTACCCCTGGAGTCTTTTGCAGAAGAGTGTGGTGGACTGTGCCTGGTCTACCTGCTACATCAATTGGATTTGAAGTCTAAAAGAAAAGAAAATAGCATGAGTCATGCTGTACTGTACCAGCAGCACACCTGATAGCTCTAGCTACAGTAAATTCCATTAATCAGTCAATGTTTCTACTGTGCTTGAACACACACATTGCTGTATTAGTGCTAAATGTTATCCTCTCAGTGGCTCCCAACTATGTTTATCCACCATGTCATCTATTAGTATTTAGCAGTGGTCGCACCTAAAGACCCTACTGAGATCATGGCTCTATTATGCTGGGAGCTGTACGATCACATAGTAAGAGTCCCTGCCCCAAAGTGTGTACAATCTAAGTAGACAAAAGATGGGAGATGAAACAGAGGCAGGTAGTGGTGAAGTAACATGCACAAGGGTCACATACAGCAGGTCAATGTGATAGCCAAGAACAGAACCCAGATTTCCCACATCCTAGTCTAGTGTTGTGTCCACTGGGCCAAACTACCTCTCTGAGCAGCTTCTGCCATGGGTAGAAATGTACTGGTGGTCAATTTTAAGAAAAAGAGCCTGTGTAGACATAGCTTTAGTGGCTGACATGGTACACCCTGGAGTGTGCTTAATAGATACTTTATAATAGTACTTTCCCAACTTCTTTCCAGTTGTTTATTCAATTGTTTCCCCAACGAGAATTAAACACTTGGGAATGTAGAATCCCTCCTCTGTGGTGCCATTTGGTTTTTCTCAGTTCCAGCCCAGCTCACAGAGCCCTCTCTTGGCTGGCTGGAAGAGAAGCCCAAGACCTGGAATTGTATGTAAACAATCAGTCTTTGACTTCCCAAGTAACTGCACCCGTTGCTCCCAAAAGGCTGAGTGCAGACAGCTTAGGGCTAATTCCTTGGTTGGCTATTTTACTCAGAATTTAGGTCACGTTTCTGTGGATTCCAAACAACCAGGTTTTAGGAGCAACAGTAAATGTAGGGTTTTTGTTTGTTTAATTTAATTTTCTCAGGGCAAGTTGTTAAAACTGTCATATTTATTTTAAAGACAATTCTGAATTGTATAAGTGAAGAGGCATACTCCTTTGATAGATCTGCATTCAAGGAAGGGACTCTTAGGGTCTCTGAGGTTTAGGGAGGAAACAAAAAACGTAGTTACTTACCAGTAACTGTTGTTCTTCGAGATGTGTTGCTCAGATCCATTCCACTTAGGTGTGTGCGCGCCCTCGTGCACAGCTCTCCGGAGAACTTTTCTAGCAGCCCCTGCAGGGGCCGGTCTCAGCGCCCCCTGGAGTCCCGCCCTTATGCGGCGGTACATATAGCGCTGCCGGCCCCTCCCCTCCTCAGTCCCTTCTTTCTGCTGACTCCGACAGCGGGGACGGAGGGTGGGTGTGGAATGGATCTGAGCAACACATCTC
>ML675640.1:3209742-3287630 GCA_007922155.1 Mesoclemmys tuberculata
GGGCGGAAAGAAGGAACTGAGGAGGGGAGGGGCCGGCAGCGCTATATGTACCGCCGCATAAGGGCGGGACTCCAGGGGGCGCTGAGACCGACCCCTGCAGGGGCTGCTAGAAAAGTTCTCCGGAGAGCTGTGCACGAGGGCGCGCACACATCTAAGTGGAATGCATCTGAGCAATCACTCAAAGGAGAAGTCACAGCTATGATATGGTCAAGAGTCTTGAAATCACACTGATGACAGAGTGTTATTCTGTCCTTCTGTCCCCTGGAAATCGATAGGAATGCTTTCTCCAGGACAGCTAACTGAATACTTTTGACCTTTTCAAGTTCTTAGCTTGTGAGAATGCCTTTTGGGAAACTCGCTGAGAAGTTTATAGTCAGCCTGGATTTATCTGAGTGGCTTTACACAGCAGGCCTCAGGCAAGTGACAGGGGAGAAGAAAGAAACAGGGACAAAAACCAACCCTTTGCTTTGTAGGGCAGGCAGTACAGAATTCATTGTGCCAGAATCAAGCCACTGTTTGTCCTAATTATCTAGAATTCAGCCAAACAGCTTGGAGGAAGAGGGAAAGGAAAAATAAGGAGGTCACAGAGACTAGTGTAGTTTCACCCAAAGGCTCAGCTCTGTCTCCTCTAGGGAATTGGAAAAGAATGTGGCAAATTGCAGATCAATTTTTCAGTGCATTCATGTCCCTCCAGATGTTAGCTTCCATGTAAATACAGCACTGCCCACTCCATCACACTGACCTTGTGCATCTTAACCTTGAACTAGTGAGTGTTCAATGTATTTTACCTCTAAAATAAATCAAAAGGTAGTTACATAGTACTTGGAATTGCTTAGAAATGTGAAAGACCTGTGCTCACTCTTTCCTTCTTACTGCAGAATAGTTTCCCTGTAGGTCTCATGGTATTTTACAGCAAGCTGGTATTATATAGTTTTGCATTGAAGATGGAAACCAGAAGAGCACATTATCAGTATATCAGAGGCTGTCTCATTATAGGCAGCTTTGTAGCAAAACTACTATTTTCTGATGTCAGAAGAATTTTACGACTCTTGATAGTTCCATAAGGTTTGTGCATCTCTTTCAGATGAGATGTAAACTGAGGTCCTCACCACTTCTTGTCATTACAGATCTTCTAGAGTTCTTTGCAAGTACAACAACATTAACCCTGGTGTCCTGGCCATATTCCAAGCTATATAATTACATACTTCCTTCCTAAATTCCACCCCTTACCCATTCTTCCTCCTAGATTAAACTGGAGAATTTATTCTTCCATTCCTGTACTTTACTTTGTGTTGTGTTCTAGTTGAGATAGGCCATTTATTATGGATTCCACGCTATTTACAAAAAAAAGGTCACAGAGGCTTGATAAATCACTGTAAAGCTCTTTTAGCATCCATTAAAAAAATTAAACCTTGTGAAGTCTTTAATCACAGTGGTAAATAGTTACTCACTCCCATTGACTTCAGTGGGATTGCTCATGTGAGTAACTGCTCATCACGGCAAGTAAATGCACACTCTTTTTTTAGCCATACATTTCTTTCTGGTCTGGTTGCAAGAATTATCTTCCAAATGCAGTCAGTGCTTAACTGATACTGTGCTGGTTCCTGAAGCCCTTCAATAAACAGTAATTCTGCAGATCATTTCTTATCTTTCTACAAAGATGTGTTTAGAGATGACAGGAGATCTATAAAACCATGTCACTTCGGAAGATATAAAACAAACATGCTTTATCACAACAAGACTGAGTGTCACTTTTATAAGAATGTCATCAATATTCTCTGTGTACTATGGATTTTTCTACTGGAATGGATGTAATGTTTTCAGTATATGTTCTCACTTTAAAAAAGAACATTAAGTTTGAAAAAAAGTATGTGCCATGGAGATTTTTTAAAGTTTTTAAATTTGCAAATTTTGCCAATTAGCACTAGTTATAATACTTTGCAGTTGTACACTGTCTTTCATCCAAGCATCTGAAAGCACTTACAGACATTAAATAAGCCTCACAAAACCACTGCATGGTAAGTATGTTGTCATCCTCATTTTATAGATGAAGAAGCTGAGACACAGAGGGGTAAGTGACTTGCCGGAGGTCAGAAAGCAAATCAGTGACAGAACTTGGAATCAAATGCTTCACTCCTGCTCTAAACACTAAAAAGCATTCTCTCTTATTATTGTTCCGGTGCTTTGATAGCCAATTTCACCCCCTCAGCTGGCTGTTATTTAGTTGGGGAAGTGACCCAAGTGTATCAATCTGTTTAATTTGTGAAGTGTTTGAGATTCATCAGTTTGTATTAGAACTGGGTAAATATTTTGAAGTAATTTATTTGACCGAATTTCTGCTTAGCTAGATTTGACTTAGGGCAGTGATCCCCAGTGGAGGCTGGGAACGGGGGCCAAAGCTGCAGTTGGGGGCTGGAAGCTGGGGCCTGGGACTGCAGCCATGGGGCCTGAGGCTAGGGCCAGGAATGGGGCTGCAGAGCCTAGCGCTGCGAACAGGAGCTGTGGCTGGGCAGGAGCAGGGCCTGGGGCTGAAGCTGGGAGCCAAGGCTGGGGCTGGAACTGAGATCGGGGAAGAATGGGGCTAGGTGGGACTCCCACCCTCCCTAGGGGGGGGGCTGACCCAGGCCCTGCTGCACCTCTCCAAAGGTTCCTCCAGGGGCGTGCCCTACAGTTTGGGGACCTCTGATTTAGGGCATGTCTACACTATAAAATTATGTCAACCTAAACTGCATCCGCATACAACTGCCGCAGTAATTAAATTGTTTTTGCATTTCCGCACTATTCTCATTGTGTTGGCAGTACATGTCCTACCAGCAATGACTGTACCGATTGTACTGTCAGTGTGGGGCATTGCAAGATGGCTTCTGAAAGCCAGTAACAGTCAATGTAAGCAATGCAGCGTCTACACTTACGGCAGCAGCAAAGACACGCTCAATTGATCCAGAAATCGATTTAATAAAGTCACCTCCCCAAAAAGCGTAGTGCTGCATCGACAGGTACGTATTTCCCTTCGACTGCTGCTGAATTTCACCAGTACTGTAGACCAGGCCTGACAATGTGTTGACCTAACTACATCGACACTGACTCTATGTCTTTTGTGGAGGTGGAGTTAAGTCGGTGTAGCGGGGCAGTTACATCAGCAGGAGTGAAATTTTCATTTAGACACATTGTTAGGTCAACATAAGCTGCCTTGTATCAACCTAACTCTCTAGTGTAGATGAGGCCTTAGACTTTCATATGAACCACTGCACTCCTCTCCAAAGAGCAATTCCCGGCTCCACAAAGCAGCTGAGCTAGTCAAAAAGGTCATTCAAATAATCAACGACAGCACAATTCTGGTCACAGTCTCCTGTCGAAAGATCAAAGCCCATGCCTAATGTAAAAATAATAAATTTGTACCTTCGGCTGAAATGCTCCCTGAAGTGACCCAAAAGGACCTGAATGCGGAAGCATAGGTGGCATTCCAGGCATTGCAGGAGGATAGGTTGGAAAGAACTATAAAAGAAAAAGATGACATGAACAACAGTGGAGGCAGGACCTAAGCCTGCCAAACATGGTTACAAAACTTTTACAAGCCAAAATAAAACTTGAAAATTTCCAGGTCTGAAGCCTGAATATCGATGCTGCAATTCTTAACCTGCAGCCTGAGCCCCATGAGCCCGCGTCAGCTGATCAGGGCCAGCCACTGCTGTGCCACAGGTCTTTTATTGCTTCGTCTTGTGACAGAGCAAAACTTTTATAAAAGGACCATGTGCTACGTGGCACTGCATTGTGTGGAGATCTGATTTGCACAGGGATGCAGAAATCCACTCTATCAGAAATCTCTATGCACTCCCCACCTTCCCAGGCACAGCAATTTAAAGCCAAAGCAAAAAAAATGCAAACAAAGTTGAAAAGTACAAAAATTTTACATTTAAAAAAAATTCAAACACGACTAGGAAAACAGTGTCGATGGATGACTCAAAACGCAGTCTATATCAATTAAAGACACTCAAGTAATGCAGTGGCAAGTGGAAGCACAAACAGTGGTACTGCTTAAAAACATGAACACTCACGTTGGAATGTCGAAAGTAAGGGTTGTCTAATTTGGGAGCATACTTGTCAAACTGGAAGTAAAAGAGAAAAGAGAAGTTGAATTTGCTTTCCACAGCACATAATGCACCCAGATTTCAACATCCATAAATGAATCATGGCATAGCATTTACCAGACCAGGGAAGACTATTCCACACTCACATGGGAGGGAGTGACCAGTCTTCCAAAGCTGTAACAGTGGTAAAGTTATAGCACCTAGTTGTCTACTAGCCCCAGAAGTACCTCTCTGAGTAACAAACTTTGCAGAAATTGGTTGCCTCGTTGTTATCAAGAGGGAGTGAGTGTTCCAATTCAGAGCTCTATCAAAAAATGTAGGGAAGTTGTTTTCAGATCCAAAGCTGGCACCTCTCTCTAACGTGCTAAACTAGTGCTCTAAATCAGAATGCCAGGGAAGTTTGGATTCTAATCCAGATCTTACTTCTGCAACTTGGACCCAGCTCTAATTGTCAAGCTACTACAAAAACAAAATACAAAGTACAAACTATCTGGTGCAGTCAGCCATTTCCCCCTCCCTGTTGCAGGGGCGATGCCAATATGGTGACAATAGCTTTTTGGAAAGGGACCTAAGGGCTCCATGCAGAGACTATTATATTAATCCACCCGCTCCCAAACGAGGAGAGGTTCAGTGCTCACAGGAGAAAGCCTGACTGTGAATGCTCCCCAGCCTCCCAGCATAGGGCTTTAACACCTCCATGCATGTGACAGGGTCCTATATTTATTCTCACCAGCATTGGTCCTGAACACCTTTAGAAAAAAAATTCAGGTTTCATCTTTGAACAATAAATATACTGTTGAGGGGGAGGGCGGCCGAGGGACAGTGAGCAAGGACCCCCTGGCATGCTGCTCATTTGGCAAGTCAACTGCTGTTACACGCTATCCTACGTGCAGGAGAGCAGATTTGTAATTTCATTAATTACAGTTATTACTGGAGCCATGTACCCGCCAGTGTAAATACCATAAATTACTAAACACATGCAGCTGGAGATTTCAACACTCCTCTCTGGCATTAGGGTTAATAAACCTGATTTAGTGGAATATAAGGAGATGTGAGTAAAATACAACGAAAGAGCCTCCCAAGCTTTTTTCACTAGAAAGTCTGACATCAACAGGGCATGGGTGGGCGGGGAGGGAGCTGTCAGCAGGATCAGATATCAGGATTCTCAAATAACACACCAGGTTTCAAGGAATGTTTAGAGGTTGTTTTACACAGTAGAAGAGAAAAAGGTATTTGCACATGGCTACACTGTGCAAGCACCTGGGGCTCAATTTGGGGTAGGAGATATTACTTTCATTGTTCTGTCGCTAAGCGGATTATTACTAAACAATGTCGTCATGCAACTCACACCAGGAAAGAAAAGTGAGAAATATTATTTCCCATGAATCACTGGTAGTTTTCCCCAAATGCTGCCTTTAATGGTTATTTCTCACTTTTGCGAGTCCTAGTAGAAGAGGACTCTCTACGTTTTAGATGTGGCATGAACTGAGGAGGAAAACGCTGAATTTTGTTTTTTCAACCTAACAAAATAATAATTGCCAGGGATGAAAGGAGCAAGTGTTTACAAGACCTGGCAAACCTGGTTTATGCCAGATACCCTAAGATTGCATAACAGCAGTGGAAAAGCCCCATTGTGTTACAAGCAATGCCAGTGAAGAAATGAGACAGTTTATTCCATGGCCAGGTTTTGTCCTGTAAGAAGAGCCAGCCACCCATCAGTGTTTGCTGGCCAAATCCAATAATAAATGCCCAAATTGTCTATTGGACACAGTTTGGGGAAATAGAAAACAAACAAACAGGACAACATTGAAATCAAACAGTGTAAGTACTGTGTTACAGTAAGAAATGCAAGCAGACCTGTACTATATACTCCAGTATAGACAGCCAGATATATATTATTCCACAAAACCTTTCTTGACATTTTATTTTATATTAGGAGAGAGTGTGTGTGTGTGTGTGTGTGTGTCTCTGTCTCCAAGGATGGGTTGCTAATCTAAACAAAAGTACAGAACTGACTGTGTACCATGAAAAAGAAAGATAAAGGGGCCAGAGAACTGCGCAAACAGTGTATCTGTTTATTGGTTGCAGCACAAGTGAACCGTGACGATAAACGTTCTTGGTTCTGAATGGGAAAGAGAAAATCCTTCAAGAGTTGAGGGGCTTAAGTCAGGAGTGGGGCTTCTTGGGGGATGAGGGGGAGAGAAGCCTGCCTGACAAAGAGAATTGATTTTGGTAAGGTTGGGTTAGGCTTTTTGATCCAAGATTCTTTACTTATCCTCACATTTTGGGATGGGGTACGCACCAGGGGAGGTGCAGAGGGTGGCATGAGCGGCATCTGGGGTAAGCTGGATGGAAAAGGAGTGAATGTGTGCTGGTGGGTGTGCTGGTGCTGGTGGGTGTGTTGGTGCTGGTGAAACTCCGCCCTCAGCAGCGGCACCGGGCCAAGAGAGGCACCAGCCCGGTCCGAACTCTGAACCAAAAACCGGTTGTTCAGCTCCTGCCTGAGCAGTTCATGATCTAGAGGAGAGAGAGAGAAAAAAAAAAAAAAGACACAAAGGCCCATTGGCCTGTGAGTTCCACAAAGACGTAGAAGAAAGAGTCAGATATTCACCTGGCATTCCCTGTTTCTGCAGGTCATGCTGTGGTGGTTTTCTACGTGAGGACTCATTGGTGGAGGTAAGAGAGATGCCTGTGACAAAGTACCAATCAGAATCCCCGAATGAGGCTGGCAATACATGATTGGTTGGTTGAATGATATCAACAGGCTGGTATCTAAAGACAAGAGAGAACACCATGAGTCATCACAGCAGAAAACACAGTGGGGCTTCATAAAGCATAAACAAGCTTGCCCTTCCCCACTCCCCCCAAACCCAGCCATGAATACTGAGATTAGGACATTTTAAAAGGGACACTATCAAGTTAAAAACTAAAAATGGAATGACTCCCTTTTTTCCCAACCCATAACAAGGTCCCTTCCCTATATTATAACCCCACTTTACATTATCAACAAAAGTTTTAAACATTCCCCCTCCACCCCTTTTTTTGGGTACATTCACCTCAGCTATGACAGTGAAAATACACTAGTCAGTTTCAACTCAGGTTTTCCTGCAAAAGGCTGCAATGTTTGTGCTGGGAGCACTGCAGAGGAATATTGGTTGGTTTTAAAATAAGCAAGACAACCCTGTTCCCACTGAAATTAAAAAATGCTGGGAAACATTTGCACTGATCTTTAAATCCTATTTTTTGGCCAAAATTGACCTGTTGGTGTCCCTTTGAAAAAGGCACTTTAAAAACCACAGCAAAGCACTGGGGAAATGACAGCAAATAACTTCAACATCCCTCCAAGGAAAACAAGGGCCAATCCACAGAGATACAGAACAGTCTGACATGACTGGCTTCACTGAGTTCTCTGTGTGTGAGAAGCAGCCAGGTTAGTGCCTGATCACATGATAGCATTTTTCAGTGGCTCTTTATGCCACTTAAAGGCAACTTAAAGGCTCGCCCACAAATCTTTTGTGGTAGTGATGGGGGTCTCTCTGTTCTTGGCCCAGTCTGGCTACCATTTTATTGTCATCCCCATCTGCAAGACTCCTTGTGGAAGCCATACAAACTCCAGCCAGGAGGCAACTCCACAGGCCTCAATTCAGCTGCCATGAATTGATATACAGTACAATGAGCCTCAAACTCTGGGCTGTGTATGAACTTGCTGCCTTCACTTACTCCTGGGGAGGTGAAAGATAAAGATCAGGAATCAAGCTGATGCATACCATGTGACTAATGGTAACCATTAACCAATCAGGCTGGGCTGAAAATACCACAAAATATACACACTACATTAGCTGATTTGTTCAGTGTCACTTAAGCGCCTCGGCCTGTGAGTTTAAGCTGCTGTTCCACAGTAGTGCCCATGGGATTGGATTTACTCTCCTCCTTTTGATATAAAGGGGGGGGGAAGGGGAGGAGGAGGAGGAAGTATGCACTGTGCACCTGAGAACATTTGTGCTGGGAATTCTGAAGCTTCAGTTCCCTATTCCAAATAACGTACCAATTCTGGAAGAGGTTCAACACCTTTAATGCTATATTTCTAAACATTCCATTTCCTTCTTTTATCAGACAGTAATTGACATTTATTTCTCCTCTGCCTCCAGTTTATTCTCCCGTGTGAAAACTGGGGAAGGGAGGAGGAGGAGGAGACATTTCATTTCACTGGTTCAAGAGCTGAAGAAGGTTGCAGCTGCTATAAAAAGAAAATGTTCTATCATATGATACAGGGACTCCCTTCAGTGTCAATATGGGAGGGTAACTAGCCCTTGGTACCCAGATGGGGACAGATTTTCAACAGGGCTAAGCACTCAATGTACCTTCAGCTCCTATTCACTCCAACACAAGGAGCCAAGAGCACTCTACATTTTGCAAGTTCAGGCCCGTAACAGGGAAAACATCAGTTACAAGACCCCCATCTGGAATGGAGTAAATGTTTATAGCTTTCAGATTGCATTGGAAACTAGTTTCTTGGCATGCACTTGTAAGTGACCTCTCCTCTAGGTGTATGATGTTCCATATTTATAATTACTTCGGGGCCATGCACAGGTTATGAATTAGATTTGTTGCTGTTGAGGCAATATTGGTGAAACGCACAAGGCCTTTGGAGTGCTTTTGCCCTCTTAAATCTTCAACACTGGATTAACATGGCCCTGTGCAAAGAAGTGAATTTCACCCACTATGAAAATGTCAATAGTATGTATCAGGTGGCTTGGCTACGTGTGGGAGGTGACACAGAGTGGACTTGGTTTGAGCAGACTTACATCTCTCTTCATTTCCCATGATGACAAATTTCTTTATGCATTTGAAATACACTTTCTTTTCCATGGTGGGGGGGAGGGGAGGGAGGTGTGTGTGCGTGTGTCATTAGCATTATCCAAAACATTTAACTTCTGTATCTTAAAAGTCTGTGAGGCGGTTTCCATGGAACACATGGCTTTAGATGAAAGAGGTTCAGCAATACTCAGTTTGTAATGACTAAGTCAATTAAACCTTCAGCTTTATTTTCATTTTTGGAAGGGGGAGCAAACAGATCTCATCTCAAATTTTAAATGAATCCAGGAGATTTCTGATTATTTCTTATTTAAATGATGTCTAAAATTGTAATGATCAGATGGGGGAGATAATATCTTTCACCAAAAGACTTTGGTCCAATAAAAGAGACAAACTTTTGAGCAACACAGAGCTCTTCTTCAGGTTTTTTAGAATTATGGAAGATACTGAAATTTTATGAATCATCTGCAGTTGCAGTAAATAGAATAATTGGAGCATGTATCCTCTTCACCGGCTATGTGCTATGGTAAGTATGTCTGACAGGCATATTATAATTATTCATTATTTCCATTGCTGTAGCGCCTGGGAGCTTCAGTCATGGACCAGGACCCCATTGTGCTAGGTGCTGTACACACACAGAACAGCTGCTGTTCTATTATCAAGTATGTGCATAACACACACACATATATATGCTGCTGAACATACACGTATTCCTTGATGTTACACTGATTTCTATAAAACATCCCATTTAAGTTGCAGCAGAATCAGAGAGAGGGACAAATGAACCTTCTAAAATTCTAGTTCATGTTCCACACGTGTCCTTGAGTTAGACTGTAATGGTAAAATGTTCAAAAGCACCCAAAAGTGACTAAGGCTCCTAAGTAACTTTTTCAAAATGAGATCTAAGCACTAAGCCTCAGTGAAAGTCAACAGGATTTATGCTGTTAAGTGCTTAAATAACTTTTGAAAATAGGACTCAGGAGCCTACACCACTTTAGGATACTTTAAAAAAAATATCTTAAGTTTCTAGGAGCCAGTGCAATATCTTTATAAGGCACCATTTACATGCTTTAGGAATATTAAATAATAATAGTAATAATAATAATAATAATAATAATAATAGATTAACACATGGGCAAAAATGGAGAGAAACAAAACAGAACTACTTCTAATATTTAAGACTTTGGTACTTGAACGTAAAGAGCTTATGGTGAGGTTTTCTTTGGGCAAGCACTAAAATACACTGTAAACAACTATAATTAAAATCTAACAACTTAAAAGACAATGTATGTTAAAAATAAATGTGTTTTTAAAAAAAATCTGGCATGACTCAAAGAAACTGGATCTCTCTGTTAGTGTCAAGATAATCCACTTTATGGGGGGGGTTTTTTGGATGGAGGGATAAACGAGAGTTGGCAGCGGTAAGTGCCCCAATATCCGATTTCTTTGAGAGACTTGAAGTCAAACTGGTGGATCTATGGCTGTCTCCAGATTTTAGCCCTCCACCACAACTTTGCCTTTGTCAATAAAAGAATAGACACTGAAAAATCTGGAGGAGCAGCAGCTTGGTATACATTAAGAGCTTTCTAAAAGGCACTATCACACAGTGGGGATAGGGGCAGTGTTCCAGTTGAAAAATGGGCTTTAGAGAGTGGAATCAGGACTAGATACTTTATCTGTCAGTGATGCCTGTTACAAAGGATTTAGCCACACAATAACACAGAGTCACTTGTAGTCACTTGTATTACCACTAAATTCCTAGCACCCAATAATTTGTGTCTCTTGTGTGTGAGAGCACATGTGACAGGGACAGGGAGAGAAGAACACTGACAGCTGCCATTTTATTTTGCTAACATTGTTATGTACCCCCTAACACTCCAAAGGGAGGACAGAAAGCTTTGACTATCACACATCAGGATCAGCCATGGACCTCTTGACTAGCAACCCATCTGGGGTCACTAGTACGTTACCTATGCAAGCTTTGAGTTTACAGAGAAAAAAGATGCCATTAAAAGTTTATCATTTCCTTGTTACACTGACATGCATAGACCTAACTTATTAGTATCACTGACTTGCAAATGCTGGAAGCCAACGGCCTGAACTCTGCCTCTTTGCTTAAAACTTAAGCAGAAGTGCCAAAGGGCAGCAACTACTTTAAATTTAAAGGGACAAAGCAAGCAGTTTTTTTTCTAGAAGGAAAAAAGAAAGGAAGCACCCAAAGGGTCCATGATTCCTCTAACAGTCTCTTCTAGCCTGCTGCTTTTATTGAGTGCACATGTGCTACCAAGCAACATTACACCACAATAAGGACAACATTGCTGATAGGAGTTTGAACCGAGCTCTCCAGAGGTGATATGCAAACCCACTGCATCACTTATTTGTTAGTAGCAGAGCTCTTATCTTTTGCTGGCAAACTACTACATGCGAGCAGGCCACTTCATCTTGCTGCTACTGAAGTCAATGGTGAAAAATCTACTTGAGTTTAATGGTGGGTGCAGGGCTGGCCCGTTAGTGACTACATTCCCAATTCCTCCTCTCATGGTCTATCTGCACTATGTCCAAGACTGGAATTCTAAGTCTCTTTGCCTGAAATAGGGGAAGAAGAATAAATCTCCACTGTGATGCCCAGCATGTCCCCAGGTATGTGGCTGAAATTCTAGACAGGGCCAGGTCCTTAAAAGAAGGCATCTTACCATGCCTGGATGGGAGCCTGAATATTTTGCTCTAATGTTGTTTCGAGAGTTTGTTTGGGGGCAATTCTCATTTCCACCCCTTTAAAAGAGCAATTTTAAATAACAGGATAGTTAGCCCTTGAAAATGAAAGCAGGATGCCAAATCATCAGAGATTTTGGCAGCAGATCTCCCCTCTCCCTACTCTCTAACTGGTTTTATAGGAAACAGAAGGGTACATTTTTGTCAATCCTTGTCCTCGTTAATCCCTGCTGAGTTAGTTGTAGAGTCAAATGCCAGATCAAAAGGAGGCCCCAGCAAATCAGCGTTCTAGTGAAGTCTCCAGCTGCCAGGCTCTCCCACAGGAACAGCTACAGGCTAATGGAGGAACTATCAATGGGGCATTTAGGGCATAAGTGACAACAGGGATGGAAGGGGGAACAAAGGAAACTTCTTAAAAAGGCTGTAAAAATAACAAAAAGTCTAACAGCAGAGCTTGGTGACTTTAGCACTGGGGAAGGAGTGTCTCATTTGCCAATCTATTTTATCTACTCTGTCTGCTGACCAGAACAAATTTCTTCAAATAAGCTCTAAAGAGCAGCTTCTTCCAATGCAGGGTTATTTACTAATTAAATATATAAAGCCACAACTCAACATATTTGGCAAAAACAGAGTGACGGTGGAAATTTATCATTGGACAACCTGCCTCCCCCTCCAGAAAGTAACTAGTTTTTAACAAACCATCCTAAAGCTTATTACAAAGAGCACAACCTCCTCCCCATGGTGGGTAAAAAAGGCAGCAGCAAAAACACAGATTGCAGCATCTTTAAATGAGAACATGAATTTAGGCTAGGAGTTTAAAAAGCACCTGAGGGATTTTGGTGACCAAATCCAGTTGGAAGCCTAACTCCCCTAAGATCTATAGAAAATCCCAACTTTAATAATCATTTATACTCAGATTCATTTCCTCTCCCCTTCTTCCTTTTGTCAGAGAATGAGGAATATACAGCGATTGTCCTGCATTTTAGCCTAGGCATCAGCATGCAAGTCCAATTCAGAGTCTCTGACCTGTTACAATACTACACTTGACCATTTCAGGAGACTCTGCAAAAGGGGATGTTTGCACTGTTTTTTGCCCGCCCACCCCACAATTCTCACAGTAAATATGGTGCATGCAAAGGAGACCAGCCCTGGTAAAAATTAAGAGGACCTACCTGCAGGGTGTCCTGGTATCACAAGGCTGTTGGTGGGTAACGCTGGTGGAGGTGGTAGCGTGGGTGGGGTGGCAAACATGGCCGGATGGTGCTGGTGTTGGGTCTGCGATCTGAGAGGGAAGTGTGAGGTAGCAAGATTAGAGATGGACAGGGGGAGGGCTGGGCCGGAAGAATGGTGAGGAGGGATCTGGGGGGAGAGGGGAAGGTGTTTGGGGAGGCTGATGCTTGTTGCGCTGCTGGCACTGCTGCTCCTGCTGTGGGGGGAGAAATGGGGAGAAGAGAGAAAGAAAGTGTCATACAATGTAAGAGTCAGAACCACACAGTGTCAGAGACAGCTCGGCTCTGTAACAATGACCTTACCCAGCATAAAGGCATGAAACATAGGCCCTTCCTGCCTATTTCTGGGAGCTGTCCAGGTGAGAGTTAAAGATCCCAATGACCTTTCCCAACAGGGCAGCATATGGTGAGAGTTCTCCTGGGTGACATTCCCTTTTGGGACTGAACAGGTTTCAGTTCTCAGAGCTGCGGGTGAGCTAATGTTGAGGTGCTGTAGTGGCAGCTGAATTTGCACTTTTACTTAGCGCATGATGACCTTGCAATGACAATGGGTTCCCTTGTGATCACAAGACTCAATGACTATAATTCCTTGTTCTGTTACTCTGGATGTCCAGATTGCCATAGTATGAGCTATTGTCATGTAATCGTGTTATGCCCCTGCCCTGCATTCTTTGTAGAGGTATTTTATTATACATAAGCAATATGATATATATATTATTTTAATTATACTGGTTTTAGAAGATTATTATTATTCAGTTGCACAGCACTTTAGCAGCTTTGGTGGGGATGGTGGAAAAACAATATCAATGCAATTATTATTATTTACTACATACTTCCATAATACCAATGTCTTGTGATTATCTAAGCTCTCTGAGATACTGGTGTGTTTGTTTGAATGGTGCCAATGTGATGTTGTTATTAAATATTTATATTGCGTGTGGCAAACGGCCGTCTTCTCCCTAGTGGGTCTTGCACTTCTGCCTCTTGTAGTGGGCCAAGACGTTGCTGTAAACCCCGTCTTCCCAGGGAGGGGGACAGGGACCTAGGCCTACCTGCTCCTCCGGGTCCCAGCCCAGGGCCCTCTGAGTAGCAGCTATGTGCTGCTGGCACCTTCCTTGCAGCTGCAGGCTTTTCCCCTGGGCTACTCTCCCGCATCTGTCTTTCTGGCTTCTTGAGCCCAGTACCTTCTTCAGGACTCCACCTCTCTCCCACACACCGCTGTACTCCGTTCTGTTCTCTTGCACGACTCCACACACCACCGTACTCGTTCTGTTCTCCTCCACTTCTCCACACACCACCGTACTCCGTTCTGTTCTCCTCCACTTCACACACTCCTCTGCTCACCACACACCTACTCCTTCAACTCCACACTGTCTCTCAAGAGTAGAAGGTTTTTATAGGCACCTGGGTTGGGCCGTAATTGGTGTCAGCTGACTCTCATTACCCTTTGGCTAGGCTACAGGGAATAAAGCCTGGAGCATTCTAGCACTTACCTAGTTTCCCAGTGCCCTCTGCCCTTGCTATAGCACATGTGGACACACTTAAAGGCCACAACCAAGGAGGGGCCCCACTGTGCTAGGTGCCATACAAACTGGTAGTAAATGACAGTCCCATGTCTTGTTCTTATAGACTCATAGACTCATAGGTCAGAAGGGACCAATATGATCATCTAGTCTGACCTCCTGCACAAGGCAGGCCACAAAACCCTACCCATACACATTTATAACAACCCCGAACCCATGACTGAGTTATTGAAATCCTCAAAAGTGAGATTTGAAGACCTCAAACTGCAGGGAATCCATCAGCAAGCGACCCATGCCCCACGCTGCAGAGGAAGGCGAAAAACCTCCGGGGCCTCTGCCAATCCGCCCCGGAGGAAAATTCCTTCCCGACCCCAAATATGGCGATCAGCTAAACCCCGAGCATGCGGGCAAGACTCACCAGTCAGCACCCAAAAAAGAATTCTCTGCAGTAACTCAGTTCCCATCCCATCAACATTCCCACAGACCATTGAGCAGACTTATCTGCTGATAATCCAAATCAATTGCTCAAATTAAACTATCCCATCATAACATCCCCTCCATATACTTATCAAGCTTAGTCTTAAAGCCAGATAAGTCATTTGCCCCCACTACTTCCCTCGGAAGGCTGTTCCAGAACTTCACTCCCCTAATGGTTAGAAACCTTCGTCTTTATGCAGTCAAGAAAGTTCTGAGATGATGCAAACACTGATCACTGAATTAATCTAACTCAACAGGCTGATTTGGGGGGGAATGATGCGTTTTCCACTGCAACAAAGCAACTGCGCAGGCCCCCATTTATTCCTGTACTTTGACTGGACAGTCTCCTCTCTCTCTCTCTGTCTCCACACTCATCCTCATTTTATTTCTATTCAAGAAATATGAATCTTTGCATTTTACTTACAGGATGAAAACATTCTGAAGGACAAACTGAGCCTCGTGTTAGTCTTACAATTCTGGTGGACATGTTCTACTGCAATATCTTTTTTGCTCTATATGAAGAGTTGTACTATGAGACTGCTGTTAGTTGATGCATCCTTAGTTTGAACTGTGGTTTCTGGGAACAGGTCATATAGGGCAAGCAATTTGTTTTTTTCCAGTGGCCCCTAATCTCGCTACTGGTTCTGCTGAACCAGTTAAACTACACCAATGTCATATGAATATACATGACCGTGGCAAACCCAAACACTGTGTATGGGGTTTTCAATTGGAGTTCACCATGGGGGAAACGTGTTTGTTCAAACTCAAACTGTCTCCCAATTGCTAAGGCCTCTGTTGACTGGTTCTGAGAGAAAAAATTGCAAATGCATTGGAAGCTGGACCTAGAAAGTTTTGCACCACAGCCATAACAACCCCTGTTCATTTGGGAAGTTCTGGTCACAATCTCTTGTCATGTAGCTACCCAATACAGCTGATAACCAGCTGGAAATACATGGCCATGTGATGTCAGCCTAGAGGAATACAATGCCTCTCACAAGCAGAGCCCCTTACCCAGAAATTGGGAAAAACTATGGCCTATTCTACAGATATTTTAGTACCTTTTCAATGAATTGTATCCTGGAAGTAGGGTTTGAGTTATACACAAAGAAGCTATGCAAACACCCCTTTCCCCCACCTGATATTGAGTCCGTTGTGAGCCACCTGGTGATGCACTTGGTAGTTGAGAGGGGGAGGGATGTGACTCTGAGGTTGGGTCCGAAGCTCAGGTATTAGCTGAGGCTGAGACTGTGGTCGAGGCTGAGGTTGTGACTGTGGCCGAGGCTGTGGCTGGGGTGTGAGCCTTGGCGGTGCTGGTGCTGAGATCACTGGCTCCTTCTTCAACAGTGGGCTTGCTCTGGCACTCGATGTGGGTGCAGAAGAAGTGGAAGTCACAACAGCAGCAGCTGGCTGGGGGCTGGGGATAGGTAGCACAAAGGGCACGTCGGTGCTCAGTTCCCGGCTGCGCTCTAGCCCTGACACCTTTGGGATGGTCGCTGCTTTTGTTTCAGGTTTGTCATTCAAGGTTGGACCTTCCAAAAAAAAAAACAAAAGAAGAGAAGTGACATATTGAAGCAACACTGTTTATTTTCCTGTACATTATTTCAGACTATTTGCCCATAAAAAAAGTCATATTTAACTTGTGGGAACATCACCAAACAGGATGGTATGTTCACCTGTCAGTCTGTCCAGTATATGGCAATTTTTCAAGTATGTGCAAAAGACCAAACTGTCTAGTGGGTATTTGATGCAAAGAACATAACCTTACTACAAGTACAGAACACTATTATATACAGCATGAATGCTTCTCAGGTTACTACTAATGCATTTCCCACCAAATTTAATTTCCCTGAATAGATGATAAATCCCATGACCATAAATCCAATCACAAGAGTTTTGGTTCAGTTATTTTATCAATGGTCTTTCAAGGTAACCTGCATGGTATATCTTGCCATTCATGGCTATGGGCATGATAACTAATCAGTGATAAGAGCATGCCCTAACACTCCTCAGCATGCTTTCTGAGATGAATATCAAGGCCTTTTATGAGAGAGAGATCGGCACAGTGATTGTATGGCTCTGACCTCACCTTCGTTGGATGCACATTCACATATGAAGATGGAACAAAACAGTCTAGAAAAACCAGCAATGAGCACAGTAGGGCAGCCCTGTTCACTCAAAATGTTCTGTGGATATCAAAGAACATACTAACTGCTGTAACATGTGCCAAAATAATAATTAATATGGAAATGAATGGCTTATATGTACCAATCAAAATGAGTTTTTTTGTTTAATGTGTTAAATTCCTCACAGAATTTTTTCCCAGAACGCTGAGTCTTCATTATTTCCAATGAAGTTTGAAGCTCAGGCTAGTAGAAGGGATTAAACAGCAGCAACAACAACAAAAATCAGACCAAGGAATAAAACAAAAGGCCTAAGACAAGAACAGAAACCACATGCAACATGCTGAATACTCAATTCCCAAGGATAACTTCCTTTTAAAACATTGTGTATGTATCCTTGAGTGCATGGCTGATCCATAATTCAGCACCAGAGAAGCCTTCCATCGACTGTGTCTATTGTTCATTTGCTTCTCCGAAACACATGCACCCCATTATATATATGTGTATTAAGTTTACTGAACATGTTTTTATTATATCAAAATAATTTTAGGGTTTTATTTATTATCTTCAGCTCACGCAAGTTGTTGGAGAGAATATGACAGAGAAATATGTGAGAAAGGGATATGGGTGCCTACCTATACATACAACACTAAAGTGGACAAATTCCACTTATTAAATTACCTTAACCCATCAAAAGGGCTAGATAGTGTTGAAATATATTCATGATGTATGAAGTGTGAGAACAATACCATACAACATGCAGCTATTTCTGCATAACTTATTCTACACTGTGTCTGATTCATCACTGTCTGGCTCCAGTGACTGGAGTTACACTAGCATAAAATTGGAGGAAGGCAATATTGAATCAAGCTCTCTGCCTCCCTGTAATATACCAAATCATTTTGTATTTATAAAATATACATCTAATGACAGGGTGATATCAGATTATTTTCCTCCTCCTTTTGATAAAAGCCAATTTCTCAAACTGCTGGTGGCTCTGTTACACTAGGTCCACTGTCTAGTTTCCTTCATAAGAACACACACGAAAGGCATTGAAATAAACAAGCTATTTTCATGAGCTTGGGAAGAGCTGTGAGTGTATAATTCATGAGTGGCAGAAAAGAGAGGGAATTCCAAAGAAATTCCAGTGCTTTGTGTGGATCAAATGGTAGTTCAACCCCCTGTCAGCTGATCCTCATTTTGAGACAATCTACAGCTGTCCCAAATACACATGGTTACCTTCACTGTATTTTTCAGATGTGATTTGGTTTATCATCTTGAAGATAACGGTAAATAGATTTTATTGTATTTAATACTTAAAGTGATTGTACCTCTAAAAGTTAAATTTCCATTAATCTACAGTTCACTGATTTTATTAATGCATCTATATCCAATGGGTATATCCATCTGGCTAAATTTAAGTCAATGGGAGTTTTGCCACTGACTTCAGCAGGGCCAGGATGCCACCCAGTATGCACAATTATAGATTCACATATTCACAATTATAGATCCCACAGTTATTTAAAGGCTTCCCATAAAAAAAAAATCAGGTTCTATTACTGCCCATAGGTTCTATGAAATCTTCTTAGCTCATTCCATCCAACAGACCCATTCAGAGTTAAACTTTAAACAGTGTAATTACAGGCAGTGTAGACTAATGGTGTATATTCAGGACATACAGGCACCATAAAAGTTAAAGAAGCCAAGTAAAAACAAAAAATCAATTGGATCCAAAACAAATCAATGAGGTGTTGCATTAAAAGCAGCTGTGCGACCAGCTTTATACACAACTATTGATTCCCTGTGGTTCCAGCATTAGATCTCATTTGCAATTTTTTCAAAGCAAAAGCCTATAGCCCTTCGCTGACTGAAATGACCAATCAGATGTAGAACGTTGTGCTCACATGCCTAATTCTTAGTGGCAACTCACAGCTCTCAAATTGCAACAGTGAAATGTTTTTCTGAGAACAATCCAAAATCTAATGAAAACACTAGGATACAAATTTGTTTGCAGCAGGAAAGCACCAGAAGAGAGGTGAATCTCCCTCCCGTCGTACCTACGTCATGTACAAACACAGAAGTATTTAGAAAGGAAAGATCTGGTGTGAGTGAGTGTGTGTGTGACAGAGAGAAATCCACATACACTCAGATGCAATGGTAATGAGGATCATACGTGGATGGATGGGTCTCACTATCATAGGTTATCACAGTTATTTCCATTTTTTCATGGCTGCAGTACAGCATGCTGAGATAAAATCACTTCATGTATTTGGATTTACTAGGGGATGGGCAAGCAGGTGCACATAAGTAAAACTGAAAGCATAGAGAGAGCTAATTAGAAGAAAGCAGAGACTGGTCCAAGCCCAAGTATTCAGATATGGGGTGAGTTTGGGTCCATGCTTTTGTTTCAGTTGGTTACTGGAATACAGACAAAGTATGAAATTTGGATCCAGACCCCAGCTTAAATTCCAGACCTGCTCAAGACCAGGATTGCTCAGCTCCAGAGGTTTAGCTATAGTCTTTGGAAGGGACAACAGAGTCAGGTGAATATGGGACAGAGTCACCCAAATCGACACACATTTAAGTTTTAGTCGTGTCTTTGTTAGACCTATAACACACATTTATTTATATAGAAAGGGATGCTTGGAGAACCCTTCCCACCAGAGACATATATAGAGCTACTAGCCCCAAACCAATACCCACTTACCAACTCCTAAAACCTTCCTGCATCCCCCCAGCTACTCACACACACAATTCTCCCCACATTTATAGTAAGATGCCCCAGTCACTACCTTTACAATGAATTAAGTAATCACACTGACCCTTCAAAATGCTTTTCCTTGTTTCACAGACTTACTTTTAAGAAAATTCCTGGCCAACACTCCCCCTTCCATTCTTGATCTATGTGTGTGTTCATGTAGCCCTCATCTACATTTATGTGGCACAGTATGACTAAATCAGCTTTGTTCCAACTTCACTGAGCTCCACTAGAAAACTTCTTTTATGATTTTATTGTCCATCCAGAACAGCATCCAGAACTTCAGGGCCTTTCCTCTGCAAAATATTTAAGAGACCTTCAACCTCACACTCTCTTGGTAAGGGAATTTTTACTTCTTCTGCACAAGTTGCCTTCACTTGATGAGAGATGACTGCTGTTCATGTGGAATTGTTCCTCTTTTGAGAAAGAACAGCAGGAATTAGGCCTTTTGTATCTTCTTTCAGGCTTCCTGCTCTGAGATCACACTCCCCAGCCCTCTCTGATCATACAGACTGCATGATCAAGCCCATCCTCCTGTAACAAGCCCTGGATTCACCATTCCACATTGGAACATTCTAGCAACAAAAATGTGTTTATTTTTACCAAGTCCTAGAGTAGTTAATTTTCATGCTTAATGATAACAGGCTGAGCCAATTTGCCTAAGACTTGATAGTCAGCTCCAATTACTCAAGCTTAATTAAAGCTGAACGCATGTCAGTTCAGCTCTTTCTTTCACAGGAAATCTGACATTTATAATGATTCATGTTTCAGCCATGCTATGTAAAGGCTGGAACACATCTGCCATTCTCCACCATGCACAACGTTACCCCTTTAGTATGCCAACTTTGTTTATTTTCTAACCACACATGGGGACTTCTTCCACCAAGAGAGCTTTCCTCTGTTAATAAGACAGCTAAACATATTTTGGTTTTTGTGGGGTGAATGGAGAAAAAGAGGAGGATGTGATTGAAATTGGCCTAACAAAGCCAATAAAAATTATCTCATTTCAGTAACTTTTGTTTGCTTGATCATCTACAACTGGTACTCGCAATGTTGCAAAGTATCAACAGCTAACCACTATTTGGATTTGACTTGGCTAAGAAGAAAATGTCAGTATTTTAAAAAAGTAGCAAGAGCTTATGCTATTGCTTTCAGGAAATTTGAGTTCATACAGTATTATCGATTTAAGATTAAAAAGTCCTAGAGGGACCCAACTGAGCACACAACTGATTTGCAGTGGAAAATAAATTCCTGAAGGGTTTAATCGGAGCCTAAATAAACCTGCTGCACGTACTTGATATAAAATCTGATTGGATTTAAAAAATAAAAGAACCTCCTCACCCAACCCCACTGCCCTCCAAGATGTGGATATACACCATTACAGGCTAAATACAATACAAAAAGTCCCAAGCAGAAATTAAACCTGTTCAGTTACAGGAATTTTCTTTCAAGCTGATTAAGTGTTGCTCAACTGCAAGGATTAAACCTTCAAAATCTGCTTCGAGGACTCATACAGGCAGCTACTGTTATACAAACAGTACTTAAGGCAACAGCATTTCCAGACCGGCTGCCCTGCCCCTTGCTCTTTGTAGCCACAGGTTATTATTGTCAGCACATATATGATATGACTGGAAATTATCTACTCTCGCTTGTACATCTGTCCTTTGTTTCTTGAAATAAGAAAGTGATGTAATTTGGATATGCTCTCTAGCTCTCTGCACTGTCTTTCTATATGTTCAAAAAGTAAGGATGGTGGGATAACATGAATCAAGTCTCTAACCTTTGCCACTTCATGGCAGTTTATAAAAAAATCCAGTAGCAACCTACTGTAATCTAACTGTCCACCTATCACTCCACTCCCATCATTCCTGTAGAACACAGATCTATCCCATGATAGCTATTAGTAATCCTGAACCATACAAAAACGTTGGTTCCTGTAATTGAAGCAAGCAATGTGTGGAAGCATAGCAACAAGAGTTAATGGGACATATATATTGAAATGAGTTGATGAGCCACAGAGGTGAGCTGTGAACCCACAGCATTAGGAATCAGTCAAGTAAAAACAAGATTTTCAGCAGTTGGAATGAACAAAAAAAATATCCAAAAGAAGAGTTTACTTAATCAAGCTAGACCACTATTTTAAAATAGTGCTTTGTATATGTGCAGCATCATGTATTGTGGATATGTAACATAATCAGTAAGAATATATACTTGTAAGTGTGTGATGGTGCAAAGCATTTTGCTTTGGAATTGGGACACAACACAATAGCTGATGTTGGTAAAGTTCTTAGAAGGTCATTTTTTCCCCCGAGGCTACTATATGAAGATAGCACTAATTAAAATATCAGACATTCCATAGATTAACTGGCTTGGTCTGTATATTTCAGGCTATCAGAACTAAAGTGTAGAAGTTGCCCAACATAAATGGCCCTTCATATACGTAATACCTATAACACTCTGTTGGTAAGAAAACAAAAACTTGCAACTTATATCTAAAAATAACACTTTTTTTTCTTAATGGTATCACGAATATAAAATGTATTTAATATAGAAATAAAGGTAAGGATTATGAGCCAATAACAGAGAAGTGAGGGTAAAACTGCACAGGATAAATAGTACCCATGGACTAAGCCTATGCTGTGACAAACCTATATGCCTCCTTGAGGTAATATCTCATCTTTCCATAATACTACTGAATTTAACTGAGGAAAGGTGTTCTTGTGGTTAAAGCACAAGGTTATGATGACTTGAGATCTGGGTGCAGCATGATTAGCTTTGTGATGATGGCCTGGTCTACACTTATCTGGCGATTCGGCAGCA
Source organism: Mesoclemmys tuberculata (assembly GCA_007922155.1). Classification (NCBI taxonomy): domain Eukaryota; kingdom Metazoa; phylum Chordata; order Testudines; family Chelidae; genus Mesoclemmys; species Mesoclemmys tuberculata. The sequence continues at coordinate 3,232,285 of ML675640.1, forward strand.
GTCAATGGGAGTTACGCAGGCTACACAGAGTTCCTGCGTTCCTGTTGACGCAGTGCTATGCCACTTGAGGAACTGTCTTTACAGCGTCGACTTCTGGATCGATTGAGCGGGTCTTCACTGAGCGCTCAGTCAAGCCAGAAAGTTCGAGGTGATGCAGCAACTTTGACATCGTCAGTGTAGACATACCCTCACTCTCTATTTTATCCTGAGCAGCCTCTCTATGCCTCAGATTCTGCAGCTGTAAAAATTGGTTTTTTTACCTTCATAGGGCTTCATTGCAGGGATCAGCATTAATGAAGGTGCCATAGAACGTGAATTGTTGCCATAATGACACAAGGACTAAACTTCCACTGTGACTCCAATCTGCTTCACAGTTAGTTGGTATTATCCCACCCCATTATGCAAAAAGTGTTCTTCCAATGTGCATGCTCTTCAGAACACAACGGACACGCAATAAATTTTCAACAAATAATAATAAAGTCTTTTCTTGTAAGGGAAAATAGGCCAAATATAAGTACAAATCCCCATGCCTTGCTTTGAGCTTGCATCACTGGAACTAAAAGGAGGGAAGCTTTTTTATTGTTGTTGTCACGGATTCCCAAAGTTCGTCTCTGGTGAATGAGTTTTGCTGCCGTCTTTCAAGAGGAAGTTCCTTTTGCAATCAAGTTTGGATTCAGCCCCTATCACTCAGTTAATTTGTACAGATCTGTCTGTCAAGTCAAATCGTCTTGCAACAATCTAAAACGCCCTCAGAACAGCTGCCACTATCAATTACTCTTGCAGACAGCCTTGACTATCAGGAAAAGAACTGGAGCGAACACTTGCCACTTTTAATAAACTGTGTTGCCCAAGTCATTTAACCTGCTAGATTGCTGTATGCTGGGGCTGTAACAAGCCTTCAGCTACTCAAACTGGAAGAAAGCAACAGTGGCAAAAAGCCGTCAGCTCAGTCCTCAGAATTAACTTCCAAGCGTATAGTTTTTCTGAAGCACCCAAGCAAAATCATTTAAAGTCATTTGCAGTATGGTATGATAAGGAACGCATCTCAAAGTCTCAACACAGAGCTGATGACCCATGAGTGAGAGACTAGCAATTCTCTAACATTTTCATAGCAGGACTGCATCTTTAGAGAGTCCACCCTCCTCCTATTCGAAACTGGATTACCTTCCTCAGGAGCATAATGGCAGTTTTACTTGCCTATATAGTCACTGCATTACCAGCAGTGAAGTACTACCTTAGCAAAGTGATTTAGGAAATAGTGAATATCATATGCACTATATTCACTGCAATCTAGTCTAATTTCCTTATAGGCTTCATCCTTTTAACAGTGAAGAATTATGCCTGGCATGATGAATTTTACTCCATTATCATTATTAGATTGCTATGTGAAAGATTTCCTTGAGAAATATTTATATAAAACCAAACCATTTTCTGCTAGATATTTTCGCTTCCTAACCAGCTGTGTGGATTTTGACCCTTGGTTGGGAAAAACTTTCAGCACAAAGGAGATTTCTTTTTCTTTTCAGAAATGGTGCCTAACAGCATAGGATCTATGAACTTGACGCTCATTTGCTGCTTTATGGTTCTTTAATGGGGTGTTTTATTCCTGGAGATTTCAGGCTTGCATTGCTATATCCAAGCGTGTTAGCTGCAAGCATGCATGACGACTCTCCAGAGCTGCAAAAGCTGACTGGAAACGGGCATCAGATGTAAGAATTGGGGCCAGGATATAAACAACAAGGAACACCGTACAAATCCTCAGAAAAATAAGTCATAGTGCATTTTCATAGTAAAGTTGCTTTTGGCACCAATTCAATGCAAAGCTGAAACTGGATTTGCAGCCCAGGCACTTACTGTGAATGCTGGGGTTGTAATGGGATTGGAAGTTTCATGCTGTTTTTTAATCCAGGACTATAACGCTGGATCAAACACTCCAGGGTTAAATCCCTTCAGTTCTGCTCCTTAAGCGGATGTCGGCTGGTTGAAAAGAAATGATGTAAGATACATTCTTCTGCCCTGGCCATAAAACAATACACAAGCATCTTGTGTTTACTAGGTAAGATTTTTCTTCCAGTGTGTACTGCACTGTAGGCACAATCTTAATTTGAAGTGGTCGACAAGAAACAAGATATATAGGTTATTAAGAAGACTACCAAAAAGCCCAAGCAAACACATTCACCTCAAACCCAAGCAAACATAAATATTCAACTCATTAAATTGAAGCTTTTAAAAAAGACAAAACTCTGCTGTATATCAAGGAATCTTGTAGCTTTAATTAGTCTAGCAAGTGCAAATAACAAACTACGAGCTGCTATCTTATAGGGGAAAACGTACTAGTTTTGCTGTTTGAAATCCATATTGATTCCCATCTGGCTCTGTGAGTGAGTTATTAATCACTCCAATTAAATCACGAACATAGGTCTTTACACTGAAATTGAACCTCCACCAATAGATCAATAGCTCAAACCTCCAAGTGCAATTACTGTTCAGCATACTAGAGCATCTTGTTCTATAGAACTCCTTTCAGGCCTCAGTTCTCTAAATTGTATATTTAATATACAGTTCATATACATATATATATACTGTATATAAATTATTATTTTCAAAACAAATAGACATCTGTTTAGGGTCACCTAATCTGTCTCATATCACAGAAGACAGCAGATTTGCCAAGGTCACATTGGAGAAATGATTACACTTTTTTCCAATTTGTTATTCTAGCAAAGCCCTGATAAGACTGAGCTATTGAGGTTCACACTGGTTTAATTTCAAGAGGTTAAATGACAAATCCTTTTCTTATTGCTACAAGAAAAGGATCTGCCAGGTTGTATAATATCCTGTTTGGGCTAAGACAACAATTTTGTTTCATCTGAACAGTCTTGCCAAGGTTTTGATTTAAAAAAAAAAAAAAAAAAATCTCAAAGGCACACAGAATCATTAAAAGTAAATCTGAAAGCTAGATCTCCTTCAAAAGAGTCTGAATGATCTTTCAGACAATCTGGAGTAGAGAAGTTAAATTAATGGCTAGCTGAGGCAGACCTGCAATGTCCAGGTCTGAGGGTAGGTCTATACTTACGGCAGCTTGTAGAGAACAGACACTTAATGCCCAGCTAGCATGGGTATAAACAGCAGTGTAGATAGTGAGGCACTGCTTAGGCGAGCAGAGTAGTGTAGAATGCCCCACACACCAGAAACCTAAGGTATATACGCTACAAGGTTATGCCCAACAGTGCCTCCCATGTCTACAATGCTGTATTTAGCTCTCCCCACTGTGTCCTACTGCCTCCCCACTGCCGGGGCCTTTCTCTGTTATACACCGTAGTGAGTGTGGATGCAGCCTACCTTTCACTGCAGCATGTAGCTACATGTACCCTACATGCCATTTCAACTGTAGGCAAGTTAGACAAGGTCTGAGAAAGAGCACTCATTGACCCAAAAAAAAGAACTCTTTCAAATAGTCTCTTTTTTTTGCTGAGAATGGGGCAAGATTTCAAGGATTCTCCCCATACCCAGCTGAATATGTACAGGGTTAAGGTCGTTCCATTTTCCCTGAGTAGGAAGATCACTGATGCTTCTCTTTTCTCTCTGGCACCTCTGGCCAAAAGAGGTAATAGTGAGGAAACATACAAACCTATTCTCTTACTCCCTCTACCTGCTCATCGACATCTTGTATTGTGCCTGATTTGTTATAATTTCTCCATGCCACTCTGGTTTCTGTCCAAATCTGATTGGACAAATCCAAAAGAGAGCTCACAAGGGGGAAGAAAAAGTAACTTGACACTCCTCACTGGCAACAGCCAGCCACTCGCAACCTGAAGGTTACTATATGAACTCATTTTGATTAGTTTCATGGCTTTGATCCATCACCACTTAATTAGCTGCCAATAGCTTTCCTAATGAAGGATGATAGATGGAGCACAGGGGGCCTGCTGGAAGGGATGAGCCAATAAGAATCATGCATGCATGCTATAATATGGCTCTCACCTGAAAAGGGACATGGGAGCTAAGTTAGCAGTGAGGCAGCAATCTTTGTATCTTAGCATGGATGGTTCCTCTTTTCATCACATTCAGGGTAAGTGCACTTTTCCAAGGGAGAAAAAGTTTATTCATCTCACTGCCACATAGAGAACTCAAAGAGCGAAGTACGTATCTTTCTTCCCTTGAAGTTCGGAGGTGGAGAACGGATCTGGGAAGGTCAAATAAGGCTGCCATCCCTTTTCCAAAATGTGGCATGCACTATACATGTGAAATGACAGTTCAGGCTGCAGCCTATTGTACACATCACCATAATCCTTATGAATGTGCCTATCCCCTTGTAGCTGGGCTGTATTGAGAACAAAGGTTGTTCATACAAGCCAAATTTTGTGTTCCGAGATGGCTAGTCTATCACTTCTTAAACCCATTAGAAACACACAACAAAAACAGAGGCCTTTAATACATAAGGCCAAATTCTGCCTTCAAAAGTACGTACATGGCTTCAAATGGACTTAAATCCAAGAGTTTTGCCCCATATAACTAACCAAAATGCCAAAGCAAGAACACCTTCTCTTCCTTCCATGCATGGATGATAGTGAATTCACCAAACAAGATATTGTATTGTATTGTTTCATTTAGATTTTAAAGTAATGAATGAGTAAGTTGTAATACAGTGACTAAGAAGTCAAACTGAATACCCATTATGCATTCCAGATCACACTCAAGCTAAGGATGTAAGAACTGGCTATATTTGGAAACCAATGTTCTCAGTTTGCAGAAGTCTGTAAGAATCTTTTCTTGAGGTGGGAAGTGGAAGAAGAGATCACGCACTGAGTTGCACCTTGGTACAGACCCAATGTTCAAAGGAAATATTTAAACCTGTATATACTGCAAGATTTTGAGTTGATACATGTGAAACCACAGACTTCCTTGCAATTTCCACCTGAAACGTAACTGGACCCAGGTTTGTTTGAAACTAGGTGCAGTTTACCTTGCTTAAATTTTGAATTTATCAAAATCTGAAACCAGGGGAAAAATGTTCCAGAGAACCTAAATAGCAAAGGAACCTAAATTCAACTTTCAAAAGGATTTTATACACAGTGGAGCCTGATTTTCAGTGAAACTTAAGTCACTTAAGTACTTTGGAAAATTTTACCCATGGTGAGTTTGACCTGGTTATAGGATCTTTATAACTAAGAAGATTTCCACGGCTCTAATTAGGACAGACACTTGACCAGGACAAGAGGATTATTTCCTACTTTTTAAAAGAAAATTATTAGAATTCATAGATTCATTAATTTCTACCTGGTTACTCATCAGAGATGGGCAGAAGAGCTCTCACTTTAAGATCTAACAGGAGGAACACTACCAATGGAAAGTCCCAGTTTTCACCACAATAATGCAGCATACTTCTCCTACTAATTTACCTTCAGTCTGAGCATATGGATATTCAGTACTGGACTTGAGTCCCCAACCTCTCCTTTAAAAGCTGCCTGCTTCTCCTGGCTGATTCATGCAGTGATTTCAAAATCCAGTTCTGAGGCTGCAGCATCAATTCTACAGCAATGAACTGTGACACTGCAAATGCTGGACTGCAACACCACTGAATGAACTGGGCAGGAACTGGCGGCTCACCCTCCTGAGAAGCAATGATGGGGAAGGAAATAAAGGGGAGGGACAAGACAGTTTAAAGGGCTTTTGGTAAAATATGTATTAAAGTTTTCATTGATATAGTGGGGGTTCTACGAATAAACAATTGAGGATCACTCTCACCCCCCTATACACTTCATCACAGATCTGGATAAATTGTACCTATATGTATGCTGGACATTTATTTTAAAATTAAATAACTGCTGGCTAAGCCTGGACCCCAACATATCTCCAGGAAAAAAAAATATACAAGGAGCAAAGCTTGTTTGCTTAGCTGTGTAACAGCACCTGAAACTGAAAGCAGCCTCTGTGCAATGCTCCCATTTTACCATTTGCAAGCTGCTTTTTTCCTGTAAATGCAAATCTATATTTTAAAATGAACTGTTTTGCACCTTATCAATTGTTCAACAGAGAGCGAAGTTTTAACAGTCTGTAGGGTAAGGACTAGATCCTGCCCAGGGTGGGTATGCAAAGTGAGCAAAACCAGCTTCTCTCTCCACTGTAAATGACAGGGCAAGTTCTCTCCTTGGTGCTCAAGACATGGCTGGAGAGACATTCACTAATGTAGTAGAAGTAATACCTAGCTAGTATATATATAGGCCCTCGGTTCATAAGGGGATGTGGCCCGCCAGCCTGGGGGCTTATCCATCCTCATCCCCACAAGGCTCTGTTGGCTAGTCTGCAATGCTGCAGTCAGCTGCCTGCCTAGCTGGAGGCACATTTGCCTTTAAAGGCAATACGATGCATGCTAGGTACATGAAATATAATCAACTTCATGTGTAATCTGAGTGATGTCACTGTTTCACTCTGTTCTCTCCACACACAGATAACCCTAAAGATTTTGCCCTAAATATGCTGCATTCATTTATCATTGCAATGGCTTTAGTATTTATTTCTAGCCTCACAGCCCACTATGCATTGCCTTAATTAAATGTGATTAATTCAGAATGATTGTGCCTGATTCTATAAGTTGCACTGCACCGTGGCTTCTTATTCTTATTTCTTGTGTTTATGCACCATATGACAGAGTTGTTTTAAACTAAAATACACAGTACATTATGAAGGATAAAGTCATTCACATTGGAGAAAATGGATAGGCCATTTAAATGGATATCAAGTATACCCAGAGTTATCACAATTAATGATACCAAAAATGTCACTTCAGGGCAATCTCTAGCTATTAAGATCAGGAGGCAACCTGACACAGCACAAAGTCTGTCTGGGAACATGGTATCCAAAAAGTGAGCTTACTTCGCATAATGAGGAATAGTTCAGATGGATGTACATAAAGTCAGACTTCTGAGTGAACTTTATGCTTCTGATATGGGAGACTGAATGCATTAGTGAGTAAACCTTACCTATGGAGCTGTGATAAGGCTAACAAGTCATATTAACTGGCGATTCCCTATGTACCTTGTCTCTATAGAACCCGTTTCAGCACATTACACTTTTGTCTAGGGGATTCTTCAAAACTCCAGTTTCTATTCTCAAAGAAAACAAGAGCATGACAATTGTTTCTAATGAGTTCAAATCTGCACTGGTCTTTGTTGGATGTGCGAGGATTGCAGAAAAAGACCTATATTATGCTTGCGTGCAATAACTGCCAGGGAAGGCAAAAGGGGCGCAGTCAAGAGGGGAAAGGAGAGGTTTGAGGGGTTTAGATATCATCTTGATTTGGAAAGGAATAAGATCAGTAACTTGCCTGACTTCCTTAGCCAATGTTATAGCTGGTGTTGTGAAAATGGGAAACCGTACTGTAAGGTGACTCATTTTGCTATAATCAGGAACCAAAAGAAATAATTTACCATATACAAATGAGCAAACTCCTGTCTTATTTGCTTGCTAAGCCAACTCTCATGGTTTGATAATTGCTGTCATGTTAGTGCTAATATATTTGTAATCTGGGAAAACATTGCTTGAGATTCAGCAGTAGCTGAAAATGACACATTTCCCTTCCAAAGCTGCCAAGCACATCCATCCTACCCCCATCCCTACACAGACTCAGTTGCAGCCAAGCTGCACTCAGCCATGCCCCTCGCTCAAATGCAGTAAGAGCCACACAATTCTCCTACTTATATTCATTAGCAGCCAAACAACACTTGTTTGGCTGTTAATGAATCTATGACCATCATCTGTCTGTGCCTTCTCCAATGTGGTGGTAGCTGTGCAACAAGCAATATTCCTCTTCTTCACACTGTATTTTATTGCTTGCCATAAACCCTCTAGTCAAGAGAGTAAGGGTTAGAATGTAGATTGTTCTGTGTGAACCAAAGACACAAAGGCCCTGCATATCATAACTGCACTGTGATAATCCAGCATTAGATCCTACCAGACTCATGTCCTCTGAAAATTGGGAAATTGAGAGAAATAGAGACTGACTACATACAACAACATTTCAAGTTGCATCAAGGATAATTAAAACATTTAAGGACAAGCTGCGCGTTGTTAATCAGGGAACATTTATTTGAATGGCGTGTGCCCTTTGGATTTTGTCCCTATGGCAACCAAATATTCGCTCCAAAAAGATGCGCTGGAAGAAATATGTCAGGAGCTGCCTCAACATTTTAGTTCACTGAGTAAGCTATGAATAAATGCGGCTATTGACAAGCAGAGCAGAAGCAAAAAAGGTTTGTAAACAGCATTGTAAACAGATGGTCTTTTGCTATTTAAGACTGCAACGGGTGCATTTTCCCTTTAAGTGCATCTGCTATGAAGATCAACAAGATGCTATTGTGTTGTATGCCGGGTGCTGTGCCACATGTACTGGCTACTGATAATGTGCACTCTGTCGTGCTTGAGCTTGCCGTCAGTTTCTAACAGCTAAATCCTGATGGATTGTGATCATAAGCTAGAATTCTCCATGTTGGCACATGCTGGTTTTAGAGCTCCTTCATAAAAATCTTCCCCTTTTCATTAACTGGTTCCCATCTTTGCTGGCTCTAGAGAAGACAAACCTTTGCAATAGCTCCAAAGCATCCTCAAAAGAGGAACAGGGATAAAGTGCAGTGACAGAGAAAGGCGACTATTCTTGGTTTATTACTTGTATTCTGATAGCACCCAAAGTCTCTCATCATGATCAATGCCACAGTATATACATAGGACACACATTATAGGTAGTTTTGAAAGGTCCTTCTATATGGCCTCTTTTATGCAGGATGGGGGCCTCAATGGGCTATGTTAATGTTGAAAATACTGCCACCAGAAAGCTGTACGTCCAGGAAACGCTAAAGGAAAATACAAGACCTGGACAAACAGAACAGTACAAGCGACCCTATATATTCCACAGACATGGAGTTACCCCTTGATGCAGAACTGCACTCCTGAATTTCAGCTTCCATTAAAAAAAAAGTTTCCAGCCTTTATGGTTATGGAGGAAAACCTCAAAAATGTCAACGTAACTAATGCCATGAAGCTGGCCTGAATTTACTTTATTTACCTGAAACAATAACTCTAAGAGCTGCAAACTGCCTCATTTATCTCAAATACTCACTCCACCCTAATCTCTGCAGTCTTGCTTTGGGGACAGATTCTTCCCACCACAGTGGCAGCTCCTATAGGGACCTCTGGACTGCAAGTTCTATAAGAATTGCTGGTTTGGGACTGATCCCTATTCTGGGGGGGATACTAAAAGGCATTTTGAGGATATTTGTGCTGTTTATGTGGATGAAGAGCATTAGCTTTCTAACCACTATTAATGACCTGCTGAGGTTATTAAGCAGAATATTCACTGGCTAACCCACAGTACTGAAAACCCTGACTTATTTGATTTTTCTTCTCATTTGATGTTGCTGGAGCACACAGTACATCTTTCCCCAACCACAGTCCCTGAAATTAGCAAGACACAGTCTTCAAATTGTCAATAATCTCTTTCATATTCCAAACTACACATTCTGAGCTGTAATTAGATGGGAACTCCAATGATACTAACCATGCTCCCAACTGGTAAACCAAGTAAAAATACAGTAAGTTAGTGAACACTGTAAACAGAGGTTTCTGGCTAAAGTATAATCATAGCAAGCACTCAACTTAAATTGATGCATAGTTATTTATTTAATTTTGGGTGAAAAGAAAGAACAAGAAACTAGTTGTTTCGGCCTCTGGAGCTTTTTTCAAGATAGTAATTTTAGAGTAATTTGAACGTTTGCTCTCAGCTATTTGCCAGGTGAATGAAGAAACTATTTATTTATTAATTGGTATAAACCTTCCAGTTGCCACACATTTTTTCCAACCCTTACAAATACTAAGACGTTCTCACGGTAGGCAGCGACTCCGATTTCAGCAAGAATACAGTATCCTGGATTTTTGCACAGTATGAGAAAACAAATGGAGTCTCTATACAGTCACTGATTGCCAGCCATGTTGGCTGACATTTTATGGCAGCACACAAGACAACAGTTTTCACTCGTCTCCATTTTTTTTTTTGCAGGTGGTTTTCTCTGAAGTCAGGGGGAACTGATATTCATGTACTCCAACCTATACTGCGATTGAGAAGAACTAATTCTTCAGAGATATCCCAGGGAGGAATCAAACGCAAATCACAAACAAGAAGTGAGCACTAGAATTATTGAGACATCTCATCTATTATGGCCCATTCTTGCTCTCTGATTGTAGGATTCATTTGGCAATAGTGTATACTGCAAAAGTGCTGCCCTCTAAATTAGGAAAGGCTCTTAAGTAATAAACATTCGTGATCATTAAAAAACCACCACACAATTAGAAACAATTTATAACCTCTACCCAGGAGAGGCCTGGGAATAGAACAGTGATGTTACAGTCAGGCATGAGTTATATTAGTAGAGGTTTGCTATGGAAATCTGAAGTGTCTTGCTTCTACTCTGACTGCCTCTGGTCAGTATTGTCAGGTCCTCATATTCTTAAAGTTTAAGTTCACTTAATCACATTAAAAAGATTTTAAGAGAGACTGCCTGCATTAATTTAAATGGAGATTAAACCCTAAATACTAGAAATCAGGATTCCTTTGTGTGAAATACATATGCATTAATAGACCCCAAAGAGGTTAATAGTGCCAGTGACTATAAATAAAAAGCTTTATCGCTCAGTCCAGATTCCTGGTGTCATTGTGCATGTGGTTTTGTTTCGCAGGTGACACCCAAAGTCGCCTGTGGTTTGCTTTTAGCATGGCACCACATTAATATGCTTGTTTTCAAAATGTGTCACATATCTTGTGTGAAAATCAGCAAGAGTCTGATATAGTCTTGACAGCAGAGTTGCTAGGCTAGAGAGCTGAAGCTAATAAAAACTAAGCCATTCTTCTGACTCCTAATCAGGGGCAGAGTATTAGTTTATTATATTAAATTAGCCAATTGAAAAGCAGCAAGGAAAATTATGAAATAAATTTGAGAGATTTGGTATTTTATTCCCTTTCTTTTCTTTAATATTTGCATCCTCAGGCTTTTTTAACAGAATATCCTCAGGATCGGCCTGGACTCCCAAGTGCTCTCAGAGATAGTTAGTAGGAAAGGACAATTCTACAGTAGCTGTCATATACTGGATGCATTTATTATTACTATTTCTTTTTATTAAAATGAAGTCTGGGCCCCCATTATGGCAGGTGACATATATACACAGCATAAAACAGTCCCAATCTGGCAGGGTTTACAGTCTAAAAAGAGACAAGACAAAGGGTGGCAGAAAGGAAGCATCATTACTGCCATTTTACAGGTGGGTATTGAGGCAACGAGAGATTAAAAGACTTGTCACAAGGTCACACAGTAGAACTGAATCCAGGTCTACTGGGTCTAAAACACTGCCTTAACCTCTAGGCAGTTTTCCCTCTCCTTCCACATTAATACAGAACAAGACATTCCCTGCTTACCAGAGTGTTCAATGTGTATCAGTTTTAAAGTTCTCTTTCTTTCTTAGTAGTAAGCATCCCCCCTGCCTCCACTTTCATTTTGTAAAATACCACCACAGACATTTAAATGTTCAAGGGCAATCTGAACGTAGCATTCATGCCGTGGGCATTTTTAAGCTGTGCAAGAAAAGAAACAATATGGCCTCATTTTAATACCTTCCTATAGTATTCTTTGTTCTTGCTCTTCCCTCATGAATTCAAAACACAAATCCTTATTGGTATAATGTGCTGTATCTCCTTTCTTTTTAAGGCCAAAACAGGCTTTTAAAAACAAAGTTCACTGAGCATCTGGAACAGGTGGTGGAGTCTTTTAAAAGACAGAAAATCATTTTTAAGTAATAAAAAAGGGAAGAAAATTCTCATTCCAGCAGCTTTATTAAGAACCTGGAGGAGTAACTTGGAACGCTAGGCACATCTGCCACTTCTGGGTGCTTCCGAAAATCCCTCAGTGCAGGATCTCTGAAGCTGCAGGGCTGTGAGAATAAACTCTGTTCATGGAGCTGCATTTCTCTGCTTCTCAGAAATGTCTCAGTTTACTCTGATGGGGAGTTTTATTAACTCAATATCAGCCCCAAATGGGCCATGGATGGTACCCAGGGGCTATGGCTATGATGGACTATGGATAGTACCCATCTTCTCCTATAGATCCTCTACCCAGAAGGCTTGAGATTCAATTTTACAGAAGCTTCAGAATTTTCTAGGGGCATGTCCATATACAAAAGCAGCATCACGTTAACTATACTAGATAAACTATAGTTAACTATACTAATATAGTTAAAGCTATACATCCCCCCAGTGTGGATGCAGTTATACTGGTATAATTATTCCTATATGGGAAGGGGAATAAGTTATACTGTTATAAAACACCTTTAGACCTACATAACATAGGAGTTATACTAGTGTAATTATTTTAGTTCAAACCACACATCCAAACATATACAGCTTTACTGGTATAAGGGTATGTCTGTACTATACAGACTATATACCAGCATAGCCCCGTAGTGTAGATGCAACCGACAAGAGGGTAGGTTTCTGTCAGTGTAGAAACACTACCTCTATGAATGATCATAGCTAAGTGAATGGAAGCATTCCGACACTGAAAAGTTATGCTGACAGAACATTTCCGTGTAGACCAGACTTAAAAACTGCGTGTAGGCCAGGCCTAAGAAACATTTCTTGGTGTTTTATTTTATTGCTTTTTTAAAATCTTTCCCTGCTTTTCTGGCCCTCCTTTCAGGAGGGAAGCAACCTAATATAATGAAGCAAACAATTTAGTATAATCTCTAGCATTATAATTAACATGTGAAGAAGTCTAATTAGGAAACAAGTACCGAGGTCTCTCTCTTCTTTACTAACAGTGTGTAGCACTTCAAAAAAAGAAGACAAGAGGGAAAGTAATGGCCAAGATCAAAGATCAAGAACTAAAAGGACTCCTGCCAAACTCAAAACAATGTTTTATGATCCTTCTGTGCAGGGAGCCAGAATATGCCCCCATCCTAGCCAAGTATGAGAGAACTAAGCCTCCGCTAGGAACACTAGAGAGAATCCATGTTGTTGTCCAAACATTTCTTCTCTCTTTATGTATTAGTTGGCCTGTGTGTGCGTGCGGGTGCAGGCGCATACATACACAGACTTATCTCAATATGATCTAAGGGATATTCTCTTAAGATAAAGCCATTGCAGTTGTTTGTTCAAGAGTTAAAAGGAAGCAATATTTCTTCCTATGGAATGAAACCTGGAAAGGACTCCAGTCTCTCCCATTTTTCATGGTGGGCTTCTCTCCACAGGAGAGGACTTGAATTTCCTCCAAATGCAACTGCCTTTTCCTGCAGAAGTAATTCATAAAGATAAAAGGGTCTTAAAGAAAACTGCCACGCATAGCTTCCAACTCACAGGCCTTTAGAAATATGCAACATTCCTTAAGCTTAGAATGAATGCTCCCTCCCCCCAATCTGCCCTGAAATTGTTCAATACACAGGCATAACTGCCAACAACTCCATTACTCTGACATGCTGCTGATAAGCACCTTTCAGGATTCAGCCCTAAATTAGCATCACTTTCCAGAAACAAAAGAATTTTACTGAGGAAGGATCAAAAAATCTGCGGCACATTCTTACCAATGGTCCGGGATTTCACGTTAATAATTTCCACAACACAAGCCCTGAACCATATATCGTCTTAGTGACACAAAACCACATCAATAACATAGGTTGAAGACTATATAGTAAATAAGCCTGAACCTCAGGTGTGTTTATTGTACTTAGCATCTTGGGGCTGCATGGAATTTATCTCTGACCAGGGAGAAGGGCACTGCTCTCAATCACTCTGCAGGAATTCATAGAATTTCAGAGGCGCGTTAGTACCCAAAGCTGGGGCTAGACTTTCCAAAGTGCTCAGCTCCCATTTAGGCACCTAAATGAAGTGGTCCCATTTTTTAAACATGGTCATAGACCCCCGCAGCTCCCATTCTTTTAAAGGGGAACTGCTGGATGAAGAGCAATTTGAAAATCTCTCCCCATAAGCATTAATAATACTGTTTAGTGCATTTTAGGACTCTGTTTTATTAATCCTTTATCCTACCATATAACTCATCCTGGTGGCTATGATCTAGTGAGGCACCAATTTAATATCTGATCTGTCTCCTCTCAAGAAAAATAAAGCTTATAATATCTAATGGGCCTTCTTTCGTTTTACTTTATTCATTTCATCTTCTTTTACTACTATGATCCTATGACTACATAAATATTAACAGGTGAAGGCACTAGAAACTAATACAACATATTCTGTGGCCCCTGCAAAGCCAAAACTTTTATGCAACACAAGGCTGAAGACAACAGAGCCTAGGGATGGAACAGTGAAATGGGAATCAGAAGGCCTGGCTTCCACTCCTGAGAGCACAAACACTTGGAGCCTGTTTCCCCCATCTGAAAAATGGGGATACTAAGCCTTACTGACCTTTCTAAAGAGCTTTGAGATGCTCAGATGCTGTAACTGCCAAGTATTATTAATCAGGGAGATTTTCAAACGCACAAAGGACAGTTAGTTCCCCAGCTCCTACTGAGGGCCTTTGAAAATCTCCCACATAAAAAGTTTGAGAGAGAGGCATATCCCTATTCTACAAACAAGCTCTGTAACTCCATTCACTTCACTGTCTTCTTCACCAGTGTGCCCTGGGAGCTTTCCATAAACAGCTGCCAGGATTATATGCATTCGTTGTTTGACTGAATATGCCCCATTAGTACACTGGAAAGTAATCAGCTATACCCCATTACTGGTGTGCTCAGTCTCCTATGGCTTCTTGTATCCCAGGCATGGCAAGAGGAAAGCCTCTTTAATAGCTTCTCTTCCTCTTCTCCTGCATTTGTCTTTGGCCCAGAGATAATTTCCTGCTTTAAAAAATGATGCATACAAAGAAACAGCATATAAATGCAACCTGACTGTTAGAATCCACAGATAGAAGAAAATGTAGCTTTACTGGAGGGGGAGAGGAGAACTGTATTATACAGAAAATAAGCCCTGCAATCCCATGTTCCTCGTTGAAATCCAAGGAGAATAGACAAGCAGCACATTTGAAATGAATTACTATAAAATCCAATTGCATTGTTCTCCCCACCACTGCCTTTTTTTTTTTTTTTTTAAACTGCTCCCATCCCCAAAAGCCTTCATTGAATTTTTTGTGTGGTGTGTATATTTTCTTAAAGACACCAGGGCCAAAACAGTACAGCTGAGACATTCACAGAAGTCAAAGAAAGTGCAGAGTAGTTTTGTGTGTGGGTACAATAGTTCCTTAAGAGCACTCCCTCCCTCTCCCCTCTGTCTCTAATGAAGGTTTGGTGTCTGTCCACAAAAAACAAACATCAATCAGGCAACAGGCTGTTCCTTTTCCCCTGTTGCTGGTCTGAAATAACAGTCATCCCCCGCTGGGCTGGGAACACCACTTCCCTGTCCAGCACACATACGGGAGAATAAAGAGGAAGAGGGAGGAGGGAAGAAAACCCGCTCTTAGGTGCCAGAATACACTGTGAGCTGTGCCTTTTGGAGCCAGAGAAAACTTTGGCACACAACAGCTTTTGCTTTCCTTCATCCCATTGGGCACATTAATTATTTAACAGCTGGCCTACGAATTGGTGGGGGGGGAAGGGTGGGAATATTGGGGGGTAAGGGCGCAAAGCTCTGTCTCTCTCACCCTGTCCCCGCCTAGAAGAATGTGCATGTGTGTCACTGTCAGACATGATGGAAGGCTGCTCAGAGCTTTCTGACAAGGACCCCCTTGTTGGCTTGTGACGACGTCAGTTTTTGATAGTGTGCAACAGCATCTGAAGTAAACGAGTTATGGAACAGGGGAAAAAAACTGCCTTGTGTGCTCTCCCTAAGGATACCAGTGTTTTCATGTATTATAACTGGAGGGGGACTGGTTTGTTTATCCCGGGTTTCAATGTGCTTGGAGATATAGATGCAACCCCGTGGCTAACAGAGATAGGTTTATGGTTTGCAACAGTGGTCAGCTGCATCAAAAAGTTATTTAACGTGTTTTTCAGCAGTCTAATGTAACATTTTTAGGAGTGTGTGGAGAGGGGATGTAATTAAGTCTAATTTGGACACAGAGAACTCACAGATGTTAAGAATCTTTTGGATCAACAGCTCTTCTGGCACCAGGTATGGTGGAATCCATAACCTTGATGGCTAGCTGAGTCAGAAGGACCTGGCAGCTCTCGCCTGCATGTAGGAGAATCATAGCGCTGCCAGTCAATACATCAGTGAAAATTAAGTCAGAGCAATCGTATTAAAAGAGGGGAAAAATCAAATCAAATCCCACTCTTTCCCCTTTGCGGAATTTGTAATACTGCCTGATGGGAAAACCCTCCCAAATCACAACCCGTCAACTTTGTTTATTTAAAATTAACACACTGGGGTGGAAGTCCTGCCATGAGCACACGAAGGCAAGCCTGCCAGCAGCAACAGAGGCAGACTCAGCGAGAAACAGATTTACACAGGGACACCTGGGTGGCATGTTCAGTAAGGGCTACAGGAAATGATGCAGAAAAAGAAGATTATTTTAGCTGTGTCCATTCGGTGAGGAAAATGTTTGTAGCAGGCATGGGTTTGAACCAAAAACCTGGATCTGATGCTCCTGAGTACTGGGGTTGGGGTGTGTGTGTGTTTGAAATTCATATTTTGCAGTATGGGTGGATCTCTTCTTGAAAGCAGTGTGGCTTCCTGAAGAAAAAGTGAGCAGCACAGACAATTCAGTACTTTTAGTTAGACCAACTTTGAGATTACAGGCCCAAATTCCCAGCTGCACCAGAGCTCACTTCAAGCTCCTAGTGTAATTTACAGCAGTTCTAAATTATACCTCGGGGCAGTCACCCTGCAATGGGCTACTCTGCTGGTATGTATTGCTGGAGTCATGATCTTTCCCTTCCCTGAGACAGCCTATGCCATAGAGCTGATATAGGACTGACTGTGCTGGCTTTATGCCAACTGGGGTGTCCCCCTATGCTGGGGGGAATACTCAGCTATCTGCTTAGGACAGCTTTACTGTGACTTTCTGCTGCTGGAATGGCACAAAGGGGCCAGGGACTGGGACAGGAGCTGGCCTATGGCACATAAGCTTTCCAACCAAAAAGTCCCCAGCATGCCCACAACATTTGTTATCAAATAATTTATTTTTTACCCTGTCCATTAAACTGATCAGTACAGATTTTAACTGTCACACTTTAGCTGTCTGTTTCAGGTCTCTATCTGGCTTTAATAGCTGGTTCAACAGTAAAAGTAACAACATTCAATGTTCAGACAGCTGTTAAACTCATTCTGTCAGGATGCTTTGTAGAACTCCCACCCTTAGAGCCCATCACCAGTGTCTGGAGAAGGCCAACTACATAAAAGGTCAACTGACCAAAGACAATCCTTCAATTTGGAAGCCAAGGCCATAGAACAAAGAGAATTCAAATGATGCCTATTTGCCCCCATGAGCTTGGTCCTCTCCTATCATCCATGCTTTGTGGACAGATTTCCAGGGCACAGGTTATTTTTAGCAGCTTGGTGTGCAAACGTTAACCCACTGCAAAGCCTGTTGAACTTTAATCTCAACCCAATTTTATTTGGTGCTGCCTGCTTCTAAATTTCATCCTAGTCTGTCCCAAACCAAGTCACAGGAAAAAGGAATCAAGTGCCAGAATAGGTAAGCCATTTTCTTAGGAGACACTGTCAGGCTGCCATGTTCAGGAGGTGTAAGGGGTTGTATGTCCCACAATACTGGACCATCAGTGAATGCAAACAGATCAACACGCACTGAGCAGAGACTACAGCAGCAGATGCAGTTTCATGGATCCCTGGCTACCACCAAAACCACATGAGTTGAGATCTAAATAGCTTTCCTATGCAAAATGAAAGAGAGAATGAAACTGATGGAAACTGGCAATTACATAATTTTATTTCCTTTCCAGCCCACTCACCTGTCATTGGGAGGCTCTGGGCTTGCACATGAAAAATACAAGCAGTAAGATGCCTGCATACACAATGCTGTTTTCACTTAATTGGCAAATTAATACAAATTCCAGTGTTAATGCCTAGATAGATTGGACAAGCAAAACTGACTTTTTCAGGGTTCCTGGTACATGTGAACTATCACTACCCAATATTTAAAAATGCCATGCTGAAAACCTCCCCTTTACTCCAGGAGTGCAACAAGATTACTTTCAGCACCAACAGCTGGGGGAAGTGTTGGAAGGGGGTTATAAAACCAACAATGGGAGTAATGATATGTTTTTTAAATAGTCTTTCTTTAACTCATCCAAGATGTAGGGACTACGATGGAAAGAGGCCTGCCTTTAGCAATACTAGTAAATGTACTTTTTTATCCAAGCCTTCTTGGATTTGTTACTCACCCTGCTGTTACATTTCAACAGAGCAAAACGTTAATGACCATTTTATTGGAGAAAGAGATCTACAAGTCTGACTATTCCCTTATGGATAAGCCCTATAGAATTTATCAGTGATGAAACCAAAGCATTTCTTCAGAAACATAATAGGTGGTTTATAAAAATCAATCTAAAAACCTTTAAAATGTCATGGAGAATAAGAAACTTTCCACAAACTTTTGAACTGTCCTACAGAATCCCACAAAAGGGATGTGATTCTTTAATAAGCTTTACAAGACAGTTTTAAAAACCCCTATAGAAATCTTATATTTCTATTAACTTCTGTAGGACTTTTCCATAAAGTTTATGAAAATGAATAGAGTTGGATATAGAGAGTTAAATTCTAAACAGAACAAACACTGGCCAAAACCGCCACTGTGAAAAAACAGGGCAAACAAACAAAAATACCAGGTCTCAGATATACTGTTATCAATCCAAGTATGTCCAGTGAGGTCAATGGAATTTCTGTGGATTTACGCTCATGTCACTGAGAACAGATTCTAGCCCGCAGTATGCAGAAAAGGCCTGAGTTCTGAGTGGTGGGGACTGGGGAAGAAAGAGAAGACCTTATGCTGCAATTCATTTGGCCAGCTCAGGAACAGCATTAAAAGACTTTGCAGGGAACTGTGTCCAGCCCTTATAGCCAGAAGGATGAGGGGGAGAGAGAGGGAGGAAGGGAGCGTATGTGTTTCTAGGATAACTTAAAGAAGAAATAAAGTGGCAGGAACCTTTCGGGTTTGAAGGATGCCCCGTCAATATTGCCTCACTCCCTTGAGATAGGACAGGCCAGGCTGCTGTTAGTGATACGGAGTTTTACACATTTCAAATTAAGCTAATATAAAAATCAATTACCGAAACATACAGCATGCCAACTCCCAAACTACTGTGGAGAATGAACTATTACCACTTGCCACATAGATTGATCATTATAGCAACATCCTGCTCACCAGCCTCCTGCTTTGTGCTCCCTAGATTGGGAGGGGGGGCTCAAGTCTCCAGGGAGAAGGGGGAAGCAGAAGTTTGCTAACGGTATTCTCTTCTCATGAAGACCCTGTTGCTAGAGGTTGGCGATTCACTGGGAATTAGAGACCACACCAGCTTTGTGCACAAAAGAGCAACCAGATCCATTTGCAATTAAAGAACACACGGTGGTCTCATTGATCACGTTCATTGATTGCTCAAAGGGAAACACAGGATGACCTCAGGGTCAGCTCCAGCTTTCCCCATGCACCCACCTCCTTACCCTCCTGCTGACTTGTCAAATTACTTGTTGATTGTCGGTCTGGCCTCTGCTATGCTAGTGACCTGAATGAAGCACAGGGTTACTGTATCTGCAGAAGTCCCTAATGAGCTATTATACAACCCAGGACAGCTTAATATTGGTCACCTGTCAAATTGCTTCTCCCAAATAGAAATGTAAAGCATGGGAGTGGAGGGGAACAGAGAAAGGAACATTTGAGAGCTAGAAAAAGACCACAAACGTGGTGCTGCAAGCATAGAGAATGCACACATATTGTATCAAGCCTATGAGGCAGTAAAGAGGGATGACACTTTTTTACTAGGAACAGGCCTGGACTGAATCAGGACTTTCTTCAGAAGGTGAGAGGCATTCATACCTGATACACTGGTTCCAGACATTCTCACACTGATGAGGCACTAGTTAATTTCAGGGGTATGGTAGTTTTAGACCCAACATTTAGTTTTTTGGTTAACAAAAGCTTTATAAAATTTAATACAAATAGACAGTGTTTTCAAAGTTAAAAAAAATCAAAGCGAAAACTGTTAAAAGTTGTTTTGTTTGGGTTGTAACCACTGCAGGTGGCTGTGCTTTGATTTAAATATTAGCACCCTATTAGTATACCAGAATCAGAATAGGAAATCAACTGGAAACAATACTGGAAACTGACCTGCTTGTTTTTTCACTGCCCAGCCAGAGAGAAATGCAAAAAGTAAACAAGCAGCAGAAAGGATGAAAAGTATACTTGACTTTTAAAAAATCTTTGAGCTTGAGTAATGTAAATTGCTACCAGAATCAATTATTTTTTTAAATGTATGATTTATAATCCGATAGTCTCTTTAGCTATTTTTACATGAACTCAGAAAGTGAAAATTTGCCTAGTGAATGAGTACAGTTTATGCACCAGTGTGCCAGTTATATTTTCTTTGCTGTTAAAGTTTTTTTTATTTTAAATAAAAAACTATAATTAAAGAAAATAAACCATCCTTTTCATAACATTTATACAATCAAGACTTTATTTATTTTATTTTTCTTGGTAAGGCACTGCATCCAGTTAGCTCTCCATAATATTTAACAAAGCTGTATTTAAAATATTTAAGGAAATGAACAAATCCTGTAGAGGAAGGGCAGTTAAGCAAAGAGTCTTTTACATTACCCTAGGTAATTATGTGTGTGTGCATGAGCGTGTATGTGTATGCCTCTCTCTCTTTACTCCAAAAGTATATCCAGGGCTTGGATGCTTTAAATCAAAAAGCAATTTCAGTCTGTAATGCTCAAATAAATAATTAAACACGTTTTATCTCTTACAATATTGCTTCTATTCATTCCAATCCCACTGACAGGAACAAGGCTACAAACCCCATATCCTTAAAACAACAAAAAAACACATGGAACCAACCAGAGGGCCTATAGATGTTTATACTTCAACTTTTCACCTCTTGGCTACAGCCGGATACTACAAAGGAAGCTTTGTGCAGGCTCACTACTAGTAGACTACAGTGGAGGTGGCTGCGTTAACTGTGGGTCGGGGTGGTGGTGGTGTTACTAATAGAATCTGCCTACTTGTGTTAGACAACACTAATTTTGTGTCAATATTAAAATCATAAATTGTTTTTCTCTGTAGCCTGCTTGCCTGATGACATTTCTGGCTGATGCAAGTTGAGTTTTGTAATCACACTGAACAGTGGCGGTTGGAAAATGGTCTCTTCCATGTTATTGTGACATTTTCATTGGACCCATTACAGTGAAGGATCACAGTTTAGACAGCTATTAAATAAGCCTTACATGGACAAGGAACACACACCATGAAGATGTGTTATCAGTTACAAAAAGACCACAGAGGGCTTTCCAGGGCCAGAGCAAAGCAAGGATTCCTGCAGAACCACTGTTAAGGGCTGTTCTTACACTGTTTTCAAAAAATGTGACTAAGTAGTTCTGACCTGTGTGATTATCATGGTTACCCAGATGGTTTTTGAAAATAAAAAATCTTCCTTTCCATATCACTATATATTATATACATGTGTGTGCATACATATTCAAGGAAGCCAAACAGAGGAATGGTTAGATTAGATTAGAATTTTTAGCAAGGGAGAGAGGCAGGAAGCCAGGGATGGTTCTGATCCTGGATCCAATTATATCCCGGATCCTGATGTGTGCCCAATATTGCCATTCCCAATCATTCAAAAATCGAGAAATGGGCTTAAAAATGAGGTTTTCAAACATAATAAATTTGGGGTTCTCTTTTTTTACTGACATCTGGTTTTTGGGTGATTGGTGGAATGTCAGATTTTCAAACTTTTCTTTCTAACCCTGAAGACTAGAAACGTAGTATTTTAAAAAATAAAAACAGTCTCATGTAATCACAAGACTCCAGGAGCTGGTACTTTAAGAAAAATACCAAATGTGAGATTTGTGAAAAAAGAGTTTGAAGTACTGGTGGGAAAGGGCTTTATGGCCGTCTAGTGCATGTTAGGTGCTATACTACTACTGCTACTACTAATGCTTCTGTTAAAGTTTCCCCTAGTTGCCTGTGATTAATCTGGCCTCTCATTCACAGCTGTGGCTCTGAATCATCATCTTCAAATTCAGACTGCAAATATCATTGGACTAGGTTTACCAGACTTCAAAGGAAAAATGCTGACTCAAGAATTTCATCAAAGCCTGGGTACTTTACAAAATAGGAGGAATCAGTGGCAGAGCCCTTGCTACCTGCATTAGCGACTCTTCCAGTGAGTTTGTGTATGACCATAGACAAGTTTACTACACTTCTCTGGGCCTCAGTTTCCACATATATATAGGATTCTGCTACTTACCTCTCTGGAAAGAGTGTTGAGAGACTTGCTTAATACCTACATATCACGTCAAGATCTTCTGATGAAAAACTCTATGGTATATTATTACTATTTGTATTACACTTAGAGACGCCAAGTGAGATTGGAACCCCTGTGGAGAAGGCTTTATATAATCACATAATGAGAGAGGCTCTGTCCCAAAGAGCTTGCAACAAAAACAAAACAAAAGGTGGGAGCAGAAAGAGAGGCACAAAGGGGTGAAGTGACTTGACTAAGGCCACACAACAGGTAAGTGGCAAAACTGGGATAGTACACAGGTCTCCTGACTCCCAGTTCAGTGCTTTATCCATTAGATAACAGCACTCAACTCTGCAGAGTACCTTATTTCAAGAACAGCCCTATTAGGGTTGGTTTCCACTTCACCTGGCTCACAAATACACTCTCAGTGAAGAAACCATCTATTTCCAACCTTTGTCCCCCACCCCAGCTTCCACTCCCTCTTGTAACAATAAGCATCAGTTTTTAACAGCATGTCCTACTCTGGAGATGTTGTATTTCCAGCTTTTAACATGATTTAGTGTGACAGTTTAGTGCAGATGAAAAAAAGGAGAAAAGAAAAGAGAAGGGAAAAAGGAGAGACAGTCCCCTTAAGGCAGCAAAATTATGCTGCACTGATCTCAGAGGAACAGGGGTTCTTTTTCTGGTTCAGATGCATTCATCAGGACACAGAGCTGTCTTTTAACAAGAAATCTCTCTTGCTGGCTCATGGCACAGTTCTGTGGTCAAGACAATAAAAAATAAAGGAAGGAAATTTCAAAGAATTATAAGTTGCATTAACCCACTGGGGTAGGTGGTCAGGGTGCATCCCATGGCTGACAATTATGGCTTGTATGCTGAACAAGCCAGGTTCCCACTTGTCAAAGGGTTAAGACACAGACTGCAAGCTTTAGAGCTTTAGGAACGTGTACAGTTCATGATGAAAGATAACACTTCAGAACTCTATGCCTCCATCCACAGGGAAAAGTGAGTGTACATGGCAAGCATTTTTGTCCTGGAGGAAAAAAAATGGATAAAAGCAAAAAACAAACAAACAAACAAAACCTAACCTAACTTTCACTGTCATTTATTATTACAGTGACAATAATTCTTTGTATTCTAAACTGTCCATATAACCGCTCAACAAAGGATCTCAAAGCACTTTATAAATATTTATTAATTAAGCCTATCAACAAGCGAGAACGGAAAGTATTATCCTTCATTTTGTAGATGTAGAAACTGAGGCCCAGAGGTTAAACAATCACCCAGCAAGTATATGGCACAGCTGGACATATAGCTTAGGAATGTGGATTCCCAGTCAGGTACTCTATGCATCAAACAACACTGCCTGCCTAATTCAAAGTTTGGGCCTGATCCCAAGACGTGTTGAGCACTCACAGTTCAGACTGACTTCCTAATCATCCTTGACAGCTATTCAATGCCCTGTCCAAAGTTGTGGTGCTGTGCTCAGTCTAGTTCATAGTGGAAAGGTGGTCATCTTATAAAACCACATCTGGCAACCTTGTGGACTTCAGAGGTGCCAATGATTCAATGGACAATGACAATGAATTCCCATTTCACTTCTACAAGTTAGTGCTCCAGGTCAGGACTGAAGCATATTGGTAGGGATTAATATGGGGAAGCTTGCACTGCAGTTGTCCATGCTCCACTTGCTCTGGGGAAAGAGGATTTCACTCTCCAAGACCATTAATCTGGAATCTTTCACCAGCACTGAATCCACTAAAGAAACATCTATTTTAAGAAGCCCATTACATACTGCAGTACTCCCAGGTGCCTGAGGTTCAAGGGAGAACTCAGATCTCCAAAAATTAGGATCTCAATTTCAAGGCTTATTGGTAATAAAAGCTCTCTTTATTGCTCTGGCACGTTCCTAGTTATCTCATTGAAACAAATGGTGTAAGTCTGGCACTGCATGGACTGGCACCACTGATCACCAAGAAGAAAGCCCTTTAGGATATCTGCATTTACCATAGGGCATAATCATTTCCCACCAATGAAATGGCAGGAACAAAGGATTCGCCTAACAGTGAATCAGCAGCTGCGGTGCACTTTATGGTATTAAAAAACTCAACACCCCAAATGTCAATACACCAGCCAGATGGAGATCCTGTTGGGTGATTAATGCCTGCTGCAAACTGATGAACAATCTGAATTTGTATCACAAGCTCTTGCTCTTTTTCCTGTTCAGTCTTCCCTGTCCATCTGGATAGCATGGAACTTTGATTTAGCTCTCCTGTGTCCTTTTGTTTTTCAGGTCCATCCAGCTCCCCTCCTCCACCCCACCGCTAGTGACTGGCTGGAAGAACCCTGCATGAAAAGAACAGGGTGCCAGAACAAATGGGCCCTTATTATGTGATTATTGATTTATTTGTAGGAAGGATGTACAACAGGGCCCTAGAGAGTGAACATCCTACTCCTTCTCCACCATGATCACAAGTCAGATAAATAAATGGTTTCTAATGGTAGAAAACAGGGATTTATCATCACATCTGATTAAGGCCTCTATGCTTTTTATTTTTAATTATTATTTTCTTGTGTAGGGTGTTTAATCTCTCTCTCCAGGAAGCTCAAAGCTGTCTATTTCACAGCTGTAACCATTGAGGTCACTTTGGGTCAAAACACCTCCTCTTCCCTGCATAATGGTAAAAGTTCCAAGGAAGCTGACTGCTCCATAGTACATCTGTTGTCACACATTAACTTGTGTCAAAAGAGGGGCACAACAGCAACAGCCTTCAGTTGTACTGAGGCGATGACAAATGTAACACAGGAACTACTAAACAAAAGATTCAGCATCTAAGACTTTTTGTGAAGCTGAGCAAGATGGTAAAAAGTTACATTTTACAACTTCTCCAGACATGGAAAAATGAAAGTTGCCCATCTTAATGCTTCCTTTCATCATTAATGGGTTGGTAAACAAGAATGACACTAACAGATTTACTGCACCAAATGTATCCTTGATATAATTCCATGGAAGTCAATGGTGTTACATCAAGAATAAACCTGACCTAATTTGTTAAAAAAAATCAGTCATGTAAAAAAAGCTAACAATGCAGACAACATAGATTTTGCTAGCTAAGAGATTAACCTCTACAGAATTCCAACTGCTCTTCAACAAGAAAAAAAATGGAATGATAATATATATATCAAAATAAAAGCATTACTAACCTTTTACATTCATTGAGTGCCTAAAATGGTATCAATCTGAGCAGCACAAACTTTGGCAAAGCAATGCTTGAAGTGCACCCCTCAGTGACCAGCTTAATTTTTAATTATTGCTTTTTTTGCTGGGCCTGTAACCCCTTGCAATCCTCCCTCCTTTCCCCCACCTCACCCCCCCACTTTAACAACTGTTAACACAGCTGGTTTGCAAAGAAAGGCACAATGCAAATGCCTGCAAGAGAAGTGTGCACCCATTGCACCATTTATGCATGCAAATCAGAAAACTATATGTTTAACTAATCCTTTGCTTCCACAATTACTGCTGCGTTGCGTGCACTCATAACTTGCACCTTTGAAAATTTAGGATTTGAGTCAATTTTGGTATCTTATTAATGGAGTTTGAAATGTAAATCCTTGAAGCTCACCTTCTCTCTGCCCATATGGCATCACCAAGGCTTCATCATTTAACAGGGGCTTTAATTTGCATGTGTGAGAGAGAAAACTCTGATCACATAGCAGGACTGGTAACATTCACCTGTGTCAGAATTTAGTGCCGTTCAAGCTTCTCCACATAGATCTACCAATGCTACTCAATCTGGCCTTGCAACACAACAGCTATGCCAATCCCGAGCAGACTCTGCTCACAGACTCAACCTATGTCAAGCAGCATGGCAGGCAAGTGTGTACCAAGATCTACGAAGAGGCTAAAGATGAGCCACAAAATTCAGATCTGGAATGAAACTTTCCTAAAGCCTGGTGGTGTCTGGATCTATAGTAAAATAAATGGTAATAGTTTTCAGCTACAGTGATGTAAATATCAGTGAGTAGATGACGCCATGCTGTCAAGTACACTGCACATGATGGAGAGTAATTCAAAGACTCATGTTGCTGAGTGGCTTTGAGATATCAAGAGAGAAACTCCCCCCTCGGATTTCAGTAACTGCAGGAGCTAACAACACTGCTGAAAAACTTTAATATAACCCTCTAAATTAGATCATTGGGCCATAATTTCATGCATGATCACAGAAGTTTTGTTTTGCTGAGAGAGAACTGTATGGGATAGGGGTCTTACAGGTTTGGTACTTAAGGTGGAAAAATGACAAATGGTCCACCCCCACCTGTTGCTAACTTTTTTCCTGACAAAACAGCATAATTTTGTGAAAACATCTGCAAATGTACTAATGTCACACACTTGCCAGCAGTTTTCACATTTCACGTTCAACATTTAAAGTTTGCAGAACTCGGAAAGAGAATTTCTAGCACTTACAGCCTCTAAAGAGGCCAGCTACCAATGGTGCCTGGAATCAGCCTGTGACACACACAAGTAATAACTAAAAAGCCTTTCCTTGGCTAGCCCCTATTCCTACACAGTAGTGAGGTAAACAAGTCCCCTCTTGATCCTCTTGAAATAACCTTTTCACACTATAATTTCTTATTAATGAGCCTCATTTTCCTCCTTCAAGGCATTTGTGTCTCCCTAGTAGTCATTATTGCTCTGAAACGTTTTTATTCTGTAGTTCAATACAGGGAACACTGCAGAACAGCATTACTTACTGGCAGTGCATACAAAGCCATAATGTCAGCCTTCTTGCACAACAGAGCAGAACCATTCACAGAATAATGCTTTCAATTGTACACAACACTCTTCTACAAGGCTGTTCCTTAAATATTTTTTATCCACAGTATTCAACCAAGAGTGAAATTATCCTATAGGAAACTGAGCAACAAGCCAGAGTCACCTTGTATCACCAATAGACTGAGTCCTAAAGAAAGGGCTTGGCGTATTTTAAAAACGTATCACTACACTTCCCAAAGGAAATCTGAACAGACCTCGTCTCTTAGCAACGCCCCTTGTACATCACAGGTAACTCTCATTAATACTAATGGGAGCTATGGACTAGATAGAATCCTGCAATATACTGAGCATCTTACGCTTCACTTTGGAGGATCGAATCCTATCGATATAGATGTTCTGCACGTTAGTGGGAAAAAGATGTTTGAATCCTTGGGAAAATAATAATAGATATACAAATATTCTTTAGTTTAAAAAGAAAGGGATTTGCTTGTTTTATAGCAGAGTGACAGCTCTGATGCTACATCAATAAGTCCTCTTGTTAAGACATTTGTTACAAAATCTACCACCTGGAAGGGAAAAAACCCAGCCTCATACTAAAACATGGGGGCTGTGAAAATTAACATAATCATTGCAAGCCTGTGACAATGTGAGGTTGTTTTTTTTGACAACACTACGTGGCAAGATTGAAGTCACTGGCTTTCTGCTAAATTAAATTCCTAAAGGCTTTTGGTGGTTTCATACAGTGAAGGAGTTTCTTTTTCGCATGCTAAGATAAGAAAAGGAAAGTATTTCTCCAAAGCACTTACCTTTATTTGCTGCAGGGGAAAACAGCTTCTCGGAGCTTAAAGAAGCCTGAAAACAAAACAGAAAGAGGGTTATTGATTCTAAAAGAGAACACAGGTCTAACAATACAGTCTTTACAAAATGAGTCAGTTGTTATAACTGCAGTTACACGTTGCACCTGGAGGGTGCAATGTTGTGCTATTTAAGAATAAGCAGGAGTCTTGGGCAGAGGAAAGAAAAGCATATAAAAGCTCTGTCCTGTTCTCACTCAAATACATCCTCCTGTCTTTTTTATTCAGGCAACCATGCAACACACAAGCTATTTTATTCATGATTCTTCGTATGAAATGGCTATCAAGCTGAAGTAACAACATTTCAAAGTCTCTCGTGTTGAAAATAAGCTGCCTCTCATACTGAATACGCAAATCGTAGCTGTGTAGCGACAATACAAGTTACAGCTATATGCATCTGCACAAATAGAGGTGTTACATATATTATACCAAAGCACAGACACATGCTGCTATTCACTGAGCTGGTTATGAAATAAAGCAATTTCCCTTCTGTAGGAATCCTGTCTCTTTGTAAACTGGGTTGCATTATATTGTTTGAACTCCATCCTGTACTTCTGCTCCTCACAGCTCTGGGAAGTAGTTAAGAAATCCAATTAACCTAAACCTTGTAAACAGCTTCATGATAATCGGGGTCACTGTGTTGCAGCCATGATGATAATGACAGACATTTAAAAAACCCTTCATGGTAAATAAAGCTTTTATTAGTTAATTTGATGACTTTTTTCTAGCTATCAAAGCACCAATCTACTTTAGCGTAAACAAATTTATCATTTATCACTAGCTGATCATTATCTGGTCAATAAAGGGTCCATAGAGAATGACAAGCTAATTTTTGGGCAAATAGGCTTTATCAACACATTACCAATCTCAGTGGGATAACTGAGAATATTTTCTCCAAGTTTGCGTAAAACTGAAAAAAAAATATGATACAGAGAGAACAAAGCTGGAGAAGACAAATATTAAAAAACCCCACATCTTCAACACTGCTTTAAAAATAATTAGTTCAACTCAGGTCTGAATTTAGCTGATTTTCTTTTTGATTTTACTCTAAGGTGCCCAGGGAGGCATGATAAATACACTATGAATTGTATTGCATTGATACTTATTTTAATTAGCGATTCAGAAAGAGACAGTAAAAATGCAACGTTTGCAGCAGATATAATAAGAAAGAAGAGTCATCTCTACCAGTATTATTTCTAAGAAGCCCGAAGTAATGATCTGCAGTGATCATACTGAAGGCATATGTATTAAAAAAAGAGAAAGGGAAGACAACACAAAACAATGATGAGGTTAAGACAAAAACCCAGACAATAATTAAGGAAGTTCTCAGTTGAGCCTGCCTCAGATCAGTCTGGGTGTGTATGGTCATTGCATACCCTCTCAAAATGATTCTAAAACTCTGGGAGATGATGGACCAAATTCTGCTTTGAATTACATTATATCAACTTCACTGCAAAGGTGGAAGGGAGGGCAGAATTTACACTTTGGCTATTTATTTACTGCTACCTGTAACACTGAAATAGCAGAAGTGTAAATAGTGTATAAATAGCCAACTCTGAATTTATTATCCATTAGTAAGACCATCTTCCACATATTATCAAACAACATCCATCATCATCATACAGAAAATATACAGGAATGAATCTGAACCAAAACCCAGGGTCTAAACATTGTAGGACATTTGAAATTTGGGCTGAATAGTGCAACTCAGACATATATCTAAAACCAACAACACATAAATATAAGATTGGCCTCAAAGCGCTTCATAAACTTTAGGCCTCATAACGCTTGCCGGTGGTGGGTAAATAAGATTATCCCACTATACAGATAGGGAAACTAGCAAACAAGCCACTGACTTGCACAAAGTCATAGTCAGTTGGTGCCAGAACTGGAAATCTTGAAACTCAATTCCCTGTTCCAACCATAAGGATGGCTCCTTTCCACATAATTCAGCAAAGAAGGATAATATAGTTTCACATTGTCACCAGAAAACATCAGATCATCAGCTAAAGAGCTCATCAATGTAGTATAAAGTAATGTCAGAATTTAAGAGAAACAAGCAAGAAATTTCAGGTTAAAGAGAAAGTAAAGATCTGCGATTAAGACATGGAGAACAGCAGAGAAAAAACTCGTTGCAAACTTGGGGTTAAGAGTCAGAGTCAGCATTTACAGAACAAGGTTTTCAGCACCATAGCCACAGTTATTAGACATAAACCTTCATACCTAGTATTTACATTAAGTTTTGCATCCATTCAGAGATTTTTGCCTCAGAATCAGTACTCTTTTTGGCTAAAGGACCGTTTCTGAAACAGTCAATCCCTGCACTACAGTTTATTCCAGGATTATTGTTACTCCTTATTACTCTAAAGTCAATGAGGAAATTGGGAAAGGCAGAAATGAGGCAGAATCTGAATACATCATTCAATTCCATCACTCACCCTTTAAAGAAAACAGACACAAAAACCTACAG
The DNA here is from genome assembly GCA_007922155.1 of Mesoclemmys tuberculata. NCBI lineage: Eukaryota > Metazoa > Chordata > Testudines > Chelidae > Mesoclemmys > Mesoclemmys tuberculata. The sequence continues at coordinate 3,262,850 of ML675640.1, forward strand.
ATCTAAGCAAGCCAACTGAGTGCAAAAATCTAGCAAACCAAAGCATATGCTAAAGCAATTGCCCTCCCACATTTTCTGCTGTTTCAAGCAATTCATTTGCATGTTTCAGAAGGGATTTAAAAAAAAACAACTTTGGAATTCCTCCCCTGAGAGCAATTCAGCCAGTTAGAGTCCTTTACATGGATGGCTCAAGCCATCCAGGAATTCATGTGTGTGTGTGTTTGGTTTAGGAGCATGAAGCTAAGGGATTTCCTTTCCTCCTCTCACTGGACACCTGAAGCAGTCTCAGAATGGGGGAGGACAGTCTCAGGGTTACAGAACAGAATGATCCGTGTACCTCTGGAGTATTTTGCTGCTTACCAGATTTTTTTTCATCACTGGATAATGCAGACAGACATTCTCAGCCTGAAGCCTACAGACTGAACACACTCCTAGTCTTGCTTGTGCATTTGGTGCCTGTCTCCTCCTCTTAACTACTCTTCTCTTTCATTTGCACTGGATACAGCACAGCCAGAGGAAGATATGTTTTGTTAAAGCCGTCGCTTTGGTAAGGCCTCTTTCTCTCTGAGATAGAGTGTGTTAAATTTTTCACATGTTGCAGACTCTTTTTCTGCCTCTCCCTCCCCAAAATGAGCATGCGCACACGCACTCATTCACACACACACACAATTTCACAGGATAGCAGAGTCTTCAAGGAGACTCACACAGCTGAATCACATAAAACTTCTTAAAATCCTTCCAGCCTCCATTTAAGGGAGCCTGCAAATTTGTTCCATGCCCCCGTTTGTTTTTTTTTTTTTGCTTATTCATCAGAGCTGCTGAGAACTGCCAATTCACTGCTGCTATTTCGATCTTATTTCCTTCTCCCCCCACCCCACCCTCCTACCTTCCCCAGTCCTAAAGAGAAAAAGTATCCCCACCATGCTCTGTGGCTTAACTTAAATGGTGTTGAAATTGCTACACATAAAACTACTCTTCCTTGGAAATAAAAAATAAAACCCAGGCTGTTTCCCCATTGTCTTGCTCCCTGTGCACACAAACCCATAGCAAACAGAACACACCATGGCTCACATTTTCAGCTCCTGCTAATAGAAGGCTCAGCAGCAAAGGCAGTTTTTGCTTTAATGGTGGAAGGTGGAAACCACAAATGATGCAGCACTCCCTTTCTCCCTGTAGACAAATACTGAGGTATAATAAACTCCATGCCTCATTTATCCTGATTCCTGCTAACACAGGACAGCTGAAAGATGTATCCCTTTTTCAGATTAATAATTTAAGGTTTATATATAACAAAGAACAATAACATCACACAAAAGACAGCACAATAAAACTATGTCAGGCTACCCAGTAGTTACTGATTTTTTTCCCCTCCAGCCTAAAAAATTGTTAACAGGGAATCAATGCTTGCTTGGCATTGAAAATAAAGGCAATATAGATCTTCCTGGAGCAGAAAACACCAGTTTTCCAATCCAGAATTGACTCATCAGACAACATAACTCTACTGTAAGTTGGTCCAGTCTTGATGCTTCAAGCATCCGACCACAAGGCACTTTTCTGCTAGCTAGCTCCAAATGTTGGGCTCACAAAGAGCAAAATTATATGGTGATAAGGGCCAGGTGAACTGCTTCTGTACATACAAAAACCAAACCTTTGTCCAAACCCAGACTCATTCCTCTTTGGATGAGAGAAGAAAAAAGGCTTTAAAATGTAGCTTAATTTTCATATTTGCAAATGCTGCACACCTTCCACTGCAGCTAGGATCCAACCTCAAGAAAGGCTATTCTCAGAGCATTGCTCACCCGGCTGAAACCGAGTGCTGGAAATCTCACAAAAAAGCCTCTACGTGGGAGGCTTTCAAACTAAAAGGGATGGATATGTTCAGAGAAGCCTCGGGGCAGACCTGCAAACCTTTGGAGGTTCACCAATTACTAGGATGTCTCTTATTGATTTTCATTTTTCTCTTTCTCTCTTTCCTCTGATTTTACCCACCTCTTCTGACCTGATGCTGCTGTATGGCTTGTTAAGTGGAGAATTTCACTGTATGCGGGTGGCTAACGCTTTTGCTAGATGCAAGATTTTCTGGAAATCCCTTTTTCCTGCTTTATACCAAATTCCCTCCTTCAGTGCTAGGAGCAAACTAACTAGTTTTTCTAAAGTAAATGGAAATTGATACACCTGGAAAGATGCAAATGTAGCCTGGAGTTCCCCCAAACCGCCCAATAAACAAGGAAGCACCAAACATAGAAAAAGGTACAGACGAAACATAATGATCTCTGGACAACACTGCACAGATTTTGAAGGGACATGTAACACGTTAGAATTCGACGTCTTTCAAAAACAGCATCAACATCTGACAGAAACTTCTGATGGATTAAGAAGACAAACAGAATAAAGTCAGCTAGAAAAACAATGAGAGCTGCAAGTTAATCATTTTGCCCAGCGACACAAGAAAAATCAATCTGAGGTGCAAACCTTTTGCTTGAAATCTTCTAAATAATATTATGGTTGATGGGGACAGGGCTAATTAACTGAGCAAGAGGGAATTTTATGCCGCTGTGCTGAGGGATTAAGGAAGAAGAAACAGGTTACACAGCACACACTCCAGCTCCATTTTACTTTTTGATCATCCTTGGACTGTATAGAATTTATGGTCTAGATTTTCAAACGTGCTCAGAACCCAACAGCTCCCACTTGGGCACAGAAATAATGGAAGCTGCTGGGTATGCTACACTTCTGAAAAAGTCTTTTAGGTGCCTAAATGGGAAATAAGATCTTTTGAAAATCTGGCCACTCATCTCCAAGACAAGACTGCATCTATTTAAATTAAATGAAACGTAAATTCAGATCGGGGCAATATTGGCAGAAGAATGCATTGTGCTGATCTATTTCAAACACAATACAAAAACTTCTGCTGTGCTACAGTCATCAGATAACACACTGTGGTGAAATCTGCACTACGAACTACTCTCAACAGGCAACTCCTTGATAAAGTGACCGCCTTAAAACATCCTAAAGGTTTCCAGTACAATTCTGATCTTTCATTAAAGGCCATTTCTATGAGCAATTGAGAGGTGTTGGGCTCTTGGGGTGAAGGTTCACTTAACAGGCTTCACTAGTAACAGGAAGCTTCTTGGACTATCTTCTGTTACTGCGAAAATGTCAGGCAATGCCCCAAAGTCAAGTTAATTGACATACGTAGTATGTGCATGTAGTAATATTGCTGTCATAGAAAAGGGCACTTCACAGCACACCTTTTTTCTATTGAAGAAGGCATCACCTCTGCCCCTTTTCCACTTGAACATTTGTATTGTCCAGTAGTCCCAGAACTTGAAATGAACATGAATTTTCCTGTGTTTAACTTCTTGGTCCATCCTCAGTGTTGACACAGTTCTGGGACTAGAGTCAGTGGTACAAGGCTTTGGGGAACTTGACTGCGCAGGACACTGGGCCCAATTCACTGCTCTTTGTGTAGTGATTTATACCAGTGCAAATGGAACATAAAACGCTACCTGATCAGAATAGCAAGGTAACCTTTTACACCCAGTTTGTACATACGTATAGGAGTGCATAAGGTGCAGGACAATGGTGAATCAACCCCATAATCTTTTATTTAAGTCCTATATTTGTGGCTATTATTTCACCCTACTCTCTTGGCAACAGAATGGTGGGTTTTACATAAAAACAACAAACTAACAACATTTTGAATCCAGAGCACTTTCTACACCTCTTTACAGTCATTTTGAAGGAGATTGAATTATTTTGGATTAAACAGTGCCTGTAATTCTGCAACACATACCACTCAGATCTCTGTCTGCTGCACAGACGTGCCCTCCTTTCCCTGCTGGAAGAGAAGTCTTTGCTGACATGATGCTCTGGAAGCAGCAGGATGCTTGACCTACAAGCATGTCTGTTACCGGAGCCTCAGGGCAGAGGTCGGCTAACTCCTCTTCCTCCCTACCCCCTTCTATCTATCCCCTCCCACGCATGCCTCCAGAGAGCATCTACAGCCCACTGTTTCCCTTTCCTATTCCCTTTATTAGCCATGCTTTGTGTTTCAGCTTCCTCCCAGAGGAAAAGGCCAAACTCTCTCTTCTCCCCAGCCTTGCTCTAGGGCACAAGCTTTGTCTCTGGATAATTTAAGTAAACAAATAAAGGCATTTAAAAAAAAAAAAAAAAAAAGGTCAGAAAGTTCATGGGGCCTTGACAAGACTAGTCCTACAGCTGTGGAAAGCCCACTCAGCTGTTCTCAGAGACACTGAGCAGAGAGGAGCATTTCCAGCTGTCCTTGTTAAACACAGCCAAGAAGCTTCACTTTACATTTAGCCTGTGTGTCCTTAGTTACTTTAAACGAAATTACACTATGGGGTAATATTCTCTCTCATCTCAGTACCCTTCTCGCTGAGACTACCTCTAAAAGTGCTGCTGGGGCTCATCACAGTTTTACACTCCGACTGTTTTCCTTTCTAATTAGCACTGGTATTTTCTTTATCATGTGCCCATCCACTGTGTCTTTCAGATCTTCCACACCAAAGACATGTCAGGTAATCAGTGGAAAAGCCAGAAGTTCAGGAGGTGAAACAAAAATTGCTTTGTTTTCTCCTCCAACTCTTTCTAGTAGGAAATTATTTTAAATTGTGATAAATGGCAAGATTACACTCAGTTTTTCTTCTCTTCTCTTCTGTTACCTCCTGCTGGCTGCTTACCTCCAGCTTTGTCTCTGGATAATATTTGTCTCTGAATTATAATGAGGAAAGTGTCTTCTGGACTTCTCATTTGACCAGGCTGTGTTCTCCCCCGTAGATTAGTGATGGAAAAGACTCACTATGTTAAGGTCAGCTAATCCGCACCCCGGCCAATGAGAACTATTCCTTATGATGCATTTTTCCAGTGTTGTGTTCAGTCTACTTTGAAACATCTCAAATTATGGAGCTTTCATACCTTCTCTTGAAAGGCTGCTCCTCGACAAGTGCTCACTGTCAGGAAGGCTTTTCTGATAGCCTGTATTTGCACTATCTAAATTTTATTTGATGATTCCCCCACCACCACGCTGATAAATAACCATAGAATTCAGCTTTCATTACAAAATCTAGGAGGAAACTTGTATGTGACTAGGAAAGGCTGGGAACATTGTATAACACACTGCTACGCTGGTTTGTATTATTGTCATTACAGCTTGCAACTATCTATTTGGCTGGGACACAGATTTTATTTGTGTTAAATCAAAGGAAAGGAATGGAAAGTGCTCTCTGTAGAACTACCTAAACCTTCTTATAATTCAAAGGCTGCATCACAGAGAGGACCGATGGGGGAAGGGCAGGGAATGTTTTGCAAATGACAGGTGGCAGACTGTTGTTAGGTACCCACCAAATTACTCTGCTTCTCCCAGGGCTGGGTTGGCATTTCATTATCCCAGCTCTCCTGGAAGGAAATGGACATAAATTCACACCTCATGTCCTGGTTTCCATCAAATTGAGTAAGAATGCAAATGCTGGCACCAATGGGGAATGCCAAGCAAGGCTTGGCAAACTAGAATAAACTCCCAACTGTGGTCCTTGCCAGCTACCTACATTTATCATTGTAATGGCCTGCCAGACAGGACTTGGCAACCAAGGGAAAGAAGAAAGGGGGGGGGGAGAGGAATGGCCAGATCTGCACTGCCAAGCAATTCATTTCTGTAGCTCCTGCCATCATTGTAAGGGCAACCTTAATTTTATTTTCTCTTTTAACCAATTACAGGTCACCCAAATCCCACCTGGAACCTTCAGCAACACAAACTGCTCCAAATCACATTCCAGAGGCCAAGAGGATTTGCAAGACATCTGATTTCACATAAAGGTTACTGTCTGAGAACGGCTGCAATTCAAAAAGGCTCCAAAAAACAATCTGCATTGGCAGGCAATGAAGGAACAGTGTCTGTGATCTGTCACATGTTGTCATCTGTCCTCAGATAACAGCAGTATTATCAGTGAGGTCAACAATGGAAGAGTTATTAGGATTCATCTGAACTAAGGAGCTAATATAAATTCAAGAAAATATTTTGCCCCTCAATTTTTAGGAATATATAATTGATTACATTAAAAATTAAATTAATATATGTTAAAACAATGGGAATATTGGACTTTAATCCTATGGCTAGATAAGCAGAGTAAATGCTTCTCATTTTGTCCTTGGCTCATTCCAACTTGCCTAGTTATCCTAAAGTGCATGGAACGTAAGATCGTGCCTTGTTCTTTCAGAGATTGCTGCAATACTTCATGGTTCTAAATTTTCTGGCTTTTAAGCGGAAGTAAGAGGAAAAGTTATCTTAACATGGTTGGTGTTTGGGCTGGGCACATATTCACATATAGTATGGCATTTTATATACATGTACTCACACATACATGATCTATGTTTTAGGAACACACAAAATAACTTACTGATGCCCATTCAAATATTTTGCATTCCCTTTGCATCCAGCCATTTTGTGCAAGTTACCCTCCCTGCTAAAGTCTCATATTGAGTTAGTGCCAATCGGTATCAAAAGATCAGACGAACTGCAGTAAAAAATTGGGTAGTGAAATTTATGTGATGCACAAAAGGGTTTGTGTAGTTCTACTAGCCAGTATCATAGAGTATGCACATGTTGGACTAGATGACCTCCTGACGTCCCTTCCATCCCTAATCTTCTATGATTCTTCTATGTTCACCCCTTAGGCGCACACACACTTCTGGTAGAAGCGCCATTGTCTTTACATATGTGAGATCTGATTCTTATCTGGCTTACTTTCTGGGTTAGGTGATCATGGAGTTTATAAAGGAAAAGGCTCATGCCCACTACTGTTGAAATCTGCTATATTATCGACAACACCAGAAAAGGAGCTTCTTTGCAGAAGGCTCTTTTTTGTTGTTTCTAATTCACTGCTCCAAAATATTTCTTGGCTGTATCCCAAGGCTGCAGCCTTATCTGCCCATCCCCCATGGCAGACGTACAGCAGCTGTTGAGGCTTATCATGGCTGCCTGTCCACCGAGTTTACAAATTAACACCCTATCGAGGCTGCACAAGGGCTGATTAATCAGAGAGAGGCAGTCTGAGGGCCTTTATCACGTTAAGCGGCTGCTGGGAGAGAAGTCACAAATCTCTCAAGAGGCCTGAGATGCTTTACAAATGAAAGAGCAGGAGGAGGAAGATGCAATAGTAAGGGAAGCAGATATTTTAGAGATAGTGATGGTGGAGGCAATGGACTGGGGAGGTGGGAGTGGGCTGGAGGGGAACGTCAGTACATTATGACAGCTAAAAAAAGATAATTAACAGCCTATTCCTCATGATTCTAGCTTTCCCTCCCCAGGCTATAATTTAGCCTATTGCTCCTTTGCTCCAGAGGACAATAAACATTTATTATGTTAAACACATAACGGCTGCACAAAAGCACTGTTCTTTCTCAGGTCCACTCCTTTCACAGCTGTTCAAACCAAGAGAAGGAAGGGGCATTTGAAGGTGGAGGGGCACGCCACTTGTGTATGGAAAATAATTCAGTTTGGTCACAGGCAGCCTCCTCCATTTCACCCAATGTTGTGGCATGCTGGTTGGGTTTCTAGACAACTGGGAGCATGTCCCAGACAATCTTTCAGGGGTGAAGAACACTTAACACTTAAGAGGGTGATATGATGTTGCATTTTCTCTTTGATACGCTGGAGGTTTATCATTCAGCAGAGATAGGCCTGAGCTGCCAAACTCATGCTGCAGTCAGGATTTGTAGTGTGAGAGTAATTGAGGTAGGTTTTGCTGCACATGTAATTTTTCCTTCTTTTCACCTCAGCAACTCCTAAACATTCCTTGTTAAGACATTTATTGGAAAGTTCCCAATCCTACCAACACAGCGTGTAGGAGAGGTTCTTATTACACTGGATATGTTATATGGCCCCATGAATCATACTGGAGTAGTGCTGGTCCTACCCATGCTGAGGACTTCATCTGTTGTGTCCTGGCAGAGGGCTGGGAGCAGTGGCAGATATGACTGTTCTAAGTGACCAGTGGTTGCAAGTCAAAGTTATTGGCAGTACCCTCAGCAGCCCCCAGCTCCATGCCCATCCTAGAACAATGCCAACACTCTAAAATCACGAGTCAGGCTCCCACAAATCCTAAGATTAGTTTAAAAACCATGCAATTTTAAAAATAATTAAACACTGGATTCACTTCCCTTCAATTTTTCTCAGAATTTTGAGCCTTTAGGGGATGCATTTTCAAGCTTTCTCCACAATCATGGCGGCTAGAAGCCTGCATTTTAAAAAAGTAGTTGAGATTCTCATGCTCTGACACTAGCTTTAAGAAAAACAAAAACAAAAAAAGTCGAGTCATGATAAAATTGTGAGAAGTGACAACACAGTGAAGTGCCCTCTGTCCTAGGTCCTTTGTTTTAAACAAACAAACAAAAAACCCCAAATCATCTCTGGATGAGAAATTTCTTTCAGCATAGCAGACTCCTGCAGATTTAACACCAATAGGATGATTTTAATGAGCAACCACCTTCATCTTGCTGAGGATCTGCAACGACAGGATGCGTACGTGCCATGGCCATTTTGAACCTCAAGGCTGGTTATTTCCAAACAACACAGGACAAAGCAAAGCAGAACAAAAAAGGAAATGAGGACTGTATATTGCAGTGAAAAATATATACACAAATAAAGAACATGAGCAGCTGTCTTCTTGTCCTCTTGCTCCTTTATGTAGACCCTTTTCTGAACCAGCCTGGTTATGTTGCTATTGATTACTGTAGGAATCAAGGCTTATATGTAAATGCACTAGGCTAACGGAGTGGGAACGGGAGAGTGGATTGTGAATATCAGCCCAGAAAAAGAAGCCAGCTTCTCTGCTCTACAGCTCTCTCTGTCAGGCAACTAAAAATTGCCATAATATGAAGCCAGGTGTGTAAAGACCTCTAATAGTTCCCTCCATAAGATGAATACAAAATGGATCTGAATAGGCTGGACCACCATGCTTGGTATTCAGCAGGCCCCTGAGTAATTAAACTAAAAAGCCACAGAACAACCGCTACCTCCAGGCAGACCAATCCGAGAACATTGGCTCTACACATGAACACAGGAGAAACTATTCAATATGTAAACAATATGTATATTTTAATCTTGAGACATGGCAAAATAGCAGAACCAGTCTCCCTCTCGGGTATTTATATGATACCTCTAAAATCTTGTTATAAGCATCCAACATTTCACTTGCTTGTATAACACTCTGTCCCTACCCTTCACAAAGTCTTTATTCTAAATGATGCAGTGTCTTTCAATGACAGAAATTGGTCCAATAAAAGACATTACCTCACCCACGTTGTCTCTCTAATATCCTGGGACTAACACAGCTACAACAACACTGCAATTCGAACACTCACACACATCCTGGCCACTAGAGGCACTTGGATATTACAGGACAGGTCGGGAAAGCTACTAGAAAAGACAAAAAAGAATAGAAACTCCTGAAAAAGAGCAAAGGCCAAATATATGTAGTATCTCTCCGCATATCAAAACTGTAGGGAAACGGGAAGGTAGATAGGCTGTGTTCCTGAATTACAGAAATTACCCTCATCAAGAAAGCCTGGGCAGAGACATGATACACGGATATGAAAAAGCAGGGAGTCTGGAACGCCTGAGTTCTAGTTCAGAATTTGGCTTTTACTACTCTGTGTCTTTGACCAAGCCATGTAAGATCTCTGCCTCAGTCTTTCCATCTGCAATTTGAGTTAAATATTTACCTACTTCTCTGAAACATCAGGAGGCTAATTAACGTTTGTGAGCCATTCTCAAGACAAAAAGTGCTGAATCAGAGGTAAACATTTTTATAAAAGGAAGCATGTTACTGGTGTTCTACTGGGATTCATATTGTAGCAACTTGGGAGGCTGCCTCTTTGTAGTTACAGTTGCAATGCACAACTGAGAGAGGTACAATGGGTGTAGGGGTGCAAGGAAGGGGGACACAGGCACTATGAACGTCTAAATATCAAGAACTGGGAAGATCCTGCCCATGAGAATTTGATTAAATATGGCATTTCCTGACTTCATCTTTTGGGTTGGGTGGAGGATTGTGTGTGTGTGGAGGGGACTTTTCCCCCTTTTCTTTAAAGCAGACATGTATAATCTGTCTTCCAATTAGGCATGCTTTACAACAAGTGTGGTGGATCCATTTATTTTTGTACTGTAATAATGCAGATAAATCCGACTTTGGCTCCAATCCCATTGCTTTCAAAGCTGGGGCTCCGCATTTCCAATTCCTGCCCTTATTTTTTTTTCCCTTCTGCTGCAAAATGTCACCAATTTACTTTAGCCTAGGGGCCCATTTTGAGTTTTACCGCTAATATACGAGAAATGCATTTTTCAAGCTGTTACCACTTAACTGTACTGATATCAGCCACTCAGGGGACACAATATTGTTTACACATCCTGCTCTATGGAATAAGCACGGATGCCAAAACTCTGCCTGGGCTGTGAAGGAGACGTTTACTCTGTTTTATGAGATTTCCTCGATTTGTGGCTGTCTCAATGGTCGTAAAAACAGCTGTAAATCAAAAGAGCACCACAAAATTGCAATAACAACTGTCGAACTCAGCTCTAAAGAGCATAACTCCCAGCAACAGAAGGTGGAAGGCTTTTTGCTGATTTAATACCAGGTGTGAGGGAGCCCTGGCAGATCTCTGTATATAGCACAGTGTCTCTTGAATGATACCCACACTTATCTGCACGCCAGCTCAGATGGAATGTGCTAGCCAGCCACTCTAGCATCACTTTCTCTCCCCCCTCCCCTTTTTTTTAAAACCAACAAAACACACCAGGAGTCCTCTTTAGAGAGGCTTTTCAAATACCATAGAGAACGCTTAAACAAATAACTGCTAAACACATAACCCTGTTTAAAGCATTAAAAAAGGGAAAGTTGACCCAGTGTTCAAACATGATTGTGCTTTGAACTGTGGGCATCTTGCAAAATGGCAATTGCTTTAGCAGATCACCTTATCCACCACATGGTACAGCCTGTTCCGCGGCTGCTAGCTTATCCTAGAGGGCCCAAAATTCTTGTAAAGCCTCACCGCCCAGTTCTTGGGGTGTTGAGTGAGAAAGAGGAAGGTTGGTGTGAGGTGAGTTATTAATTATTGTCTTCAGTGAGCTGACTCTAGCTAAGATGGTTCAAAAACAGACAGCTCCATTTTGCTCCATTTGACAGTTTCTGGTGAGAACTGGCCAAAGGAGCCGACACAGAGATCTGGAAGCTACCATTAATGCTACATTGTTGGCTTATTTCCAAACCAGACATGGGGTGGATTTTCTCGGTGCATAAAGTGGGCCTCCTGGATTTTACTCTTACTCTTTCCAGTTGCTTCCATATCAAACTTCAGCTCCTCATCCTTGCCTTCAAGGATCTAAACTATACTTAGTCCCTTCGCCCCTTTCACTCTCTCCACATCCCCTATCCTCACCCCCACCTCTACATCCAACAAGTCTAACACCAATCCCCTTTATTTCCTTCTCATCTCCATGTGCTCAGTTGCTATGGTAACGAACTGTGGTATAAAACTCTAGACAGACAGCTTGGCCTCCTGCACAGCACCGAAAGCATGAAACCCTTTATTGGCTCCTACCCACCAGCCCTTCATCCTTTCTTACTTCAAGTCGCTCCGTAAATCAAACTTCTTTCATGAGGTCTAAACAATCTAACCCTCCTCTTAGGAACTGAGTGTCTGTATGTGCATATGTCAGATTACACTAAAAGGCACAAGGAAAATGAAGAAAAATTCAGATGATCCCTTATAGTGCCTGCATTGATGTCCTTAGCAACTGTCTTGTCATGCACCCCCGGAGTTTGTCCACATCTCTCATACATACTGTTTCAACATTGCTTGCAAATTCTTTAGTGCAGGGATCATGTGTATATCTCTGTAAAACTACATACACACGCAGTGCAAAAGCAATAATACTCTGTCAGCCTTTGCTGTTAACTTACTGTGTGGGAGTTGGGGCAAATCACAACAACTGGGATTTTCAAAGCTTACAGGGACTTAGGTGCCCAAATCCTACAGAATTTCCTTGGGCACTGAGTTCTGTTCAACTTCTTTGAAAATCCCAGACCCTCACTTCCCCATGCCCCAGTTTAGCCATCTGTAAAATGGATAAAAATAATATCTGTTTCACAGGAGTGCTGTGAGGCTTCCTAAGATGAGAGTCACTATAGAAGAATAAAAGTGAGAGAGACTGGAAATGAACGCATTGCATATTGGCATTATACTACAGGTGGTAGTTGGGGAGGCAATAAGCTCTTGCCAGTTTTACTTCTATTTTAATACAGTTACGAGGAGATGGACACAAAGATTTAGTGCTTTTTGCAGGGCCAGAGGGGGGGTGTTAGTTCCCAATGGGAAGCCCTTTCAGAGCTTCCCTACATTTGAGCACTGTCTCAACTGCTATATTAAACATCACAAGACAGCAAGGACAATTCCTCCTTTGTCATAAAATGATGAGATGCTGAAAGGAGCATAATTCCAGCTTGCTTGGTTTTGCTCACCTGAAAACATCAACTGCTCTTTCCACTGCTGCTGCTTAACCTGTGACAGGCTGGCATGGCATTGGCCCCTTCTTCAAGAACCACTGATTTATTTTTAAACCCAGTGTATATTTTCATTGCTGCTTGTGCTTCTACATCTGCTCCTGGTGCCTATTTTCAGCAACAGGGCTTCTGTCCCTGCCCATCTTTTAACAGATTCATTTCTAAGAGGCTACTGCCACCCATCACCAATTCTTTCCAGCAAGAGTTGAGGGAGGAGAATACACCATCCAGAACTGGGACACCAAAGGTGGGGAGTAAGAGAGACAACTGCACAATTCTCGTTAAATGTTGCTCTGCTCATGTCTATAGAACAGACATAAGCACAAATGCCGTCATTTAGAAGCAGCCAGATTTGGAGGCTCTGAAACATCTCATTAATCTTCCTGTGAAATCAAATGCTACCTTCCTTCTGGGAGCTGAAATAGATGAAGATGACCATATCCTAATTTGCCCCCAGACTGCCACACAGATGGGGTGAGCTGATTGACCCTGCATCCTGAATGGGTATATGCAAGTGTAATGCTGGAGGACATGGTGTGTGGTCTTTTTTCCATCCATAACAGATCAAAATACCGTTTTAGGCACCTCTGGAGCCCAGTAATTTAGTTTTTTGATGTCTGTTGAATTTTCTCAGCTTGCTTTACATTACAGGTTGCCCCTTCCTCCTCACTGCTGTCTTCAAGAACATTTTAGTGCCCATGAAATACTTGATTGACAGAACTGACAACACAGGCAGTGGAAGACCAAGCTTCCCCACAATGCCCATCAATTCCCCAACTTGTCACAGTCCAGTGCAGGAGGGAACTCCTCTAAAATTTAAGAGGATAGTTTAATTTCCGTGGCCCGCTTAATCTAGAAGGAAAACACTCTACGCTCCTCCTTTCTCCGACACACTCTGCTGGAAGTATACACCCAGATCCACTCCCCAGACTTCTCACTTTAGAAAACTATTCAATGAATGGTCTTTTGCTTCCAATACGCTACTTCTCTCTGTAATAAATTCTTCCTTCTCCTATGATGCCTACTGCATTTACTATGGCTTTCTCTCGGAGTCAGATCCCTTTTGCCATGTGAAATCCAATTCAAAAGCAAATAGACCAAAGAAAGAAGGCCCAAGGCTTTTAAGGATGAACTGCTGGTAACATCAAGTGGGAAAGCCTTCTATATTCTTGTACGCACACATGATAAGCGGAATAGCATGCTATGCTTTGAAAAGCTGCGTGTGATGGATGTTCTGGCTATGGGAATTCTAGAAGACAAAGCAAGATTCATGGGGTGCATATTTGACCAATTACTCCCAGATTGCTCTTCCCCAGTCAGTGATTTATTTCCTTTGTACCACACCCACCATGACTGTCTGGGTGTGGTTAAAAAAATAAAAAAATAATCTATCTAGCCAATGCCAATCACTGGCCACAAAAATGGACTATTTCCCCTTGCAGTGGCCATAAGCAACTCACCCAGCCATCAACCCAAATTCCTAACTAATCAATTTAAACAGATGCACCTAGTACAGTGTTCTAAAGTCTGCCAGTCTTGGGGGCTGGTGAGCCTCAAGAGAGAGTGAATTCTAGAGAGCAGGGCCTTCCACTGAGAATGCTCTGCTTCCAGTTCCCATGATTTCAGACAAGGGAATCCCCACCTAATGACAATTGCCATGACAGGGCACAGGGGAGAGACAATCATTGGGTTCTCTTATTTCAGTGTAATACAATTTGCTCTTCATACAGTTTTAGCTGGCTGAGCCAAACATAACTTGTAAACTTATGAAATGGCCCAACTTGCAGGAATGTTTCTAATGCTGTGTACTTCAGACACAGCTTGAAAAATGCAGAGTGCCTGCCCATCGGTTTGTTTTCTTTAAAAGTAAATATACCACGTATTCTAAAATGCTCTGCAATGTTTGCACTTGGTCTGTTAATAACTGTTGTGTCAGCGACCTGGCTTTGCCCCTCTCCTTTTGTGCTGATGTCAGAGGCAGACCTATGAGTCAGCAGCTAACACTTTCCATTCTCAGATGCCACTTGGAAAAAGTCCAGAGTACTCACAGGCGTGGCTTTCCAAAGTGCGGAGTCAGCTGTGGAGCAGAAGAAACTTAGCCCCGCAGCAGCAGTATGCTTGGTGCACATGTCCAGTCTTCAGTTTCACACACAGGAGGCCAATGCCAGTGGATAGGACAGCAGGATGTATATGATCTCTGTTCAGCAGATGAGATGCACTACTTTGCTGACATACCAATAGTGCTGACAATCAATTAATGGGTTAACTTCCATTTAAACAATAACATCTTGAGAAGTTGAATAGTCCCTGGGAAGTGTGAAAATTGCTCAGCTCTTAGTTTTATCCTGGTTGATTTTCCTGTGGCCTCTGTTAATAGTAAAGAGCTGAATTCTATGTATGTATCTACAGAAGCCCTACAATAGCTAAAGCCACATTTAGCTGCAGTTTGTTTCCTGATCTGAAGAAGATGCAAGTGTGTGCGGCGTGTGGTTAGAAAAGTTTGTGACCTCAGCACAGACGTGATCCTATTTGCTCAGCAAAGAGATGAAAATGCTGTGATGAAACTAAAGGGCTTAACAATCCTTCAAGTAAAACACACCAACTAACACCTTCCCAATAATGATCTTTGTGTACTGGACGCAGAGGGATTTGGGTAATTAATCTCCACAGATATGTTAACATGCACAAAAAGGCTTTCAAGAGAGCACCACCATTCAGGAAAGCACTTAAGCAGATGCTTAAATTGGGGTCTTGTTTTCTACTTCTATTAAAAATAAAATTATGGATGAGAAATCTCCAGACGAAGACTGAACAGCCCACAGTTTAGGAAAATTCTGATCCTGGACTGAATTTCTGTGGCTTCAGTTCAATTGTAATACAACTAAAAGTATTGACTTTGGCAACTGAAGGGGGAAGAAAGAAAACTGGAGAAACAACCACACTGGAATATCTTATCAAAATCCTAGTCCAAATTTATCCAACACAAATGCCTATGCTTCGTATTTTAAACAAAATAATTAAACAGTCAGCAATGAAACCATTTAAGGCAAGGATACCATTCAAAGGACACAACCTATATACACGGATGTCACGATCCTATGCTGGGCTTTTGCTGTGTTAAAGATATAATGCTAGGAGGAGGAAATTAAAAGCATAAAGTGGTAGACACGTGTAGGCATTTCTTTGTCCTGTTGTTGGTAATCACAACTGTTGTATTCAACCAAACGTCTTGCTCATTAACTTGCAGTATTTTGTATTTTTCTGGAGAGGGTAGGAAAAATAATCATACTACACGTTTTAAAGTAATTTGTTCAAAGTGGTAGCTGCCTGCAGTGACAGGGTGGGGACCCATTTGTAAGGCTTTTTCAACTTACATTGAACCCAAAGAAACAGCATGAGACCCAGCACAGTATCTTGGCAGACTCAAGATCGCAAATACAAAAAAAGAGGATATAAACTACCAATAACTACTGTAATATAAAGTCAGGCTTGCTTCCAAACTAATGATCTTCATAACTCAGTATTTCCTCTGAAAGTCTAGATAGCATCAAGCAAAAGTCAAAACCCATTTCTGTGCTTTTCTAAAATAATGCTAGACACACCTTGACAAACTTGGCACAGTGCAGCAAACCCATCTGTTTCTCAGTGTTGGGCAGAGCGCAGAAAATAGGATTCTTCTTTTCCCAGTTGCCTCCCCTTTTCATTTCTGCTTCCCACTCACATGCTTGCTGGTTACTTCCCCCTGCTTTCCTGGCTGGTGACTGATTGTTGGTCTTAGAGCAGATGGCAGATGGAATCAGGGCTGCTGTTTCTCGTGCACTCCAGTGGTTTCAATCATACCCCAGCAATCCTGACTAACTTAGCAAGAACGCTAAGTAGAAGGTGCAGCAATTTTGTACCTAATGAGCAAAAGCCACCTTTGAACTCACTTAAAATTATGTATTTTATTAGGTATTTTACAATATAGACACATACAAGAGCAAAGAGGAGGAAGAAAGGAAAATGATCTAAATCCTTTATTTGGTTTGTTTCAGATCAAACTGATGAAGTGAACCTGATTTTTGCTGATTATCCCTACAAACCACTAGAACTCGGTAGAGGAAACCTATGTGTGTGTTGTTAAGTTTGTTCATTTCTTTAAACACATGCCTAATCCAGTTTTGAAGTCTGGCTATTTGGGAAAATATGGTTTTGTACCAGATCAAATGGAACTATACAAGACTGGTTGGGCTGGCCTTCAGTACAATAAAGCAACTATTAGGGCTTTGTGTTTTCTGGGATTCAGTGCAGGCTTGCAGCTCATGGGCCATCCTGCTCTTGTAGACTGGAGCATAAGTGGAAAAATGAGGCATTTCTCTATCTAATCTCTCTCTCCATCAATGGGACCAGACAGTGAGCACATCTTAATGCTGACTCTGAACAGACATGTGCAATTAACACTCTTCTTGTCATCTATAACTTTTAAAAAAACTTGACTGTAAGCTTTTCAGGGCAGCGATTGCCTTTGTGTCTTGAACAATTACAAGCATATTATTGGATCTTAACTAACAATAGTGATACCTCTTGCGTATGTCCTTAAGGTTTTTCTTTTTAAGTAACTTTATTAATTAATTATGGTTTAAGTTGTTAATAGGCATAAATACCAAAGAATAACAATGTTATTCCTTTCTATTCCATCTATGATTGATCCAATCATTTTCTATGATTCCAGTACACACACACACACACACACACACACTCTCTCTCTACAGAGGCCACCAATGTTTTTTTACTTTGCAAAACAACATTTTCCCTTGGCCTCCTTCTTGGAAACAGCTGAACAGTTTTGGCTGAAACGTTACAAAAACATCCAGCCTGAGGAAGAAACCCGCTATGCAAAGTTTCAACCCAAACAGTTAAAGTTTGGCAAAGCAACTGTAAACAGGTCTTATAATTGGAAGTGTTGAGCAACTTTAACAATATGTGATGTTATCAGCTCCATCTATAACAAATACAAACCTACTTTCACTACTGCTCAATCATAAATTATATATTTCTATATATTTTTCTCTATGTAACAAGCACCTCATTTGGACATTTTTCATTTTCAGTACAAAAATGAGACAGATGGTAGAAGATGGAGGGTTTTGCTATAAGAGTAGTGGTTTTTTCTTTAAATTTATTTACTCTCTACAGTGATTCTTATCCTCAGGGACCTGGAGGTTTTTTTGCACAGTGCTGGTTAACAAACACAAATACAAGCATAGTCACTTGTATACATCTATCATTAAAGAACCCTTCCTGTCTTCACTCCCCACAAAGTTGATTAATGATCGTGTGTTTAACACATACATTATACATGTGGGGGGTTAGATTCACGGCCCTTGTATATATTTACATATATTTACATATGCACATAAAGAAAGCAAAGGAAGGCACAAGAGAGCCATTTCCTTTGAGACAAAAATCTGTTTTTGTAAAGTCCTCCTCTCAACCCTCTTTTTAAAAAATATAAAAGGAAGGGAAGGCGCCACCTTGGGCCTCACAGTCACATTTCAGTGAGAAGATCATCTGATGGCCAGAGGAAAAACAAGATAAAATATACACTGGAACCGGCAGTGCTAATCAGGTTTGAAATGCATAATCTGTATGATCAATTATATTATTCGTATTGTTTTGTTAAGGTGAATTAACATCAACATTAAAGTGAGAGAGAAAGGAAAAAGTGTTAAGATTTTAAAACACTGTTGGTCTGTACTACCAGTTTACACAGCTCCTAAAACCATAGTTAAGCAGGCAATTAAACCAGATAATTAGTCCAATTAAGTTTCTCCTTTGTGTAAAAAGAAAAAAAAAATCTATCTTGTCACATCAATCAAAACCTAAGGCTTTGGGGGTGCAGGAAAGCATTGCCACCAGAGACTGGGAAACTGACATCTTGTCTACTCAATACCCAAGGTGATCAAAAATCAACTAGAGCAGAAAATCGGCCCTACCCTTGACTCTAGCTGAGAAAGGCTTGATGCAGATGGGGACTACAGCGGAAATACTCTCATTGCACTTCTGCAGTACTGGGCCATCTAGAGGCTCAGGCAGTTCCCTGTGTAAAGCAGGGCCGCCTGAGGGCTTCATTGAGTATGCTGGCTGGCTGTCAACATTCCCAAGAATTGTTAGGAAAGCCAAGGATCATCACTGGGTCAAAGGGCAATTCCAGCATGTTCCGTATATTGGAAGGTTTTTTTTGGCAGGGGGATGGGGGGGAGGGAGAAGAGGGCCATAGCAGCTGCTATTACGGCTCTGTGCTATCCAAAGAGCCCTTACTCTTCAGATGATCCACCATGATGGTTTTTAAGCATCTTTGCAAGGTACCCCTTTAACACTATTCATTAGCAGGGGCTCTAGCAGCACACTGCACACAACAACATCTTGCACTAGTGTATGTGGACCACTAGGATTGTGTCCCCATTAGCTTTGCACTGGTTCAGTTCCACCATGAACAGCCATGACAGGTGTGATGGTGAAGACGAGACTCAGAGCAGCTGCAAACATCGCAGTGATTAAAACGTACTGGTCACCAGCAGTTTGCCCACCACCACTAACACTGGTGGGGCTGAAGCAATCGTGTGAAATGTCAGAAAAGAAATCTAGTGTTGGCAGGCCAAGTTGGGGTTCGTAGGTTACAACAATATGGTTACCTTAAAGAGCCACACCATTACCAGGCTACATTTTTGTGCAATCTTCAGCAACACCACTGATTTCTATCTCTGACCTTTGCAGAGGTCATGACTCAATTTAGGAAACCCTGCACTAGGGCATGAGAACCAGAAAACGATCACTGGTAGATCATTAAGCTGAGTGAAGGGCCAACAGGAAATACAGAGCACAAATTGTGGAAAAAGAAATTAGATTTGTAAAATGCTTTAAGTGTAAGAGGTGTCACTGTTCAGCAGGGATGTTAACTTCAGGTTCCATCCACCTGTCTTTGGCAGGTGTCCAAGTGCAAGTTACAGTGATATTTTTCAAAAATAGGAAATACAGCACAATACTGACTCACTCAATAAAATGGGTTCCAATGACAAAACTATTGCTAGGCAGTGGCGTACTGAGGGGGGCCAGAAAAGGTGGCCATGCCCCCGGGCGCTAGCCTGGAGGGGGGCATCAGCCAGGCCCTTCTCATAGGAACTGCCCTCTGTCACAGGCAGCCAGGGGGTACTCCCAGCCCCTCCACCCCGAGCTGGGCCAAGGAAGGAGCCATGGGCACCAGAGCCCATCACTCACCCTGCCGTCAGGCAGCCCCTGCCACAGGGGGGTGGAGAGCAAGAAACAGGCCTGCAGACACACACAACCCACCCCTCCCCCCCGGAGGGCACTGCCCACACTGCTGCTGCTGCCGCCGCCACCACCACCAGAGCAGGTAGTGGGAGAAAGCAGGACATGGGCAGGAAACTCCTAACTACCTACACAACAAAGGAAGCTCCATAAGTTGTTGGAATTACTGACTGAAATACCAGCTACCATTACTGAAACTGACTCTCAAGTCGAGATTACTGCCCAGATTCAAAAGAAATGAAAATTTCAAGCTCTCTTAAAACTCAAATGCAATAACAATGAGGGATAAACATGAGACTGTAAAACACCATTTGACATGAACCTTTCACTCTGAAATTTCAAGGCAACAGATACCTTTCACATATTATCATGCCAAAGCCCAAAGGCCCCTTTCACACAGCATTCTGAGCAGAAGCTGAGTGGGATGGCAGCCATCTCTGAACTGCTCTTCTTGCTGGGAAAAGGTGGTAGAGAGAGTAAGAAAATATTTTAGTATTTACACACACATTCTTTTTTGTAATGCAGATGAGAAAGGATAGGAAAAGGGCAAACAGAAGGAAGAAGATGATGCAACAGATGATGGAAGAGAGACATGTCTTAGGTCTGTGAATGCTTTATCTTGGATAAAGTCTTGTGCTAATGTGGGTAGAAAGTTAGCTGTAGTCCTGGGTTACACCTAGGGATACAACCATGTAGATGAACTGCAAAGTAACCCCCAAAGAGGTGTATTTTTGATACTTGTCCCTGTGCTTCACCGCAATATGCCAATGAATACAGAAATAGCATGCAGCTATGCTGCAGGGGCATCCTTGCCAGTGTGGTATGTCCCCATATCTTTGCATTGGCCAAAGCCTTAACGAATGTGACTAGGAGATGGCTCTGCCCTGCACAAAGACTGAAGTTTGCCAAATAGAAGTGTAGTAATATTAGTCAGGAGCAGCAACAACTGAATCGGCCCTCTCCACTGCAGGGTGCCACAGATCACAGCAAATTCCAGTGTATGAGTTCATGTGTTTAATATATCAAATTAAATCAACAGCAGTCAAGAGGAAATAAGGTGCTACTTCCACCAATACATATCTTTGCGTATAAAGTAGCAGATGAGTCAAGGTTTATCCCAACCTATAGGAAAATGGAGTATACTACACATTCCAAGTTTCACCTGATCAATTGTGATTCCCCAACTTAAATAATTCTCTCATTTTCCTCTTCAAATATTGCTTACCCTTGCTTTTAGGGCTACAGGGGTAATGACAAAGACACATCCAAACCCCAACATTAATGTAGAAAAATCGCATGTAAGAATATGCAGCTAAAACCAGCCCCCCACACTGTAACTACATAGAAAACCATCCAGCACACCTGCCACAACATTTCAAGAGTACATAAAAGTAGGAGCATGGGAACCTTATAAGTTTTGTGAAGTTTGGTTCAGATAAGCATCCAGAAATTTCTATGCTTATTCTGATCTAGAGAATGGGGGAGACAACCTAGTGACAGAGGATGTGGAGAAAGCTGAGGTACTCAATGCCTTTTTGCCTCTGTCTTCACAGACAAGGTCAGCTCCCAGACTGCTGCACTGGGCTGCACAGAATGGGAAGGAGGTGAACATCCCACAGTGCTGAAGGAACTCGTCCAAGACTATTTAGAAAGATTGGACATACACAAGTCTATAGGGCAGGATGCAAAGTACCCAAGGGTGCTGAAGGAGTTAGCTGATATGATTTCAGAGCCATTGGCTATTATCTTTGAAAGTTCGTGGCAATTGGGGGAGGTCCCTGATGACTGGAAAAAAGTAAATATAGTGCCCATCATCAAGAATGGGAAGAGGATCCAGGGAACTACAGACTGGTCAGCCTCACCTCAATCCCTGGAAAAATCATGGAGCAGGTCCTCAAGGAATCCATTTTAAGGCACTTGGGAGAGAGGAAGGTGATCAGGAGCAGTCAACATGGATTCACGAAGGGCAAGTCATGCCTGACAAACCTGACTGCTTTCTATGAAGAGGTGACTGACTCTATGGATGTGGGGAAAGCAGTGGACTTGATATACCTTGACTTTACCAAAGCTTTTGATACGGTCTCCCACAGTATTCTTATCAGCAAGTTAAAGAAGTATGGGTTGGATGAATGAACTATAAAATGGATAGAAAACTGGCTAAAGCATAGGGCTCAACGAGTAGTGATCAATGGCTCCATGTCTAGCTGGCAGCCAGTCACAAGCAGAGTGCCCCAGGGGTCAGTCCTGGGGCCGGTTTTGTTCAACATCTTAATTAATGATCTGGAAGAGGGGTAGATTGCACCCTCAGCAAGTATGCAGATGATACTAAGCTAGGGGGAGTGGTAGATACCCTGGAAGGGAGGGATAGGATACAGAAGGACCTAAACAAATTGGAGGATTGAGCCAAAAGAAATCTGATGAGGTTCAACAAGGACAAGTGTAGAGTCTTGCACTTAGGACAGATGAATCCCATTCACAGCTACAGACTGCGAACCGACGAGTTAGGCAGCAGTTCTGTAGAAAAGGAACTGGGGGTTACAGTGAATAAGCAGCTGGATGAGAGTCAGCAGTGTGCCCTGGTTGCCAAGAAGGCTAATGGCATATTGGGCTGCATTAGTAAGAGTATTGCCAGCAGATCGCAGGAAGTGACTATTCCCCTCTATTCGGCATTGGTGATGCCACATTTGGAGTAGTGTGTCCAGTTTTGGGCCCCCCACTACAAAAAGGATGTTGACAAGTTGGAGAGAGTCCAGCAGAGGGCTACAAAAATGATTAGGAGGCTGGAGCACAAGACTTACGAGGAGAAGCTGAAAGAACTAGGCCTGTTTAGTCTGCAGAAGAGAAGAATAAGGGGGGATTTGGTAACAGCCTTTAAATACCTGAAAGGGGGTTCCAGGGAGGATGGAGCTAGGCTGTTCTCAGTGGTAGCAGAGGAGAAAACAAGGAGCAATGGTCTCAAGTTGCAGTGGAGGTGGTCTAGGTTGGACATTAGGAAAAAGTTTTTCACTAAGAGGGTGGTGAAGCACTGGAATGGGTTACCTAGGGAGGTGGCATCTCCATCCTCAGAGATTTTTAAGGTGTAACTTGACAAAAACCTCGCTGGGATTATGTAGTTGAGGTTAGTTCTGCTTTGAGCAGGGGGTTGGACTAGATGACCTCCTGTGGTCCCTTCCAACTCTAATATTCTGTGATTCTAAGGTCTCTGTTTGGCCCTCCAACTAACACAACTCTTAAGGACTGTACCTTCAGAATGAGAAGTTAGAAACACTGGCTGATATCTTAAAGCAGCTTCTGCAGTATCTGGATGCCCGATTCCTACCAGGTAAAACTTAGCCATTATCTGATCCCTTTTTCTCCTATAGGAAACAGCATCAAATTAAGACTAATAATACTCCTAAAATATTTATTTCACTGTATACTCTTTGGGGCAGGGATTGTCTTTTTGCTCTGTTTGTACAGCACCTAGCACAATGGAGTCCTGCTCCATGACTTGGGCTCCTAGGTGCTCTGGAACAAATGATAAATAATAGTAATTATTCAAATTCTTAAAGCTGATGGAGCATTCTACTCCAGACAATTCCTCCATGAAAATCTGCATTTTAGGCTAAAATTTCACCTAAACTTTAAAATCACAAGAGTCACAGGAAATATTTAACTGGAATATTGATACGTCTTTAGTTTTATTAATATACTAGAGATGCTATTGTCCTGAAACTTTGAATAATGCCACAATTTAACATCAATGTCACTGTAGTGGTGAACTTCACACTCTCATGGAGGATACACACAATACAGTAATTTATGAGATCTGTGTGCATGTGTACACATCCTGTACTTGGAAATTGCACTGCAAATGGTGCAATGATCATGTCACTGAATTGCATAGCTTAGAATTTTTTAGTTATAATTATCTTTTTTATGTCTGAAGAGATTAAAATGAGAACTGGCAGCATGTGCAAGGGATACTGTACTTTGAATGTGTTATCTATAGTGATCCAGGCTTCCCAGGGCTTCACTTGAAGCTGGAAGGAGCAGGCTTTTCGTGACGGAAGAAACTACATTACATTGCTCCCTAGGAAGTGAAACAAAACAATAAAGGACGGTTAATCTCTTCTCTAATTCTGCTCTGTGGGACAACTTCTTCAGCAAGCAGCTCCTGACTGTATCTACCTGGGAGGGGGTCATTTTCCTTCGGCTTCCTCTTCTGCTTCCCTCTATCCCTGGGAGCGCTCTGTCTCCCCGCTGCATCTTTCAATGGCTTTATCAGAGCTTGCACCAACTCAAGCATGAAAAGTAGCTCTGGGCTCAGCAGGGAGAGGTGGGGGAGTGTGTGTCTGTGTGTGTTTTAGGGGGAGAGGGGGAGATGAGGGAGGAAATGTTATTCTGTCTTTTGTCTTTTCAACAATTTCTTTTTAATGCAACTTGCAGGAGCAGCATATAATTAGGGAGCTTGTGGAGCAGGCTTAAACTCAGGAGTAACCCTTCTAACGACCTCAGCAATAGATAATCAGGTGCGCGGCCGTGGGGCACAGCACGCCTCCCCACCCGCCGTGCATCTCGGCCTCATAATTAGAAGCCTCCACACTCCGCTGCATAAAGGCAGATTGCAAGGACAGCGTGAAGTCCTTGTTTGAAGCTGGGGGCACAAAGATTGCAGTGCCTGTGATGGATAGAGACAAAGACTCCAGCACTGGAAAGCCTTCAACAGCCTCAGAATACTTGCAGCATTTCAGATGGACGTTTTAAGGCTTTCTTTGAGCAGTGAGGTTTATTCTCTTGCACTCCTCTTAAAATTCCTTCATATCCCCACAAGTGAGGGACATAACTGTAACCAGTGTATGTGTGTGTACACACACACACACACACACACACACACACACACACACACACACACA
>ML675640.1:3287640-3371297 GCA_007922155.1 Mesoclemmys tuberculata
ACACACACACACACACACACACACACACACACACACACACACACACACACACACACACACACACACACACACACACACAGAGAGACAGGTTTCCAATATTTTAACCACAAAAACATATTTTTCCCCCAACTTCAATTTTTATTTCCTCTCATTCCAGACTATGGGAAAGATGACTGTGCAATTACAGATAACAGAGACTCTGTTGGCACATAGATACATTGTAATGCCAATGGTGTGGGAATCAACCACCAAGGAAAAATTCCCAAGTGGCACAAACCCAAGCCAATATGGTACTGTTGGTTGACTATGTTCATACTGGGTTGAAACTGTGGTAGCAACAACCGTATTTCAACATGGCTGCTGTTAGCAGAGTTTTCCTAATCATTATGGATCTCAAAGTAGGATAATGCATGAAAGGTAAACATTTTTAAAAACATGAAAAAACTTCTATACTGATCAGAATCTGTATTTATATGAACTTACATGTATGCAAACATGTGACAACTTACATGGCAAATACTCAGACTACAGGGAGAGGGATGAAAACAGGAGGAAAAAAAAACAGATAAAGGAGGAGAGGGAAACCAGAGGGTGAAGAAACTAAAAGAGCAATGCTGGAAGAGGGGGCATGTGATGTATTCTTGTACAAAATCCTCTTCAACTTGCAGCATTAAGCCCTGTATTTTATTCTATTCTCTTGAGCCTTCCACAATACTGTTTTCATTTTCTGGGCAATTCCTCACCTCAGGCTTCAGCCACACCTTGTTTGCTAGTTTCTACAATCCTTGGATCTGCCTCTCAAAGCCACTCTACTCTGGCTCTCCACAATCACTCTGGGGCGTCTGATACCCAGAGCAAGAAGCAGAGAATCTAGGGAGAAAACCAAACAGCACAATGCAACTCTTTAAAGAGCAACAGACTGCAAAAAAGAACAAAGCCAAAAGAGTGGGGGTAACAAATAAATAAATAAATGCAAGGAGCAAAATCAGAGCCACGCACAGTACAGAGGCTGTGGCACAGAGGTTGGCAGTTTCCATAGGAATCAGCTCCTTGAAAAACTATGGGGGTAGGCTATCATCCCTTTTGAACTGACTTAGTAGAATAAAATAGCTTGTTTTCTCATCATATAAAAGAAATGTACAGGAACTGAGAAGGCAACGTAACATGGAAGTTGGCTCCAGTGGGACCTTGGGTGGCTCTGCTGCAAGGGAGGCAATTTGTCTGTCCCACCACCCGCCTCAAGCTCTTATGAATACACATTTGTAGATATTTAAAGCCTCAGAAGATCATTACAAGGCTATTAGAACCACCAGCAAAGAAGCGCTAACCTGGACTCACTAATGTGTGTCTCATTCCTGAATAATGAAAGGGCAAAAGTATCCACAGACGCCTATCTGGCTATAACTGAAAATGCTATCACAGGAGAAACTGCAATTTGAGTCGTCTCTCCTACCTACCTTCTCCTTTCCACATCACCACAACTAAAACCAGTACAGGAGAATCGTTCTCAATTCTACTTCCCATTTTGCCTTCTCTGCACTCTCCCCTCTGGTTGGAAGCACAGTAATTTCATAAATGCCACGTTGTCCAATAGAAAACCCAATAACAGACATACTCTACAAGGTTTCCCACTTTTAAAGAAGTATGTAGGCCTCTCTGAACAAGGAACCACAGAACCCCTTGGGGTATGAATAGTCTGCTTTGGGATCCAGAATGCTCCATGGCCTTGGAAATCTGAAAATTTAATAATATTCTGCCCCAGCCACAAAGAGCAAAACAGCCATGGAAGGAGAAGCGATGCAGTACAGAAAAAAATATATCCTACACACATTCAAAATTACATATCTCCAGGGACACATTTCCCCTCTTTTCATTCACCTTATCCCCAAGTTCCCATTATTCTCCTATCCTTCCTCAACTCACCAGGCCCGTTATTTGTTTACAAAGAAAACTGCTAAATTAAAACTGCAACGTGGAACTTTTTTGAAGCCACTGGAGTCACAGAGCATCCCTGAAGAATTATTGTTATCTTATTCTCTGTCCTCTGCTTTTGTCTGTGTTTGTCTCTTGTGACAAATAAATAATCATTTATTTTTATTAAGTAATTACTTTGTGGTACTAACACACTATTTTCTCCCCCCATCCATACCCCCGCTGGGCTATGCTTTCACTGCAAAAAGAAAGGTGTGTGTTTATATCAAGAGAGCTAATTTGAGGCTAAATCTATACTGACGGCGGCAAATTCGCCGGTCAGACCGATGTCTCTGGATCGACTGAGCGGTCTGTGTAGAACTGCTCAGTCAATCCAGAAATTGACATAGGAAACCCACCCCAGTAAGTGGCGCAGCACAGTGTGGATGGCGTGCGGAATAGACGCAGTGAAGTCAACTGGAGATACACAAGTTTTTTACGTCAGTTGCGTATCTCCCGTCAACTGCCGCTGAATCCGGAAGGTAAATGTAGACCAGGCCTCAGTTAACTCACTCGATGTAAAACCCTTATGGAGACAAGGCACAAGTAGGTTATATCTCAATGTAACTAGCTCAGTTCAACCTAAACCCCCAGCTCGGGAATGTCCTTGACTAGCAATTGGAGGTAAAAACTATGGTGCCTAGTCTTCACTAGGATTTCATAGTGGGAGAACTATCCCGAATTAGCTGTCTTGATGGAAACACTTTTTTCCCCTAGAGAAGACACAGTCTTGCTCTCAGCCCCTTCCCTCCCATAATTTTGTTTAAAATCCCAGCTATGTATTAGCAGAGAACATTGTTGTTAAAGAACACTTTGGCTCTTCCAATGCTGACGCCCTAAACGTTTGATTGTCTCTCTTTCCTCCCTCTTTCCCCCAGTCCCAAGGTGATCTGCTGCTACCAACTGCATAGTCTCCTTCATTACCACAGTGGCCTGGGAAAGAGAAAAGTTTGTGGTTTTGTTGCTTAATTTCAGTTACTCAGATTGCACTAGCAGTGTTGCCAAATGTCATGGTTATATCTTGAGTTTGAGACATTTGGGGTCCTGGAGTCATGAGACAATCTCAGCTTTCATTTAAAAAAAAAAGTGTTCTTGCTTTCATGGTTATGAAGAAAGCACTGAAAATATGACCCCTATAGGCACAGAAAAATAGAAGGCAAATAAAGAGAACTTAAACATTTATTACTTTTAAAAGTCTCATTATTTCAAAGCCAGTCTCATGATGCTTTCTAGGGCCTGACTCATGATTCTGGAATGCTTACAATGGGCAATACTGGCAGCTGAAATTTTAGGGAGAAACATATTATTCTATATCTGACACTGTCCTGACTCTCCAGCTGCACAAAGCATGGAGTGGTTGCATCTAGATTCAGATTAAAATTCCTATTCCAGGATATGAGAGAAAGAGAAATCTGGCACACCCCACTTTTCATTCTGAACTATTACACCTCCTTAAGTCCCAGATTCAATCAGGGGTTGATCAATTTCACTGTTTAGCACACAGGAAGGATTGATATAAGAACCTTGATTTGAGATCATGAGCTTCTTGAAGGAGGAATCATCCCTTCTTGAATGTTAGGAGAGTGCCTAGCACACTGTCAGCCTTATTACAAACAAATTATTACAATGCAGTGGCCACTGTACAGAAACATAAAAGCCAAGCCTTAAGTCTAACTTTTATGCTGAGATGCATTTACACATTTCAGAATGAAGTGGCACTGAAGTGCAAATCTGCTTGCCCTATGCTGTAGCAAGGTGTGCATTTGCTTACATGGAATCTTTTCATAAGACCTTATCGGAAAACAGAAATAAAAATAAGGAAAATGGAAGGAGGAAAGCTTTAATGAGCTTTTGAATTTTTACAAATGATATGCAGATCCATGGCGTTTGGAAATGTATCATAAAATGGAAGTTTTTCTATTTCTCTCCAGTTATGCACACTCTTGTTGCAGATATAGTTGCCTCAAACTACATCATACATGTCTGAAATTACTTAAGAAAACATCTCTGACAGCACCTCTCTTTCAGCCCAGTTTAGAGCCTACAGCTTTCATTGAATTTTATTATGCTGGTGTGAATTCACAATTCCTCCCAGGCACAGCATTTTCTGAACAGCCCAAGAAAGGGCCTGATTTTCAGAGTTTGAAACTTATCGTTGCTCAGCATCTCTGAAAGAGAGGCCCGCAGAATCTATCTTCTCTTGCAGTTCGAAATAAAACAACACAGATAAAAGCTGTCACAATGCCTGTCATCCTCAGAGACACCTTCTGTTGTAAATTGTGTTACATGAATTCGATGATACTGGACAAGGAGTATAATAAAGAGGAAGCAAAAGGTTCTAGAAGATTCTTCTGCTACAGAAGTCATGTTACTATTTCCTCCATTGTGATTAACTCCTTGACATCTTCCTCCATGACAACTGGCGGAGGACAGATTGAACTTAATGATTAATTTACCAGCTTACTACCTCCCTCTTCCCGAACCCTATTCTACCCAACACTCAAATGATCTTTACGGCTCAGTTCTATGTATAGCCACATTTTCTCTGTGAGAGTCAATGTTTGAGGCATTCTGTGCTCTTTTGCTAGTCACTGCACTAATAATATTTTTGTTTAAACACACCACACAACTTTTGTGTTGGGAAAGAAATCCCCTACCCCCTCATTCAAATAATGCAGACTAGAGAACCTCATAATTCCAGGCATGAAACAGGGAAAGAGGGGACTTTCATAATAATTGGAGCAACATTAAATCATTTTCTTGCAGTCATGTTCCTGCAATTTTTAATATTTGACACTGCTGGAGAAGCTCATGCCAGTCAATTGGGTGCAATGCAGTACATTTAAAAAGAAAAGGAAGGGGAAAAACCCTTAGAAAGGAAATTGTTGTGAAAAAGCTATCCGTGTTCTCCAGGCTCACACCGAGCCAAGAGCCCTGTTCTAAAAAAGCTGTAACTTCCCAGTCATCTGCTCTGCTGGACACTCTGGGGACCCCAGCACAGCAAACTACGATCTCTAGTAAATATATCCCAGGGACACAATTAGTTTTTCAGCTGGGGGCATGATAAATTGGTCATGCATAATTCAAGGCCAGAGCAGGCTGGAATATAAACTGTTCCATGGCAGCTTCCAACTCCCCGACAGGAGAATGCAAATAGGCTGGCTGGCACAGAGTTTGACGGACGCTGCTAATACTGTTGGTTTCATTTTACATCTTTGCATGTTATGATGTCCATCAGCATGCACAACCACCATTTTAGCCTCTCTTCCATGCATCTCCTTGCTATTATACTTTCACAGCAATATATCCATCACTGTCCAAATAACACTGTTACCACAATAAATACAGAGCAATGTCTGCCCTTCTCCGTTTTATTTTTCACATACGGACACAAAGAGGTAGTCTCAACATAAAACTGGGGGCCAGGGTCTTGTGTTCTATTCTCAACTCTGACATTAGCGCTTGGGCAAGTCACTTAACTGTTGCTTCCATGACCCTATACACAAAATGCAGAGAATTACAATCACGTTTGTGGGGATTCATTTGTGTTTGTAGAATGCATTCAAATGGCGTTTGTGCTATATTGTATGTTTCTCAGGGCTTATGAAGGAGACTGAGGGTACACTTCCTAGATGATGAAAGGGCTGAAAGGAGTTTTTGTAGGAGGCTGGCTGGGTTCCTGTTCAAGTGATTATCTTAATGCTGCTGAGAAATAATGGTATAGATTTAATGGTATTGTTAGTATATGTTAGAGTGCCTACAAGTATTGGATGCGTGTGTCTTAGATATTTCAATCTAAAGAAATAAACAAACAGCCTTAAGTGACCACACCAGAGGAACAGGAAAAACATATTGCTAAGCAAAAGTTGATATAATGACAGATGAAACAAAAGACAATGGAAACTTTGAGGATGCTTTAAAATGACATCTTGAAAAAAAATGGTTATTCACCTTTCTAACTGTTGCTCTTTGAGATATGTTGCTCCTGTCCATTCCAAGCAGGTGTGCATGCGCTGCTTGCACGATCATCGGAAGGTTTCCCCAGTGGTACCCATTGGGTCAGTGGAAGCGCCCCCTGAAGTGGCGCCCTCCTATCTCCATATCTAGGGCCCTGCTGACCCACCGCCCCTTCAGTTCCTTCTTGCCGTTCAGCTCCGACAAGAGGGGAAGGTGGGTGGATCTTGGAATGGACATGAGCAACACATCTCGAAGAACAACAGTTACGAAAGATAACTGTTTCTAATTCGAGTGCTTGCCCATGTCGATTCCAAGCAGGTGACCCCCAGGCGGACCCTAGGAGATGGAGTCGGAGTTCATGAAATGGCTGACTGCAACACGGGTCTGCTGAAACCCACGTCATCCCTAGCCTGCTCCGTGATGGCATAATGTGAAGTGAATGTATAGATGGCGGACCATACTGCAGCCGTACAAGTCTCCTGCATGGGAATTTGCACCAAGAATGCTGCTGAAGTTGCCTGTGCCCTGGTTGAATATGCTGTCAAGGACAGGGCTGGAATCTTAGCCCAGTGATAGCAGGCTCTAATACAAGAAGTAAATCAATGAGTAAATTTGTTGGGATGACACTGGATTGCCCTTCACCCTGTCCGCCACTGCTATGAAAAGCTGGTTTGACTTCTGAAACGGCTTATTACGCTCCAGATAGAATGCTAACGCTGGCCTAACATCAAGCAAATAGAGGGCACGCTCCCTTGCTGTTAGCATACAGCTTAGGGCAGAACACCAGCAAAAATATTTCCTGCCTTGTATGGAAGTGGGACACCACCTTGGGGAGGAAAGCTGGGTGAGGGCATAGTTGTACCCTGTCCTTGTGGAACACCGCATATGGTGGGTCCAAGGTCAGTGCTTTAAGTTCTGACACCCTCCTTGCTGAGGTGATTGCCACTCGGATGGCTACCTTCCAGGACAAGTACAGAAGGGAGCAAGTAGCCAGAAGCTCAAATGGGGGCCCCATTAGCTTATTAAGCACCAAATTTAGGTCCTAAACTGGGATGGGGTAATGAACCGTAGGGTAAAGCTGTTCTAGTCCTTTAAGGAAAGTGATACCATGCAGTTGGCAAAGACCGATCTGCTTCCTTCCCCGGGATGGAACGCAGAGATTGCTCTAGGTGCATCTTAATCGGTGAAGTAGCGACCCTTGCTGCTTCAGGTGCAGCAGGTAAACAAGGATAAGGGGCAGTGGAGTCCGGTCAGGAGGAGTACCCTTTTGAGACGTCCAAATGGAGAATCTTTTCCATTTCACCGAGTACGTTGCCGGGATGGATGGCTTCCAGCTATGAAGGAGGACCTCCTGGTGCGAGCACATGGCCTTCCTAGAGCTCAGCCATGCAGCCTCCACGCTGTGAGGTGGAGTGAGCCCAGGTTGGGGTGGCAGAGCTGTCCGTAGTTCTGAGTGATAAGGTCTGGGACCAGAGGCCGAGTGACCGGTGTGTCTATTGGACAGCTGCAGCAACTGTGAACCAGTGCTGCCTGGGTCAAGCTGGGGCTATGAGGATGACCGAGACCCTGTCTCTCCTGACTTTCAGGGGGATCTTGTGAATCAGAGGGAACGGCGGGAAGGCCTATGACAGGAACTCGCCCCACAGGAGGAGGAATGCATATGCTAAGGAACCTCAACTGTGGTTCCAGTAAGAACAGAACCGATGGCACTTTCTGTTGGAGCGCATTGCAAAGAGGTTTACTTGGGGGAAATCCCCACTTTTGGAAAATGTCTCTTGCTATATCCAGGTGGAGAGACCACTCATGAGTAGTGAAGGAGCAGCTAGGCCGATCCACTAGTTCGTTCTGGACTCCAGACGGATATAATGCCTCCAGGTGGATAGAGTGGGCTATGCAGAAGTCCCACAGGCTGATGGTTTCTCAGCACAGGAGAGAAGTGTGCTCTCCCTTGTCTGTTTATATAGAACATTGCTGTGGTGTTGTCTGTCATCACTGACATGACTGTCCCTTGAAGTTGAGGCAGAAAAGCCTGATATGCCAGCCAGACTGCCTGAAGCTCCCGGACATTTATACGGAGCGACAGCTTGTCTGCGAACCACAGACCTTGAGTTGTGAGCAAGCCAAGATGTGCCCCCCAACCCAGAGCCAAGGCATCCGTGGCCAGCACCACCGACAGCTGTGGAGCAGCAAATGGAACTCCACTGCAAACCAGCTGTGGGTCTAGCCACCACTGCAGGGCTTCCAGCACTTTACTTAGAATGGATACCACCTTGTCCAGTTCGTGCCTGTGGGGATGATACACTGAAGCATGCCACAACTGGAAAGGTCTGAGTCTTAGCCTCGTGTGTCTGACCACAAAGGTGCATGAGGCCATATGGCCTAAAAGAGTGAGACAACTCTGAGCTGTGGTGGTGGGAAAGCTCCTAAAGCCCCTTATCAATGTTCCCCTGATCTGGAAACGAGTAGTGCCCTGGCCTGGACTGAATCCAAAACTGCCCGAATGAACTCTATTCTCTGTACTGGCTCCAGTGTAGACTTGCTCACGTTCAGCTGAGGCTCTAAATTGGCAAAGGTCGATCTTACCAGCTCATCATGGGCCTGCACTTGCTCCCTGGAATGCCCCATGACTAACCAATTGTACAGGTAGGGGTAAACCTGAACATGATTCCTTTTCAGGAAAGCCGCAATGACATCCATGCACTTGGTGAAGGCTCACTGGGCTGACGAGAGGCCAAACAGGAGGGCTGTAAACTAGTAATGTATGTGCCCCACTACAAATCTGAGAAATCTCCTGTGAAGGGAGATTATTGTAATATGAAAGTAGGCGTCTTTTAGGTTGAGGGCAGCATACCAGCCCCCTGGATCCACAGAGGGAATGATGGAGGCGAGGGAAACCATATGGAATTTTAGCTTCTTTATGAACTTGTTGAGGTTCTGCAGGTACAGGATAGGTCCGAGTTCCCCTTTAGTCTTGGGGATCAGAAAATATCTGGAGTAAAAACCCTTTCCCTCATGTCAAGGGACCTCCTCCACTGCCCCAGTGTGTAACAGTTGACGCACTTCTTGTACGAGAAGTTGCGTGTGAGGGAGTCCCTGAAGAGAGACGGGGAAGGGGAGTGGTAAGGTGAGGAAGAAGAAAATTGGAGGGAGTATCCCAGCTCCACTGTGCGTAGGACCCATCTGTCCAATGTTATACGGGCCCCGGCCCAGTAGAAACAGGACAGCCAGTCCAGGAAGGGAGGACGAGGATCCAGGTACTGAGCTGGAGTGTCGCCATCGGGCATGGCTTCAAAAGATCTGCTTCGGCCCCAAGGGTTGTTTAACCAAACCCCTGTCCTGGTTATGAAGCTGAGGAGTTTTGTATCTGTCATTTCTACTCCTCCTCGAGAAATCCTGCCTTGGTTGCGGGGATAGAATCTTTGGCTCGGCTGAGGCCTAAAATGCTTCCACTGGGTAGAGGGTGTATGGAGCCCCAGGGATTTAAGAGTTGCCCTCAAGTCCTAGAGACTATGGAGCTTCGAATCCATCTGCTCTGAAAATAGAACCCCTCCTTCCAACAGTAAGTCCTGAATTGTGGACTGAACTTCTGGTAGGAGGCCTGACACCTGTAACCAGAAGCTATGCCTCATCACTAACCCCAAAGCCATGGTGCATGTCACAGAGTCCGTTGTATTGAGTGTAGCCTCCGGCGACATCCGGGCCACCACCTTGCCCTCATCAATCACAGCTCTGTAGTCGGACTTGAAGTCTATTGGGAGAAGGTCCTTAACCTTCAATATTGCCTCCCGTTAGTTGAAGTTAGACCTGTTGAGGATCGCCTGCTGGTTGGTGATCTGCAGCTGTAGACCCCCTGTGGAGTAGACCTTTCTTCTGAACAGGTCCTGTCTTTTGGGCTCCTTGGACTTGGGCGTTGGGCCCTACTGTCCTTGCCTTTCTTATTTGCTGTTGAAACCACCAGCGAGCCTGGCTGAGGGTGTGTGAACAAGTATTCATATGATCCCCTCGCCATTGGGGGAATTGAAGCGGGAGTCTGCCACAAGGTTTTCATTGTGGCCTGAATTATCTTAATGAGTGGCAAGGCTACTCAAGGGCCCTTCTGGCATCAGGATATCTTCCATCGTGTCCACTGATTCTTTAACTTCCTCCGCTTGCAATCCCAAGTTCTGAGCCACCTGCCTCAGAAGCTGCTGATGGGCTCTGTTGTCCATTGGGACATGTGTGGTCAAGGAGTCCACCACCGCTTTGTCTGGGGAAGAGGAAGACGATGCCAGCCCACTACCAGCCTCCAGGATTCTCCCAGTCTGAAGCCTCCCTGTCTGGTTCTTCCACGTCCCCTTCAGGGTGCTCCTTGTCTTCTTTCTGGAAAGATTTTGAGTGGACATGACGACCTAGGAGGTTATTTCACAATAGAATGACATATACCAAGGGAGAATATTTTGATTTTCTCACTCCATATACATCAAATAATTGAATATCTGAGGAACTACCCTCACAGTAGTTGCAAAAATTTACACTTACAAATCATATATTACATGTGACACTTCTACATTTCTACCTAAGCTTGAGGCCTTCTGGAATGTTCTTACCTACACCTGAAAAGATAGAAGGGAGAGGCACACTTTCCAACTTCAAATCCAACCTTATGACTTATTTCTTCCAATAATCCTTCCTATCACCTTCTGATCAATAACCTGCCTAACCTCCAATGACAAAGTATCTGATGTTTATTTGATTTAGGCCTTGTCTACACGAGAAAGTTGCATTGGTTTAATTGGTTTTTAAGCCAGATTAATTACCTTGGGGCAAACCTTTATTTTGGTTTAAGAGGGACTTATTTTGGTTAAGTTTAAAGCATTGTTTCTCAAACAGTGGGCCATGACTCCCAGGGGCGGGAGTCAAAAATGTAATCAGGAAGATCAAGAAGTACTCAATGTTTATTACAATCTAAAGCAAAGAAAATTGTGTTCCCCTACTCACTGCTCTTCAAAGTCAAGTATTCTCTGTCATCTGCTCAAAATACACAATAAATTATATGGTCCTACCCTTGTTATCAGTGATGCTCTTATAGTAAACTTAAGGGGAGCAGATACATTTTTTTGACTTATAATAAGGGGTAACCTGAAAAAGTTGAGAAATACTGGTTTAACACAATTCCTAACAGACTTATGCTAAACATGGCGCAAACCAAAATAAGAGTATCCACACAGCCTTTCATGCTGGTTTAATTACATCAGTTTAAAACACAACTTTCTTATATAGACAAGGCTTTATTCAGAGCAAAGAGCACCTTTTGCTAGGTCCTGCTCCTGCAAATACTTAAACTACTGAGCTTAGTGTTTATTGTTAGATGTAATGTCATAGGCACATGAATAATCTTACTCATGAAGTTAATGTTTTTGTAGGACCAGATTCTCAGTCTGCATTTTTGACAGCAGTCTTTTTTTTTTTTTGCGGGGGGGGGGGGCCCGGCATGACCGTTGACATTTATAAATTGTGAGAGAGAGAGCTGGTGGATGAACTGAAACAATTTAACTGAGAACCCTAAATGTTTCCAAGTTAGCCTCCCTATGCAGCCCAGAGTTTATTAGCCAGCAGGAGCTCAGGAACACCACTGCATCTACACAAAAGAAACAGACCAGTGAACTCTCAACAAGTGCTTTAATTCCTCTGGGATCATAAATCCCCTTCCTTCCACAAGTTAAAAATCTTTTAATAATATTTGGAGAATTAAGATTTTACAAAGGTCGGCTCTGTCCTGATCAGCCCACTATTATGACTTCACAAAGCCTGGTTTAATAATTGCCACTTCAGTGACTAACTAAATGTTGTGTATTTTGGAGAGGGGGGACAAGGCCTGTGAGAGTTTATATTTTTTATAAATATATTTCCACAGCTTTTGACCTCTTCACCATTGTGATCCCAGGACTTCTCAATTTTTAAAAATTTATTTTCCAGTTTATACAGAGCACAAATTGTTGTTCTGGCCTGTCTCCTACTCACACCTTATGTACACGGTAAACAAAAACACCCACTTCCATACCCAGAAAGCTATTCTGACAGTGCAATATTTGTATGTGTTTGTGTAAGGAGTATGTGTCCAAGTGTAATACATGTGTCTGATTTATACATGTAAACAAATATGTATACACACATTATCGATTTACATATAGATACACATGAAGCATGCAGCATAACACTGAAAAGCATTTTAGGAAAAGTCATAGGGACATCATGTTGAAAAGAGAAGGTTATGGGCATAAAAGGTATGGGCATTTGTCACAACCATTGTTTTGAACTCCCAAATTACAATCTCTCTAGATGTAGAAAGAAAGAAACATGGAAAATCACAAGTAAAAATATTACTGCAAATTAAGGCAATGTCAGATAAAGCACATAAAAACATTCTAATCCTCCAATAAAAGAAAAGTGGGCCTATCCCCATCCCCTCATGAAAAAAAAGGAGCAAGTAGATCTTGTTATATGGCCTGAGGCCAGCAATCCTTGATTCTGCTGGACGAAGGTGGAGGAGATAATTTTAGAGTCAAGGACCCTCTGCTGAGAATACCATTCTGTTAGTCAGAAAAATCTAGAGGTGGTCAGCAAGTGTCCTAGATGTTCTCAAATGGTAAGGTAAAGCACGAGGAAATAGGCTGCTCCAAAATACCAGGGCAAAACAACTACCCTGTGGGCTAATCAATTCAGAAGAAATTCCACAGACACAGTTATATCTCTGGCCTTTTTCCACACTTCAGGACAATATGAGCAATGGAGGTGCAATTTCCAAAGTGCGTTAAAGTGTTGGTGCATTAATTGGTTCATGTAGTTCCTGTGGATAGTCACTAAAGGTTCCTTAGTGCACTTTAATGCAGTGCTTGTTAAAGCGCATTAGGGAACCTTTAGTGCACATCAGCAGGATCTACACAGACCAATTAATGCACAAAGTTAAGTTACTTTAGAAATCATACCCCTTTACTGCGCATTGCCCCACCATGACAGATCCTCTGTATATATTACGTGTGTACATACCCACAGAAGAAAGAGTACCCTAGAGAAGCACAGTATACAAATAATACACTTTCACAGACAGATATTTATTTATTTATTTTTAATTTAAACAAGTTTAAATTTAAATATATTCACAGCACACCACAAGTGCAGCCTTACAGGCAAATTTACAAGACGGGAAAATCAGAACTCCAGTTTTGTCAAAAAAAAAAAAAAAAAGAAAATTTTAAAAATGGATGCAGCCACTAAACCAAAAGCCCCTAACTAAGGCTGAAACAGTAACTTACTTCCTGGGTTTTCACTGCAGTTCATTAGAAGCATATTAAATATAATACACCCACATGTTAAAAAAAAGGCAATAGGAGCTTCCCTTCCTGAATATTAAAAGTAACAATTTTAAAAAAAATTTATTAACAAATACTAATCTCAGATCATTAGCCAACTTGGCAATGGACCAGAGAAAATTTATAGCCGACGTGCTGTAACATCAGCTTTCATCCAGAAATGCTAATTTCACTAAAATGAATAGTGTGTGGGCTTTTCATACTGCTTTGCATTTGGCTCCTCACAACCCTGTTTAAAGCCTGGGAACTGGCCATATAGTTAAACTGCACAGATGTTCAACAATCTGTACTTGTGTTAATTACCCTAATGTGAGCAGAAACTCAACAGATCCCTGCTAATGAAGGAGAAAGTTTTCCAGTGTGACTACCGTATGTTTCATTGTCACTGTATTACCAAGCTTCCCCCCCCACAACACCCCTTCTATTCTCTCCATCTCCTTTGCATTCACATTGCCCGCCTACCTCGGTGTACATGAATTGGACCAACTAATGACTGTGTTCTCGCAACATGGCAGACACCATTAGGCTGATCGGAGGTGCGGCTGCTGAATTTTAACAGGCAATTTTAAACAAGGTAAGGAAAACAGATTTATCAGGCTCCTGAGGCTCCCATCCCCACCCATCTGCCATACTTCAGCCCTCATCACTGCTGAAAGCACCAGTATGATGCAAATATGCTTTCCACACTGTAAAAGCCAAGCATCCAATGTGATGAAAATTGATACTGCTGGATGGTATTATTGAAGATGGAAGCCTGACATCAAGTTATATCTGGGAGGATAGACTAACAAGACAGCTTTGTAGTGAGGGTAGAGTATATTCTTGTGGATGTGTGCAATTCTATGCTGGCAGTCAGCACTGTAGCTATAAAATGCCTTGGAAGATCTCATCTGCTAAGCCTGCTGCTCCAATATTAAGAAGCTAGAGTCACTGAATTTCATAATGCTTGGGAATCACAAGAGCAGTAGTGCGTGCACATGGAGGGGAAGATGTGGTTTCTAAAGGGTAGGATAAGAATGAATTAGGCTACACCCAAGTAATCAGCTTTACTGGTAGCAATAAAAAATGCTGCATCTCGACTTGGCATTAAAACACACTCAACCCTAATGGATTCTCTCTCACCAAGAATCTCAGTTTGGCCTTGTCTACACTAGCACTTATACGCCAAAACTTTTGTCGCTCAGGGGTGTGAAATAAACATCCCCCGAGCTACATAAATTTTGCCAGCATAAGCACTTGTGTGGACAGCTCTATGTCAGCAGGAGACACTCTTCTAAAGTAATCATCTCAGCAAGCGGAAGGCAGGAGGGGTTGCTTCCACCCTCAAAGCACCAGGTCACCTCAAGATTAAACTGACTGTAGACTATCTTAGACCTTACATCATCTCACAGGTGCTGCCATTTGACTATTAAACCAGGCTTCACGTTAAATTGTGATTATCCACGTGGGAAGAGATTCACTTGTTTTGCTCAACTTGGCCAGGCCAGCAGGTAATCCACCTCCCTGAGAGGCAGTAGCTAGGTTGAAGAATTCTTCAGTCGACCTAGCACTGTCTACACCTGGGGTTAGGTCAGCATAGCTGTCTCTCACAGGTGTGGATTTTTCCATGGCTGATGTAAATTCCCAGTGTAGACCAGCCCTTAGTTCCTACCTTGTTCCCTTCATGCTAGTAAAGCTTCTCATGTTATTCATAGAGCCAAGAATTTGCAAACTCGCAGGCAACAAGCATTTCCCTTATGCAGCTGCTCATTTGCGCAACTCAGCCATCTTGCCACATACTTCACATGCTCATTTTCAGCAACAGTGTTCCTCATTTTGGGTAAGTGTATTTTCAATTCTCCGCTTACAGAAGCTCAAATTCCTTTTCAAAAACATTATTCGTCATGAAGTGTGCAGAGAGGAAGAGAAAAAAGCATCACATAAAAAGGTGAGGAAAGAAAGGAGAGTTGGCATAACCCAGAAAGAGTTGAAAATTATTTAGAGAGCACTTGGGCTCTTCTCTGCCTACCTCTTCATCATTAGCACTGGAAGCAACACAGCTGTCTAATGGCAACTTCAGGCACCCATGGGCCAGCGAAGCGACATTTTCCACACTTAAATAACACTGAGCTGATTTAATTACTGCACTTAATAGTAACAAAAGATGTCTCAATTTAATCTTCAAACGGTCCTCTAAGATCAAAACACAGCTGGCTGGATAACAAGATGGCCTAGGCCAGCAAACAAGGAGGGCCAATTTATTCAAGAGCCACATCCACTCCTTAGCATAAAAGGCCAAGGAACACTTGTGCTGCTGAATAAATCAAAGAACGTTCCACTCCTTTCCCCCCCCCTCTCCTCCCACTTTTGTTATATATAGAAAAAACAAAAAAGACAGCTGATTCATTGGTGAAGAAATGCAACATGATAAAAGAACAAATATTGTTTGGAAGAGAAAAAAAGAATTAAGAACCAAATTTTAAGAGGTTTTGTTTTTATAATCCTCAGAGATTATTAAGAAAGAGTGAACAAGATTAAAATTGCACAGGGACAAAGGAAGGTCTCTACCTCTATTATTTTCCTTTCTTGGCTGGACAGGAGACAGCTCGTTGGTGAAAGCCCTCAGGACATGGCTATTGTAAGGAACTCCCAAGTGTGTGGGGGGTTGTTTGTTTGTTTTGCACATGTCTGTTTGGGGTGCAAAGAAGAGAGAGAACTTCCGATAAAATTAACCATTTACCTCTGAAATTTTCCAAGAATTCTTAATAAAGGATGGTCTTTATTCAGAGAGAAGTGTTTTTGTGGAATGCCTCTCTTTTCATTCATTTTTAAGCCAAGCTCTCCTGCTGATCTATTAACCCTTTGACATAGTGATTAGGTTTCTACTCCCTCTTCAGGAACATTAACTCTGTGCAGTTTCCATTAGAGTTTAGCATAGAAGCATTCTGAGAAATTAACTCTGAAAAATACCTTGCCTGTCATTGCAACATTCCTGCAAGCCTCTGAACAACAAAACCCCCACAAAAAACTTTTATTTACTCATGATGTAATTTTTCCCAAAAGACTCATCTAACAACTGCACAGATAACCAGAGACATCTGGCCCAGTTTTTGATCCCACTTAGGTTGGTATAAACTGACAGTAATTTCAGTGCAATCAACTCCTCAGAAGTCAATCTACTGGCATCTGTGGAGCTCCTCTGGATTTACACCATTTTAAGGGAGATTATGCTCTGGTCCATTTGTAAATTCTTCTCCTAATAAAATTCCCCTAGCTGGCTGGCAGTGGAGAGTTGATATTGGATGATTTATTCACTCCCACTCTTTCCCAGGTTATGGCTACGTTAGGCTTTCTTCCTTAACATTCCCACTGTTGCAGCTCCACTGGTGGCAGCAACAGAGGGACCTTTTGTGCAAGACAATGCTGGCCACCAGAATTTTAGCCATTGTGTCATCCAGAACTGTTCTGAGCAGGGTTAGATGACACAATGGTTAAAATGCTGGCAGACATCTGACTCCTTGCGTAGACTAGTGCTCCCACCACAGCTAGCACTGGTGAGCTATGCACACTGTGGTCTAAATCCCATTGCTCATGGAAATACCTGCAACTCCCAGTGACTTTGACGGAATTGCACGTGTTGCATTGCATCCAAGGGAAGAAATGGGACTTTTAGAAACAAGTGGGTATCCACCACATTGTTATGAGTGAGCATTACACAGTTTTACATTTATATTACAACCTTGTTTCAGAACCGTGTTCAAACATTGCTAGGGGATGCATGATTCTCATTAGAATGGCTAAGCCATCTGCCTTTGCTTGCAGAGCAGAAAATATGGATGTTTCAATATGGTTTTCAAATTGATTTCACTTTTGCTTAAGCCATATATGAAACCATATCTCCAATCAGTATGAGCTATGTGCTAGCAAGGAGACGCCTTTCAGAGGTCCTGCTGCTGAAGTTCAAACAAGCGAACATTTACAGATTTCTTTTGTTTGTAGACATTCTGTACTTCAGGGGCCTTGGGACTTAATTGGGAGTTTTGCAGTTGGGAAGATCTTGGGAGACTACAACTCCCAAGATACCTTGGGGAAAAAGGAGTTAGACTCTTCCCCTTCTAGGCAGTCAGAGAAAAGCACCTGAGGGACTCCATTTTGGTGCTGGGGTGGAGGGCAGCTGAGGCTGCTGGCTGGCTGCTGTGTGCATCCCAAAGCTGCTGCTGAGAGCCCACTAGAGTTCTGATCAAGCAGGGAGCTTCAGGGGTTGGTGACACTGCCCAAGCCAGGGCAGGAACTAAGCCTGGGGCTGACTGAGGTGGGCCTGCAGTGAAGGTGGTGTCAGAGTGAAATCCTGTCCCCACTGCAGTTAGCAGCAAAACTCCCATTAATTTTAATGGGGCCAGGATGTTTAAGCCTGTTTAGACCACTAATAGTTTAACCACTATTTCAAAGACACACCTTTGCGTGGGATTCCAAAAAGCCTTTTGAGTTTTGATTTAAATGCTTGGATTATTTTTACAATCCCAGTTATGGGTTCTTTGTTCAGAGGGAGTTAAGCAACACAAAGAACACAGCAAGAGAACAATGGAAGGTATTACCATGCATGATTTGCCTTAAAAAAAATCCTCTCTCTTTTCATGAAGTTATAGATCCAATTTCAGTCTTTATTATTACTTTGCCATTTAAGAAAGTGGCTCTTCATTTTAATAAAGCAAATGGAGCTTTATATTTCATCAAGAGCTAAAATGCTTCCAGTAATACAGGGAGCAAAAAAAGAGAAAGGCTGTTTTGGTAGATCTTCTTGCAGCCACAAGTTCAAAGGGGGGAAAAATTCATATTTTCCACACTGTGAAAACCCTATTCATTTCTGGGACTGATCTAACTGATGCTAGGCTGGGAAGCACAAGTGCACATAATCACGTCTAGTGAGAACGTGGGATGATTGTTTAACTCCTTAAAAGAACCCAAGAGAATGCCTCATCAAAGCCAGATTACATTTTATTCACCACCAAATTCATGAAACTCCTAGTCCAAATTCAGAGCAACACTTAAGTTAGAGCCCAAATAAGTGGGTGTAAATCAGTCTGAGTCCAAGCTGCTTTAGGGCCTTGATATGGCACCAGTGAAATCAGTAAGCGTTTTGCTATTGACTTCAACAGGAGCAGGCTTTTAAATTACATGCTGAAGAGCCAGAACATAATGTAAGAAGTATGTGCATGTGAGGGTGTATATACTCTTTTTCACATCCAGCTTTTCTGTTCTCTTATTGTAATAGTTATACTGATTTAAGACTTTCTTGGACCCTGTAATTTACATCACAGTAGGCATCTGCTCTGAATTTGGCCCTCTGTATCCACTAACAAAATACAGCATTTACCTGGAACTCTCTCCCTATGAATCACTCCATCTCATTAGAATCTTTGTGTTTACCTTAGCAAAAGACAAACTCCAATCTCTTCCCCTCCTTATTGCATTACCATAACCAGTTCTGCAGCAACGTCCATACCGGCAACTTTAGTGCCCTTTACTCTACTTGGCTTTGTTAAGCATTTTCGCTCTCTGATCTAAAAAAACTGCCATATAAAATTAACTATCATATTTTTTATGTTGAGGGGGACAAGTTAAATCTAATCCTTGAATCAAAACTAAATAATCACAATAGATTCAGAGAGCAGTGTGCAGTTTGCCTTTGAAAAAATTATTATTAAAGGCCTGCATTGCCAGAACAGTTCAAGTTACTGTATTCACTTCAGAATTGAAATTCTAATTGGTTTTGTTGGCTGGAACTTCTGAAATACAGCAGTTTACTGAAATTGCATTTCTTGTCTAAGCTGACCAATGGCTCTATCACTTCACAGCTTTTGCTATTAGGCCCTGTCTACACTCCTGCTGGAGCCAAATTAGCAAGATCCATGTTTACACATGGTTCCTGATGGCATGGAGTAAAATTTGTAAAATGGTTTATAACACCACTCCATCCTTATGCATTCTGGCCAGGGAAAGCAAGCTAATAGCAACCCAAGACCACACATTATGCTTCTGTTTGAACCATGCTTAAAACATGGACAGGGACTCACTGCAACATGCACTGGGTGGTAAATTTGCTCTTTTGTTTAGAATTCTTGTGTATGGTGTCCATGCTGCAAAACATGATGTTGCATTAAGCATATCCTTGCAAAACCAGGCAGCTCTGCTGTGGAGCCCATGGGGAGACGTGAGAAAAGTCTGGCTCTCAGGTCTGCATTGCTTAATGGGAGACCCAGTCACCTATTTCTGTGTGCTCTATTCAATGCAGGCAAGGACAAAGTTTCCATTTACAAATGCTAAAGCGTTTAA
Organism: Mesoclemmys tuberculata; assembly: GCA_007922155.1. Taxonomy (NCBI): domain Eukaryota; kingdom Metazoa; phylum Chordata; order Testudines; family Chelidae; genus Mesoclemmys; species Mesoclemmys tuberculata. Next base: position 3,307,230 of record ML675640.1, read on the forward strand.
ACCATAAAAATTATAGTCCACCTGACAATGCTGTGTCTTAATAGCAGTCTCTGAAAATCAGGCCCTTTTAAGGCATCTCAAGCTGGGCACCCACAATCAACTCACTTTTGAAAGTCTTGGCTGAGGATCCTGTTATACAAGACATGATTATGAAGGGTGCCTTTCGTGTTACTTCCTATGCTTGGAAAAGACACTCACTCAATCAAGGATCAGCAGCTGCCCCTTCCTATATTCCAAAACATCCACCTTAACTGCACATGCAGCTCCACCATCTGCCATTTATATTAACAGAACCATATTTGTTTGAATCTATGCATTTCAAAATTCTTGGGGGCAGAGACTAAATTGTGTTTTTAACACTAATACTTGGCACCAGCTACATTATCGGACTTCATCATCTACAGATCTCAAACAACTTTGAATATGAAGATAAGTTGTATTATCCCCATTTTTACAAATGGGAAGATTGAGGCAGAGAGCGCTGAAGTGACATGGCAGGCTTGTGGCAGCACTAACAGCATCCAAGTCTCTTAACTCTCACGTCTACTGAACCATGCTGCTTGTGTATGTTTACAGATACACAAAGCTGTGTAGTAAATCTCTGGTTATTGTTAAGCTAGACAATGTGCTAATTATGAGATTTTTAAAATGCACCACACATTCTGAATCTTGCTAAAAGTAAAAATAATAGTATATACAGCTCATACCCACATAGGGGAGAGATTTATACTGAAACACCAGAATCCTGAAGATCAGCAGGATATTTCCAGACAAATTTCAAACCAGGCCAAAAAAAAAAAAAAACCGAAACCAATACAAGCAAGAGCTTCTTAAACTGCCAGTTAAATCTCTCAATTCTCTTGCATGCTATTCTTAGGAAAGGGTTTTAACTGTGATGAAGGGAATTGCAAGATACAGAAGCACAATATACTATGTTTTCATGATTCTTTTCATGTAGCAGAGAGTAAAATTCTTGCCCTTCTCTCTCCTCAGGCCATTCATCTTTCCTAGGTAATGTAAAGTCGTTCTCGCAGCAGGTGGCCCTACTCTACCAGGATCTTAATGTTTAATTGTCACAAATCAATTCCAGCCTCGATGCTCGTGCTGCTATTCTGCCTCTCCCTCCTCTCCCCCCAGCCCCTTCTTTAAACTGATCATCGCCTGGGATCCTTTCATGTTGCTAAATTCATCTTCGAACACACTGCCAAGATAACAAAGAGGCGGCAACATGCACTGCTTGTTGCAACCACTGTGATGAGTAGACATCTTGCCAGAAGGCTGGCCTAAAAATTGTTAATTGTGTGTGTGAGCATTCATGCCTTTTATTTTATTTAATATTTTTTTCAGCTGGAATTAATCAGGAATGATAAACACTGTTTGTCTCCTGAAAGCAGCAATGGGGGATGAAATATGCCTCTTAAGCTTATCAGCTTCAGTGCCACTGAAGAGAAAGCTGACTTCTAAGCCCTGGGATAATGGACTGTCCTTTCAGGAACGTATCTGAGGTCTCAGGAGAGGAGACAACACAATGGAGTGACCTTCAGCTAATAAAGCCCACCCTAGAGTCCAAAGAAGCTTGGGGAATATTGACAAAAGTTCATATTTACAACAGCCTGGATTCTTTCCAGACGTCATTACCAATTTAGACAGCCGCAGTCTCCACACACACACACACTCATACTCTCTCTCTGCTGGCTGCAAAAATGAGCTGGAGCATAGCAATTCTTTGCTAACAAGGCACTGAAACCACCACCCTCTTCAACATCTTTTATAATGGAGGGTTTGTTTGTTGGGTTTTTTTTAAACACACAAAACAGATTGAAAATTTGCTTTCCACCCTACTACATGGTACTGTCCTCTACATAAGGGGGGGGACATGTGGCCCCTGGAATGGATTCTCAACGCACTACAGCCAACTTTATTTTAAAACAAGAACAATTTTTAAAATGCTATCTAGTAATAAATGTAATCACACTTAGAATTAAGAAACCAAAACTCTTTGGGGCAGTGACTGACTTTTTGTTCTGAATTTGAAAAGCTCCTAGCACAGTCAGGTTCTGATTCATGGCAGGGGCTCTTTGGTGCTACCACAATTCAAACAACTAGTGTTAATAATAATAATAAAGACCTTGTCCATACTGAAGATGGAACTGTGCTAGCATGGCTGTTTCTGGCATCTCTCTAAAATTTCACAACAGCTCTAGGGATTTTGATCCTGTCCCACCAACATGAAAAACATGTTACCCACTCTGTGCTATAGACACCCTTTATTCCCCATAAAATCAGGTAGCTGCCAAAGGTATATCTTTGACCCCATAATTATAATAGAATCTGGTGACCAAGTCCATTCACCTACAAATGCAGAACCTTATTCCCTTGATAAAGGATGTAATGGGTATTAAAACCTATACTAAAATTAATCTTAGCCATTTTTTTAAATTCAGTGTATCACCAGTAAAAGACAGAAAAAACAAGAGCCACTTAAATTTCTTTCCAAATATTTTTCTAATACAAAGGTGACTCTATATCTCTGGTGGTTTCATTAACAGCTTCAATATGTAATAGGCTGCATCACTATGCAAGTGTCTGAAAAATGGAAGAAAAAAGCTCATGACAGCTCTACACAACTCCAGAGCCAATAAAATGGCTCTATTTCTTTTCTTCCCAGATGGCATCGATTTAAATTAACATCTACACAAATAACACTTCTTTTCTGTTTACTGTTGACCAGACAGTTCACAAACAGTTTTCCAAATCCTTCTAGTCATTGAATAGTACTCCTGGATACAGTCTCCTTATCCATTCAATATACACTTGTCAAGCAAGTTCAGGGGATAGAGCCGGGCTGTATTAAAAGTGGCCCAATTATACATTAATGATGTGTTTATCATTGTCTCAATAACAAGGTGACTGGTTGTATGACGACTCTATTAAAAGATGACATACATGGGCACTAGATAGCTAAGGGGATTGATAACTGGATAAAAAGCCTTTTGTTTAAGGTCACTGTTTCAAATCTGGCCTGGTGCATTAGAGACCCAATATCACAGCTCTATGCTGGCTGTTTAATGACCTATCTGGCATGGCAAAAGTCTAGTTCCCCGCAGACAGTTACCATATCCCCAGTGTAGATGTGCTAGCTATGCCGTAATTACACTGGTCCTCAAAACAATGACCAGATTAGCTGCCCTCCATCCTCCCTCCCAGCATTTGCTCCAAAATTATTTGTACCGGCTACATACAGAGGTGAGATGACAAAATCCACAGATAATATTAATTTAGGAGGAGCCTGAATTAGTGCGGACAGAGAAGTAATGCAAAGAGAGTTAGCAAGTCAAACAAACATCAGCAGGAAAATAAAATCATATTCATCTTGGAAAATTGCAATCTTAAATATCTGGGAGAAAATAATCCAAAGCCATGGCATTCAATGGTAAGAAGAAACCTGGACAAGAGAGATCTATTAGGCTGTGGAATAGTTTCCTTTGTGTAGCAGGATTTGCTTGGGACAATTAGAACTGGACTGGAAAACGCAATAAATGATATGCCATAGCAGACAACCCTGTATTAGGAGGGGGATGAAGTAAATGGCCTTTGAGGTCTTTTAAATTAGTAATGTCTAGGATTGAACGGAGATGTTACAGCAGGTGCTATAAAAGAATTCAGACCCCACTCCACACTCTTGTCAATGTCACCTCATTATGCATTGTTCTAAATATGAGGGCTTTCTTCTCTTGATACCTTTCCTATTACTGAGGCACTAAGCCACTTTCCTTCCTCTCCCCAGGTTTTAAAACCCAGTTCTTTATTTTCTCTATTTTTAGGGCATGCTGTCATGGGTCGGACAATGGTGGAAAGGATGAAATGCTGCAAGAGTAAGTGCTATTGCCACTGCGAAGATGATGGTGATCCAGACTTTGGATTATCAACTGGATACCCTTCTTCTCTGTAAGAAGAGCAATATAGCAATGTACATAGACCTACTCTTACTGTTAGCATGCAGACAACCAGCATGTGCACGTGGTTTATTTCAGCACTAAATAAGAGTCTCATGCTACACAGGAAACACCCCCTCAAATGGTGTGGTGCAACTATAAAATGCATCAATATCTATGTCATCTTTGAGACAAGAAAGAAAATAGTAGGAATCAGGGATTTTTAAGAATAGTGGATTTAGTATCAGCCAAGATTCAGCTTGGAATCCAGAGGCAACTGTTTCCCTCAGAGTTTCTCCTAACTTCTATGCATTTTACTGAAGATTTCTCTTGAGCAAATGCCTGACTGAAATACAGCACACCCTTACCATAAAGCCTTTTGTTACAACATCTTTGCTATAAAGCTGCAAAACCTTGGCTCCCAAGTACATTAAATCCTTATAAACCTGCCTTCATTTTAACCGTGCAATATTTCAACACACAAAGCGCTTCTTCTGAAAGATAGCACTTTAATGAGGAGAGGGGTAAAATATATTAACCAAACCTCATTATGGCCTAATTTCTGGGAGATAAGCAAGCTGTTATAAAATAAAGCCAGGGCAATAGCATTTCATACAGCTTGAAGGTTTAACTCTCTTAAAGAGCCATTGCCACATTAAAGATGAGTTATTTTTTAAAAAAAACATACTGGGCCACAACCAGAATTCTGGCTCTGCTGTCAGCTACATATTTTGTGTTTTGTACACTGTCACAAATTGTGATTTCAAACACTACTGCGGCTTAACAAAATGATCTCTCCACTGGAAGTTAGGAGGCTGATTACAAGTCATGATGGACACACATCTCCTTACACCTTGTCCACATGCCGCTTTGGTACAGTATAGTTAAAGTTATAAACCCACCTAGTATATACATAGTTATATCAGTATAAAAGGTCAAGTAAAATAAACTTTACCAGGTGTAAAGTGCCTTATACCAGTATAACTAAGGCCCTACTTAACTTGCGATACTGTGGATTCTGCAATATTAGGCTTCCACCGCAATTTTGACAGCGTGTGTTCTGACACTGGGAGCCCTGGCTCCCCAGGGCTGGGAGAAGGAGTTCTCACTGTCAGCCTGGGCAGCCAACAGTGGGAGCCCCGGCTCTCAGCCCTATGTTCCCACCATCAATCCCAGGCAGTCGACATTAGAAAATCACAGAAAAGTAATAATGGAATTTATTACTGCAAATAATGAGGTCCATTATTATTTTTCCGCAATCTTCCATAGCTTGTCCATAACTCAGCTGCAATTTTTTGACAATCATCCTGCAATTCAAGTAGGGCCTTAACTATAACTATGTCTAGTGTTTTTACTGGCATAACTATGTTGGCAAAAAACCCCAACCCTCAAATCACATACCTTGTTGAGAGGAGTTATACCAATTACATTTTAAAAGATTTAGGCCTGTGAGAGCTTCTCCTGGAAGAGACTGTCTCTTCTAGAATGTCTGGATAGCACCTACCCCATGGATTCTCTATATGAGGCTCACAAACAGGTGTAAGGGTATATGACCACCCTGCCCTTTTCATCCTGCTAAGTGGAAGGAGATGGAAGAGGGAGTCCCAATGTGGAAAAGGTTGAACATGTTATGAGTGCTACCACAGACCAATACACAATAATACATATCTAGGCATTTTAATATTAGACAGCTTTGCTGATTAATTTACATACACCCTTTCTTGACAATCGACAAGAACAGTGAAAAGCTAGACAAAAAAGTCTATGATCTTTTAAAATGAGTTTCTGGCATATTAGGATGGTTTTAAAAATGTTAACTGAATGTGGAAATAATTTTAAAAAAGGCAAAATTCAATTACTTTCCATAAAACACCAAAAAGACATACACACACAAAAGTGAGTGAGCAAAGGTAATAAGACAAAATCTTCCAGAGCATAAGCTATTTGCCCATCGAAAGGAACATCCTGAACTAGATGGGTTTAGAGCAGTAGTTCTCAAACTTATTTGATCGCACCCTTCGTGTCTATAGTCATCATCATCCCCCCCCCCCCCCCCAGCTCTGTAAGTACATAAGCTGCTGCCCAGCTCTGAACGCAAAGTGGGGAGCCTGGCCAGGTGCCCAGCTCCGAAGGCAGCGCCACCACCAGCAGCAGCAGAGAAGTAAGCGTGGCGTGGTATGGCATGGTATTGCTACCCTTACTTCTGGGCTGCTGCTGGTGGTGGTGGCGGCAGCGCGGCACTGCCTTCAGAGCTGAGCACCTGGCCAGCACCTGCCGCTCTCCTCAAGCCTCTCATGCCCCCCACCCAGAATACACTCCATGCTCCAGTTTGAGAATCTCTGGTTTAGAGGACTCAAATTTTTTTGCATTCTTAATTTAATCAAGAAACCATCACTGATCATAATTCCTCCAGCCCAGCCTGCTGGCTCTAACTGCTGAAAAGAAAGCCCAGCGATGATTAGGTATTTACTACAATCAATAAACAAAACAGTGAAAGATTAGTTTAAAGGTAAGTAGAGAGGAGAATAACTTAAAAAGAAAAGTCAACCAGGAAATTCGGACTCCATCTTTGATCTGCAAAGTGCATTTATCATTAGAAGATGGGAACACAGCAAGAATTGAGGCATAGTTAGAAAATTAACAAAACCCATGAGGTTTTTTTGTTCCTGTATGTTTTGTTTCTAACAATAATGCAGGAGGGTCAGAATTTCAGCAGAGGGTAGTCTTTGCTCTTTGTTGCAGTCACATGATCTGAGTTAACATGAGGGTAAACCCTGCCACTGATTACTATAACCAGGTAAGGATAATTATTTTCCCTTATCTCCTTGCCATAGCTCATAAAAAATGAAATTCTGGACTGAAAGGGGCATATTTTCCCTGATTATCAATATAGTTTTCAGCATTAAATAAGGGCTCTCCTAGAGTAGCAAACAAGCTCTTACAATTGCAGCTTTTAGAGATCACCTCCTAAAGGGACGTAAGGCCCCAATGCTCCGTTGAGCTACAGAATTAGAAGCAATAACCTGGCTTTGAATCTAGTCCCCATATACTTTCCTATCTTCAATTTTTACTGACAAGATTATCTCTTCAAAGCCTACAGTGAAGGAACAACAGATTTTTCCCCCCTTAAGTCACACAAACCATATCCAGCTCATAATGACATTGCCACAGGAAAAGACTGTGGGTTGGAATAGTTCAAAACAATGTGCCAGTGAAACTGACAATAAAAATCACCAAAAGCCTAGCGTTAAAGTACACTAGCATGTGTCTTCTATTAACTCAATGTTTCTGTTTACTTTCATAATTTTTCCCCCTTAACCATACAATTAAATTGGTAAAAAACTATTATTGGGTGCAGACGCCACTTCATTTTACAGCATTCCATTTTCATTTCTTAATGATGGAGAATTTGGGGTTTTGGAAGGCTGACTGGGGCACATGACAAGCCTGGAACAAGGCTCTGAGCAAACAAGTTAGCCTTTGGCTGCCATGGAACTGTGAACACGGCTTGGAGACAGAGAAAAAGAAAGAGAAAAAGAGAGAAAAAGACCAATTCGGCTGAGAGAAACCAAGCTAAATCAGTCCCAAGTGCCCATGTTGGAGAGACTTGATCTCATACCTTGCTTGTTATCAAGCCACTCCTGATACGAGGCAGCTCCAGTTCCGCTGAGGTCTACAGACAAAACAAAAAGTTTCATTCATATCAAACACAAATAGTAAAAATCTTAAATGGCAACCTTCCTGGAGCAGTATGTTATTTCTGCATAGCTCTAGTGGTTTAAATAAGCAGTGCTGTATCGCACCAACCCAGGGTGGTGAGTTTCTTTGTAATTAGGAGTAAGCGCAGGGCACTGTTCCTCCAACTCCGCCCATCTGGTTGCATGCTGGTAAGAAGGTAGGGGATGGAAATACTCAAGGAGAGAGGAGGGACAGGGGAATGCCATACTGGGTAGGTCCCCCACCAAAGAAAAGCTGGTGTACGAAATTGAGTCTACCAGTACCAAGAGTATCCCTTTAAGGCCTGTCAAACCACAGACATAAATCAATGGTTCTCAAAAAGTGGTCTGGAGAACACTTGCTTGTGGTTCATGGAAAGCTGGCTGATCCCAGAGTGCTGGCTTTCCTTTTGGTTTCTAGCCACTTTGTCACATTAACTAAACGAAAAACACATTACCATATTTTCCTAACATTACTTTTCCCCATAAGCAATTGCTGCAGTTGCTAAAGAAAAGACGTTATTTGGGAGGGGAGACGATCAAAACTACGTGAACAGGAGTGGAGGTGTCCATGAGACATTTTCTCTTTTCAGATCTGCCTCACACAAATGAAAAAAATGGTGGAATCTCTGTTTTAAACTGTACTAACAACCAACCTTTAAAGTAATTATTAGCAAGGTTCTAAAGGCACTCCCGTATCAGCATGCAAAGTGACAGAACCCCTGTATACATGGGGATTTTGACTATGTTTAATAACTATGCTTAAACATGGTTTAAACTCCACTGTAGCAGAACCAGGTTACAACATAGTGTGAACAGATTCAAGCTGGGTTAAAAAACCAAAACTAAACAATGTTCCAACATGGTTTTCTACCTGGATATAAAACTGTTTGACATTCATGGCAGCAATCTAAACCGTATTATAATCCAATTCAGCCACAACATAGTTTGAATAGTTGTTAAAGCAAAGTTGCAAAAGACACCTCAAAAGCCGTCGTAAATCAAGACCTTTTTGAGGCCATGTGCACTGTACAGTTACTATGTACAGGCAGTAACAAGGTTGAATCCAGACATAGTACACAGCATGATTCCTCACAGTGTGAATGTTCCATGTTTAAATCTTGCTTGTGAGCAGGACTGTAACATGATTATCAAGCTATAGCCTGGGTTTAACTCAGCATTTCTGGGCAAATGGAGCCATCTAAGCATGTCAATCATCTCAGAACCTGGTTACACTTAGCATGGCTCTAACTACGTTGGAGACAGGTCTTCAGCTAGCGTAGTGTTAACTGTAGTTATTAAATGGTTGCATATATAGGCTTTGAAGTTAAGATCCCATTCAGATGAATAGGAGGAGAGGAGTTCATCCCTACTATTTCAGTCTAGTTGTCAGTGGGCAACACAAGACAGCAGTGGGCTAATCTGTTTATGAAGACAATCTTCACCGTGAAGAAGAGGTAGGGAGGCTGCTCTCCTAGACAACGATTCTCAACACCAACTACATTTCTGCCCCTGCAAAATTTGAACAGCTCCCTAAAAACATAAAACTCTCTCCTATTCCTTGTGTATACTGTAAATGCAATTCCACAAAAGCTGGCTTTGTATCTTTGCTCAGCAAACAGCTGGCAATGGCTCCTGGCATACACAAAGAGATTCAGATTGGATTTATAAGATTTCACATTCAGCAATACTATTTAATGAAAAAGAAGGAAAAATTTAAAGTTGCCCCAATGTTTATATTGTGTAAATCTGAGATAATAGATCTTCTCCCTAATCCTAATGAGGTCTTCCCATTAAAATCTTTATTAGCTTCCAGCTCAGCAGATTGCCAAAAGGCTCGTCACAGTTTCCCTATCGCTCAGTACCAAGATCTGCTTTAACTTTTACAAATAGCTCTGAGATATTTCCCAGCTTATCAGCATTGCCAAGCAGGCTGTCTTATCTTTACTATTGCAGATAAAATAAATGAGCTCGGGATGATATGAATAATGGCATTTTCTGTAGGCTGGTTTCCCATTACGTTTTCAACAGATTGTAAATTTAAACTTAAGCACAAAAAAAGGAGATTTTTTTAAAATTTACCTTTGTTGCCTTAGTGTCTAGGATGTATTTTTAAGATCACTTGAAGAGAACAGGCAATTAATTTTGAAAGGGACTAGAAAAGCCCCAGTCCTCCTGCTCTGAAAATCCCCAAGCTAAATGAACAATTATTTTTGGGATGTTTCTTCAGCTGCATTTGGTAGAGAGTGGCAAGGATTATGCTGCACATTGTCTAATGAAGCCATCTTCATTAGTTTCTTCTTTTCTCTAGCTGACTATGTGTACCAGTCAGATTGGGAATTGAAATCATGAAAAGCAAGAGAATTCTATCTGAATAAAAAGACTGGGCTACAGAGGTCTCCAAAGCCTTCTTGTGTCTGATTAGACTGTGCACATGTGGCACATTAGTAGTACAGGGAGAGCTTAACACAGCAAAAACTAGGGCAATAAAGAGAGACCAGAAAGCTGAAAGACCGATACATCTCTCAGTTTTCACGCCAGCAAGCAGGAAGGTCATATTCTGATAACCACTTTCCATCTGGACCCCACAGCAATAGCTACAGGGTTAAATGCTTTTCTGTTCCCCAAATTCCTAGCACCATCACCGTATCAAGGTTATCTATTATCAGCAGTGACAGGTGAAAATTAATCTCCTAATTATTTCTTCCTACATAATCTGCACTGAAGAAGTAACATAAAAGGATTACAGTACACTGTCTATGGAAGGCTTTTCTTGGGAGCCAATCATATAGTGGGATAGGAGGCATGTGTTAAAGAGGTATTTGTGAAGGATTTCAACTATTCTGCAGACAAACTACATTACAGCTTTATAACCTAGAGCGTTGGAGTAAGGATCCACTTGTAGGTGACTTAATGGCACAGTCTTTATGCTGTTGTTGATTACTTAGGGAAGAATAACGATTTGTATAACATATGCCTTCTGGGCAGGAGGACACTGTATATCAAGTGCTTGAAAACTACAACCAGTCACTGAAGGAGTGTAGTCCAAATTGAGATTTAATTTTCTCCATAGAAGCACTATGAAATTACCAGCCTTTGGTTGCAAATAACCATCCTATTCCCCCACCCCATTTAATACAAGATAAAAATTCTTGTAGCTACTTTGGACTGCAATCTAAATCAATGATGAGATGAGGCTGGTAAAGGTTAGCCAGCTGCATTTTCAATAAATGCATAAGTGATCCTTTGTAAAATGCTTTCCACAAACACACAAACTAAACTGTGCGCTTTTAAAATTAAACATTTTTTTAAAATCCACATTTTACAAGCTAGACAGGAAAATCTTTGACTTCACTGTAAAAATCTCAGTTGTTTTGAAATGAAGGAGTTACAGCAAACTCCGTCACTCCAACTCACTTCACATGCACATGAAAGCAGGCTTTATTTTTTTAAAGACCAAACAAAAGCCTTAGCCTTTTCAATGCAGCCTTAAAAGCAAAAACAGGAGGGTTTTTTTAAACTTACTTTCTATTTCAATTTATGCCTTATAAAAATACTACTATAGCTCATATTTAAATAAGCAAACAAACAGAGCAGCACTTTTTTTTTTACAACCATCGAGAAACACTATAAAGTAACCTTTGACTTGTCTACGTGAAAGCGTCAAGGCAGGAATCACTAGCTGTGAAGGCATGGGCAGTTTAGTGACACATGACTTGTGGTTCTTATTACCATCCCTAGGCATTGCCCTTTATTGTCAAGTTCTGTCTCCAGCTGATAACACTAAGATGGTGGTGGTGTACTTCTTGACCTTTACTACAGGATTCAGAAACTGCAGTAAATCCTTGCCTACCCTCTCAATGTTGAAGCCTGCATTAAGTTGCATCTTTTCAGAAAAGCCAAATCCTTTCCCAACTTTGAAAATAACATATTGATACAAGAAGCATAACCATACTGATTTAGGTTTGACGTTATCAACAGCACCTCATTTAGGAGATGATAGATTGTTTAGAATAGACTATCAGCAATTCAAGGAAACACAAAACAACACTATCATATATCATAGTATATTAAAGTTATTATGTCCTTGAAACTGGGAGCCAGGCCTAAATAAATTATTGCACTGTAATTTAATAACCACAAGGTGGCATACAAATTATGAAAAACATTATCAATTAAGTGTTGTAATGAGGGTCTGGATTTCAAATAAGGCAACTACAACTTTTATTTCTGATAAAGATAATTTAACTATACAAATGCGACATAATTACCAAAATCACCAGTAGGGGTCACTGTATTGCCTTGACCCCTTAGAATTAGCAATGTAACATGGGTAGTTGGTTTTTAAATAAAAATAACACTTTTAATGTGTTTTTATCTGTAGGAAAAATACATGATTTTTTTTTGAACAAGAAGTCATTTAAAAACCTATTGAAACCGCCAGTATGTATAGACATGTTCAATTAGCACACAAATGAAAGGACTTTCCCCATCAGCTATAGAGTTCTTATGATTCTGTATTTTGTTCATTTGCAGATTTAAATGACTTCAAATCCACATTTAATTGTACACATCACATTGTAATGGTCTAGATTTTCAACTTCCAATGGCTAAAAGCTCTATTTAGAATCTAAATATAAATACCTTGAACCTGTAAGAGTGGGGAAAGGTGTGTAGAATTGAGTAATTTCCCTGTTAAAACAATTGGCAGTGAAACTTTAAAAAGTATTTTATTATTTTAACAAGTATTTTATTCTGTAGATGAAATCCAGGTCTTTGGCGGTCCTGACTACTAGGACTCCAAAAAGACATATTCAGCTAACTGGGCATATTAAACCAAGCATATGTATGCATACATATTTTTGATTTAAAGATATATTAAAATTTTGTCCCTATGTCAGGAAAACTTTTTGCATTTTCCATTAAAATCTAACTACCACAGATAAACAGAAATAACTTAATGAAGGCTGGGATAGAAGTGTAAGTTTTTAATGTTTTATCTTTGGCATTAAATATGTCACACAAAATTAATGACTATCATTTCACTTTTTTTTTAAGTTTTAATTTCTTAGTAAATTACCAAACCTCTGTAAATATAATTACTAAAAGGAAAGATAACCCCCCCCAAAAAAACACATAGTAATATACCAATTTACTATTACTGCCAATGTTTTACAGTAATATGTTTTGTTTACAGATGTCTGAGTTATATATTCTTATGCATCGGCATTTCAGAAAAATGCTCCACACCAAATTCATTATGTGGTGTACAAATTCTCCCAAGAGATATTACATAATGGCAATTTCTCCTTCCTCTCCCTAATGATTACATTTCTCATTGCATTTCCTGGTAATTGATCAGTCTAGGAAACAATTTCTGGTAAATCCATATGTTTCCTATCTGGTTCACAGTTTCTATCCCATACTCAGTATCACAAAAGAATGAAAGAAACAAAATATATTTCCATTTGGATACCATCAAAGTGACTACTCTAATTTACCAATAATATTTGTTGAACAATGCTATTTGGTGAGCGAAAACACATTCTTGTAAATTGCATGTCAGACTGACTTCAGGTCATCTTGTAATTTCACCTAGTCACTGAATTTAACCAGGATGTGTATTCTATTCTGATTACACAAACAATTTAACTTTGAAAGAATCTTCTGAGATTACTTAAAATCTGTGTAAGAGCGCGTGACCAATTCTGCCTCATATCCAGAATGTACTCTTTGGTTATTATGGGTCATTCAATACAAGGATGCTGAAGGTCAAGTCTATTTAAGGTATAAAATGAAGTATACACTTCTGCTTTCACAATGTATTATACAGCAAAGGTTAGTTCGCTAAGGAATCAACTCCTTCAAGTGTAATTTTTGTCAACATATACTGCACTAAATCGCTTACAGTTCTTTCGGTTAGAAAATAATCTAATATGTCCATTCTTTACCAAAGTTCAGCATCTCACTTCATATTCAACCCATGTACAAATCTAAGATCAACAAATACTAATTAATATTACATACCTAAAGCTTAGCAACAGACGTCTAGCATACACCAACCCTTTTTCTACATTAGGGTACTGGACTTATTTCTCTTGCTGCTATTATATTGGGCTAACATGTACTACCAGTTCTAACCTATGATTGTGGCTCTTTATGCAAAGCCAGCTGATAGAATAACATGGGAATATATTTTGCTCATTTCATACACTGCTGTTCATTTACGAAAATAGACTCAGCCTCCCTTGCAAATAAGTTTTATGATTTCACTCAATATAATCCACCTTTAAAATAACATTTTTCAGATATAATGGAGCAGCTGTTTTCAAGAATTGTTGTTACTGAAGGAAATTCTCCAAAAGGACATTAAAAAGTGTATCATTTATAAGAAGTTAATGCTATAGAAGTTGAAATCAGGCTTCGCTTCCTTGCAAGTCTGCATGTGGGGAAAATCGGATTTATACATATACATAAACCACTGAAGTAAATTCTGATCAGGGATGACCAGAGATTTAACTTCTTAAAAATAAGAACAGGAAGGTTCTGTTTCCACGTAATACCTTAACAGTCTTTTCCATCTGAGCTAGACTTTCTTTCATGGGTGGATAATGAAGTAAATAATTCCAGCAGGTACTGTGGAGGGTAGACCAGCTGAGGAGTCTTGTGTTAGACTAGACAAACTCCAGGACTCAAAGCAACATTGAGAACAGTAAGTAATTTAGATATCTAGAAATATTTTTTCTGTATGATTAAGTCAAAAGGATCTCTGATAATATACTTTCAAAAAATAAGGATACGTATAGGTTAGTTATTTATCAGCCTGATGACATACATACACAACTCTTCTGTAAGATTTTGCCATCCCCTAAACATTAGTTCACTTTTTAAAAATTACTTCAAACACCCCTTCTTTTCCAAGTTCCTCTTTCAAGCCATCTTTGGTTACAAAGTGACCTGGGAAGTTTACTTCATCCCTAAAAAAAACTGACACTGTTAAAGATTCAATCCTGATTAAATATTTATTTCATATTAAGTAGATGGTGGGCAAAAGTAGACACACTGACAATAATATCATCCAAGCAGTCAACTCAAACCCTGTATTTCAATTTTGCCAATCCAATTCATTAGGCTCTGGAATGCTGTTGGGGTATTTGTTCAGCCAAATGACACCATGTTAAAACTGAACGATTCTTAAAAACCATTTTTAATTCTTATTCTTTGAGACTAAGGAATTTCAACTGCACTGAATGAGTTAACTATCAGCTACGTTATACAGTTAAAAGCTGTAACAGATTTAACTTTATTTTTGTTATAATTAATTAACAGTATTCTTGGACAAATATACCCTCTACATTGTATTCTGGGACAATGACACAACTGCCAAAAATATCCAAAAGAGGAAAATTGTGGACATTGTACTGACGCATTCTATCTATGTATGTACAGCAATGGTTTGGGTGGGTGGAATAAATAGGAGGTCCTCATTTGAGATCATGTTACTACATTCATTCCTTCCTTCCTTGTACATGAGGGCGTTTATATGGCACTTTAATAGGTTCAGTTTCCCTGGTTTATCATCCCAGTTCACTTTGTGTTAACAACAGATTAATTATGCTTGGAATTGTTGATTCCAATAAGTTTCTAAGTCATTATGCATGCCTTCCTTTGAGATGCTGAAGATCCCTTGTAAATTACAAGGAAGGGTGTGCTGTGAGGGTCTGCTAATGTTACTTTATTGCTTGGATTTAATATGTTTCTCTACTTCTCTGTTGTTTTAACCATTCCAGTTTTACATGGACTGTGTGGACAACATTTACCTCCCTTTCCCCCTTGTACATCCTTCTACAGACAGGGAAACTAGATAATGAAACACATTTACCACTTTCCTTCTTGTACACAATCACGATTACATCTGCAGGAGAAACCTCCTCTCTTGTCCCTTCCGTGAAGTCGAAGTTTCAAATACTGTATCATTCCCGGATCCCTGATCCAACAGACCTCGTCTGGAAATATAGCCCTGTATTTGCTAATGAAGGCAACGATTCACTATTTATTATTTTTTCTCTTTTTTAAGCTAGGGGAGAATATGGGGTTTGCAGAGAACGAATGTGCAAACAGATCGAAAACCTGTCTGCCCGTGGAAAGGCGTCACTCGATTCCCAGCACATCTCAGAATGCTCTTCACCGCTAAGGCTGGTTTAAACTTTTTTTTTTAAAGTCCTTCTTAAAGCGCACTGAGGGGTTTTTTGTTTTTGTTTGCTTCAAAGCAGCCAAAAACTGGACCCGTTTCTGATTATCTGTGCTTTTACATGAATGCATCTGGAACATTTACTCGAAGAAAGAGAAAACCACATGGAAAGCAGAGGGAAACGAGGACAAAACGAGTGGTAAGATTCGGAAAATTAAACCACCTCGTCAATTTCACGGAAACAGACACACACACACGAACATACACAACCGACCACCATGCAACAGGCGGAAAATACGGCGATTTCCTTCTTCTGTCTGACCGCAAAGCCACTTAACTCATCATCTCCTGGGGCAAGGGGAAAAAATGTCTAACCCTACTCCCCGTCCCGGATAGAGGCGCAGAAAGCGAACAACGCATTACGCCTAAATGCACGGAACGGCCGTGGGAGCAAAGACCGGGGAGGAAAGCGGGGCGAACATGCATCTCCCCAGCCGCCCCCCCCAAACGTGCTTTTACTTACCCCCCCCCAGCTGCAACGTCGCCCGAGAGCCGCTACGATACCATCAAAAGCACCGCCGGCGCCTTCAGGAAGCAGGGATAATCCACAACGCGAAAAAGGACTAGACAAGAGACACACAACAGGGGTGTTCGGGCGGGAAGGGGGAATCCGGATCAGCCTTAATCCATAGACAAATTGCGCTGCTCAGCTCCGGCGGGCGCTACCGGGGGGGGGGTCGGGGAGCCTCGCGCCGTCGACACAAAGCCGCGTGTCGGCAGAGGTACGAACAAACAAACGGGCAGGAAGATGCCCTAGGATCCCGTCTCCCCCTCGCAGCCCTCCGCTCTCAACCGCCGCCTCTGCCGCCTCCTCGCTGCAATCCTCGCCCCGCGGCGGAGACTTGGGGATCCCGGGCGCGGGGGAAGCCGCCGCGGGGTTTACTCGCCCCCCCGGGGAGAATTGTCTCTCAGAGCTTGTGCCCCCCCCCGCGCCGGCCGGCTTTCCTCCTCGGCTGCGCGCTGGGGCGGCTTCTCGCCTCCTCCTCCCCGACGCTCAGCTCAGCGGGCGCCCGGGACGGCTCCAGGCGGCGGGGTCATCGCCGAAGACACCAAAACCCAGCCCGGTTCCGAAGCGCCTCCGGGGGGGAGGCGGGGGAAGCACGTCGGCGGCCCCCACCATCGAGGGACTCCCCGCGGCTGGCGCTTGTCCGCCCCTCTCGTACTCAGGTCTCGGTAGCCATTATTCCCCACCATGGAAGGGACCCGGACCCCCCGCACACGCAGAAAAACAACCCCGGCGCGGCGGCGGCCGGGCAACCAGCGCCTCGCTCGGCTTCGCCGCCCGCTGAGGTAACGCTAACGCCCGCTCTCCCGAGCCAACTGCCAGCGCCGCGCGCGCCGCGCGAGGCGAGGGTAGCGCTCGCGGCGGAGCCGAGCAGCAGGAGCCAGGCGCGACTAATCCACGCCAGAGAGACCGATCGCTCCCGCTCCTTCCCGCGGGGCCGCCGAGCGACGCCTGCGAGCTTTGCTGGGGATGGGAACCTCCTTCCGCCGCGTCCTCCCTTTCTCCCCCCACCCCGCCCCCGCAGATCACGGGGATTTGCCAGCGTGCGGCAGGCTCGGTTCTCCAACGTGGCCGCGGGGGGGAGCGGATCCGGAGAAGGGGTGGGTGGTGGTGGGGGGAAAATCCTCAAGGGAATTTTGCATGCTCCAGAATCGCCCCTTGGAAGGCAAGTTCCATGTGCAATGGAGCTGAGAGAGATGCATTAGGTATAGGCTCACGCCCTGTATTTTAATAAGTGGCTACATCCATTGTTACAGAGCCTAGCCCCCAGGTAGGTCGCCTATAGCCAACAGACAATGCCTTTGCTCCATGCGCTGCTTGTAAAGGTCTGTTACCCAGGCTGTTCCTGGCTGCAATATCGAAAGAGCTGCTTATTTATTAACTCTCCCTAAGCCATTTCTAAATGGAACCCCCATGGAAAGTGTGACATAATTTAACAGCCACGAGGGGATGTAACCCCTTTTTGGAAGAGTGCCTGTGGGGGGGGGGGGTGTCAGACGCTTGAGGCTCAGATGATGGAAGTACCTAGCTAGATACTGTACTCAAAAAAAGATGACAGTCATATAGTTTATAAAGGGATGGGTTGTACCTCCTTCACCTACTCTTCATCTGTCCTACTTAGATTATATGATCTTCAGGGTTACGCCTCAGCGGTTGTACAATGCCTAGCACAACAGAACCCAGATCTTGGTTGTCTCTACCCTAATAAACATGATTAATAACTAATAGAGATGTTATCTCCAGTATCTGCCAAATTCCGTCTTGTATAATTATGTACTCACACCTAAATTCAGTCTGCAGTTTCGTTCTGTGGATTATATTGAGAGTGCCTTGAGGCAGGAATGATATCTGTCTGATGCTTGGTAGAGAACAATGTACCACTTATGGCAGTCTTGGAATAATAAAATTGTTTTACACTACAGTCCTAGAACTATTGTTATGCACAGTGAAAGAGTAGCTGTGTTCCACCCCGGAACTGGCTGCATTTCAGTGTTGGGGGAAGTGTTCTTTACATATAGTTTGAATATCAGACCTTGAAGTCCTCTAAGATCCTTCAAGTTGAAAGATAGTAAATATACATAAAGTACGGGTATATTATTACATCATTAAGTGTGGTCATTACTTTATAATTAGTATATTATCTTTCTGTGTATAGTTATGACTATTATATTAAATCATTATGTATGATTGTAGATGCAGTAAGTACATTTCAAGGGATTTCTACTGGCATGTAGAAATTCACTGTATTATTAAACCACATGGAACAAAGGATTGCACATACTGATTGTGGGACCCTAGCTTTATGAAGTTTCATTATTTCTTGTGATTCCTAACTAGGCTGGCTGGTCTCCTTCCCCCTTCTTAAGTAAAGACACCCTACTATGCCCAGGGTTCAATTTTAAAAGCATTGGATACAGATGGGCCAACTAACATAAGCTGCAAAGAAACCTGTTGAACAAGGATTTTCAAACCTGCCTCATGACATGTAGAACCACAAGAAAGAATGTACACTTCAGGCCATATCTTGCTACTGTTCCCCAAATAGAACGCCCACATGCAAAACACTCATTGAAGTCAAAGGAAGATTTGCATAAAAATAGATGGCAGGATATGGCCCTGGACCAACATGTTGATATTGAAACTGTGGTTTTCTTGTGCAACCTGGCTCCACTGCAGGTAATAATCACAGACCAGTTCTCAAATGCTGGTGCTTGTGCTACAGAGCAGTAAAAGCATCTCAAAGGCTTACCCCAATCCTAGGTCACTAGGGTTCCTGAATTTCTGACACAGCTTCTCATGAAACAGCAGATGTTGGAGAGAGGGTACATCTGTATCTTTACAGCAAGAGAACTGGATGCCAATCAGGGTTCATTTGGGATACACTTACAAGAGTGCACAGCATGACCTGAGGTACCTCTTCATTGTCCTACTACACATTAAACCTGCATGAACTTATAAAGTGACTTTTACAGGAGGACACAGGGATAAAAAAACCAAGAAACTTGGTGTCACAAATGACATCCATATGTGAGAAAATTGTCAAACATCAAAAGGCTCTTCCCCCTTACTCATATTTCTCAAGGAAAAATACAGAGGGAAAGACTTATTTCTGAATGTTTAAATATAAATCTTCAGTAAGGAATCGGATTATGAAGCTGTTCCCATGCACACCAATGCCTGTTGACTTTAATGGGAATTAGGTATATGTAAAGACACATGAATCTGGCCCCAAGTACATACCACACCATCATCTCATACATGCAACTTGCAATAAAGCAGCATGTGTATCTGAATGGTAGGGAAGTACTTAACTATGAAAAACAAAAGTTTAATTCTAATAACCCAGATCAAGAGCCCTGAAAATTGTACTACCAAAAAAGAATAAAAATGTGCTTTTAGATAAAATATCTGCAATTATTACACATTTCTGAGTGAAATCAATACACAGTACCATGGTGGCTCCTAAAACTCACCAGTTGCCTTAAGTATCTAAATAAGTATATGTAGTTAGACAGCCTTGGTATCTGCATCATTAAAGGAATTTCTTTATAGTAACTACACAGGTACAGTACAAGAGCAAATTCTGCAGACCATGAGACCACCTCATCTTCAGAAAAGCTACCAAGTTTTAAGGCCCCTTTTAAAAACTGTGTGAGGAAAAGGGTATGTAGTAAAGGGCAAAATAGGGGAAGATCCACTGTGACGGATCTGCAGGTTTTCCTTGTATAGCCTCCTGACTGAAGAGAGAGAAAAAATGAGAGAGAAAACTGGTTTGAAATGGGAAGAAAGGAATCTTAAGTAGTATGAGAAACAGTAGAAACTACATATCGCTTTTCTACAAAGGAAAGGAGACTGAAGGATACTGGTAAGTGGTGTGTAGAAGTTGCAACCCCCGAGATTTATTTAGCACTCCCAGCTCAGCCCCTAAGGTACAAATCCAGATGATAAAATTGGGTGGTATTTGCTTAACCTTTCACCTCAAAGCAGGGTGGTCAGGCATCATGATGGCAGTGTAATGTGAAAACCGAGCTGAGATGAAAACATGTACTGGTGTTTGTTTTCTTCATAAAACATTGCCCTGTCAGGAATACCTTTTACTGATAGCACAGTATCAGACTAACTAGACCACGAGGGGCTTTATACCATGCTTGTGATAATTTCCAAGGTGCTCAGATATGAATTCGAGGAGTAGGTATAAGTGATCAGCTAGATATTAGTTTGCTACGACTATCATTTTTACACAGATTTGTCTGACACAGGCTTCAATTTACAACAGCACTGCCTGTATCCAGACAGAAGGATCCAAGCCCTCCATTCTAAAAATGACACTCATCCTAGATAGAAGCCATTTTCTATACAAATGAATCTATTACACTGAAGAAGTGCCTTTAAAGATAGCATGCAGGAACTTACATATTGCAGCCTGGATTTGGGGACTAAAAGCTTCAAGGGGTCAAGATTCAGAGTACTGACAATAGAAAGAGAAAGCACTTAACTGCAGTGTTACATAAAGATATCATATCACGAGGAAATCAGGACTTTACATGAGGAAATTCTGCTTTACAGTCACTGGTGGGGGAGAGGTAAGAAAACACTCAGAAAGGGGTTGGACAAGCTAAAGCCAGATTCAATTTTTAAAAAACCCCAACAAACCAACCTGTCTACTTTCTGCACTGTACTGAAGTCAGGGAAAGGTTTTATTGGCTCTTTTACTGACTGTCCCTAAAGCTTGTAACTGTGCTATGCACTTGCATCGGAGACTAAAAATATTAATGAAGCGACCCATGGATGTGCAGCTAAATTGTTAAAATATGCACTAATTTTCTTTAAAAGAATTTGTACTCTAGTAGGAAAAAAGTAATCGGAGCTCTGGAATGCTATGTAAATACTTTAAATTACCAGTGCTACCACCTACAAGGCATACCATAGGCCTGAGTTCCTGAGATGCTGAATGAGCAACCTCAGCTCTTCCAGGATCTGTGTATTTTCTGGTTTTGTGTAGTTGCTTTCTGAGGCCTAAAATATAAGTGTAGCAAAACCATTTTAGCATTCTAGTATCACATTACATTCAAAATCTATAGCAGCCAAGCAGCTTAATTTCAACAGAGAATTCTCAGTTGCCAAATGTAAAAGGGCGAGT
Source organism: Mesoclemmys tuberculata (assembly GCA_007922155.1). Lineage (NCBI taxonomy): Eukaryota > Metazoa > Chordata > Testudines > Chelidae > Mesoclemmys > Mesoclemmys tuberculata. The sequence goes on from ML675640.1 coordinate 3,328,777, forward strand.
GAGGGGGCTAGTAAGGCGATGGACCTGACACTGTCCAACCAAAAGATATTTTCCCAGCTGTGCTTTAAAACCGTTGTAAGCAGTGTAGCATACAGTTAGAGAGGGCCCTGATCCTCAGCCATCCAAAGCTATGGCTCCAATTAAAGCCAACAAGGATACAGAAGATTCTACCTCCAGTTTGATTGCTCTTGCCTGGGGTAGCTAAATGTCAAGATTAAACACTGTTCCTGCTAACTCTCTACAAAACAATTACACGTTTTAGACACCATTTCCTTAGCCTTTCCACTCACAATTTTTGTTATGATAAATTAGCCAGATAGAAATAAATATCTTTGTAATTGTCTAAATGTTCTGTAATCTCTCATGAACTTCTCTCTCAGCAGGTGTGGGAAATAGCATTCCAATCAATTCACTAACGATGGCCAAAAAGGGAACCGTCTTCAAGATGAGGAATTTGTCTTTAGAATGAAAAATACTAGCTACAATTATTTAACCTCCAAACTGTGAATGGACAATAGGGTATATAAGGCCATTTTAATTTTTATGTTTATTGTGTGAGCCCAAATAAAAATGGGCTGGATGGTCCCTTGTTTATATCATCTTGGTCACACTTTTATTTCATCTTGGTCACACTCTACAAAGCAACAGGCAAAAACAAATCTGGAATTTCTAGAAAGGCCATTATTAACACATTACTCATGATCAAACAAAAAATGCCCCAACTTCTCATTATTGTGTTACCAGGTTAGAAAAATAAATACATGCGCAAAAACAAAAGAAAATCCCACCTTCCCTCCAAATGATGACGGAATTAATGGTTTACGGGCTATTCCAAGAATATGATCTCATTCCCCCCCCCCCCAAGATAATCAACAAAAACATACGTGAACATTTAACAGTGATCAGTCATTCTGAAATACCAAACCCTAAACTGCACTTTATTCATTTAGTACAAAACATTCTGGAAGAGAAGTCCCCTGACCAGATTATTGTCCTCCTCCTTATCGCTGTTATAACAAAGAGAAAATGTAGAATGGGAGACTATGAAAGAGATTCTGTTTCACTGAACACACAACATTCTGGTTGCGTACCTAGCAGTGATTAAGCAACAGATTATTACTGGTGTTGTTACACATGCAGAAGTGAGGCTGTGTGTAGCGTCCCCTGCTATTGTATTATATTATATTATATTATATTAAACAACAAACTGGACTACAAAAATATGAGCTGTTACAAGATATTAAATGCAGTATGGCATACGCAACAAAGATAAGGGACTCTGCAGGACCGTTTATACTGGATTGAGTAACTGGTTCTACAGCCTCTTAATCTTAAAATATAGAGCATAGGTATGGTATGTGTTGCGTAAGTAACATACAGAACTTTAAACATCAAAGCATCTTTGTTCGAAGTCAACTGTAATAAAAATTGCATTTTGCATTAGGGTTTAGCATAAGGAAATACATACTGCAAAAGCCAAGATATTAACAGAAGCCCCTCCTCAGCTCACTGCTGCTAAAATGACATTTCAAAATCAAGCTGAGCATGCTAATGATCTGTATGGTATTTTAAAACTGAAAAATCAAAGGCAGTTTTTAAATTTGGTGGAAAGTCTTTAGGACAAATTTACCTTTGACAGAAATTTCATTGACTTAAATGGACTTGCACCCGCCAATGCTGGTGGTGTATTTAAGGAATTACTTTATGTCATATTTCATTTTGCAGGACCTCCTGGTTGTGACTAATATTTTCTCAAAACAAAACTAAAATATATCTTTTAGAAACGTGTACCTCAAAAAGTATTGAGGTGTGAGGGGGGTTAAGTGTGTGTGGGGGGTTAAGTGTGTGGGGGATTAAGACCCCGTGATTTCTTTTAAGTGTAGCGAAAGGGCCTGAAGGGACTGGTGATTTTTAAAGTGCTACTTTGGCATCATACTATATCCGCATTCCTTTTCGGTATGTTTTTGTTAAAATACAAAGAAACTCTATTTACAAAAAGTCTGAGCTGAAATCTAGAGTTTGTGAAGCCATAATTTGTGGTTGCAATTGTGGTTAATTTAATAAAGAAAGTCTTTTGGTTCACAGTGCACCATACTTACTATTTTTCATAAACTATTGGAGCAAAAAAACTTCATCATGTCAGATATGTGATGATCCAGCAATGTTGTATTTTTCCAACTCCTATTTTGTGGTATGCCATACTATACGCACAGGAATGCTACATAATTTATTCTGGAGCACAACCCTGTAATTATTGCTGGCAAACTACTAATTACATACCACCATCAAATCTAACAATTTTCCCAACAGCAGCAGCAACAAAAATATTACTTTAATGTGGAATACACCAAATATGTGTGTATGTGTTTTATTTTTAAATACATATATATTGATATTTATAATACATGATTCCTGAAACAGACTTATTAATGATAGACTTACACATTTTACATTATAAAGCCATGTAGTGTAATTAGAATTTGGTCGGAGTTATAAATTCTGATTTTGAGTCTGAAGTTCTTCAATGTTTGTGGAAAGTGATATCAGATCTGGCATTTTGGTTAGTCTATTACAGGGCCAGGGTGTGAGCCATGAATTTTGGATCTAGATCTGAACTTCTCCAAAATTCAGGTGTGTTGAATCTGGGGTTTTGATATGGGTCCATCTCTAGATATATTAATACATTATACAACTACGGGCCTAATCCTCCAGAGGATACCAAATGGAGTGATTATGACCTTGGGAGATTCCTATTGCCTAGTAGTGAATTTGGTCTTATGTTTATCTTAAGGTATTTTAAAATTTATCCCATGATTCACTTTGCAGAACTTCATGGTTTTTACTGTAACTGCCTCCAGAAAAAAATGAAGACGACAGAATTATTGAGAACATAAGCCTTATTCTGAGTAGGATTTACAGGATCAGGCCCATACATTTTACAGCTTGGAGTACTTTGTTCTTTCACTGTATATTCCCATGCCATTTCTGCCTGGAAGCATGAGAAAGAAAAGGGCAGAAATGTTGCAGAAATATAGTTTAAGCTGTGAATACTATTACTTTGGACTTATCTTGTCTAACATGCTCAGACATCACAATACATGTTTGCACATCACAGGACTGCTTGTGGACTTGTTTTAGTATTCCTAAAGGAAAGACTATGGAATCTCACAGGGCTAATGCAATATAAACACTGTGGGCTAAATTCTCCACTGCAGCGAAATTCTACTTGGTGCAGAGAAAAGGGGAGGGGACCCATCAGGGAGTAAATTACTGAGTCCTGCGTCTGCCACATTCAACCTCAGCATCTGTTAGAGCAGCCTCGGGGCTACTTTAACCTAAGCCATGGGTATAAATGACCTAAGGCCAGCAGATGATGAGCTTCACTATTCTAGGCCTTAAGTAAGCCATCTACAATACGGCAGACAGAAGGGGTGTGTAAAAGGTGCAGGAACCAATTTCTTCAACTTTACATCAGCAGAGAGTTCAGGGAATTTATGGCCACGTCTGGCTAGAATCTATCTCCTTTGTGTTGCCCAAGTGGCACTAAAGGGGCAGAGCCTAAACTAGAATCAGGGGCCATGTCATCTAAATCACAGGGGGAGGAAAAATTTTTTTAATGAGCATTTACCTTTAGGGTTACCATTAATGATAAAAATGGTATATTTATAACTATTTGACAAATCAAAATAGTTGATTGCTTTCTCTTTCAGAATATGACACTGTTTAGGTATGTAGTATCTTTGAGGACAACTTACTTCTCATATCTTCCATTTCAAAACTAAATACACACACAAAAAAGGACTGTAGAGTAAAATCCATTCCTGCTTATTTCAAGGTATGAAATAATATAAGAAGCTCCTTACACCCTTTGATAATAAAGTGTGAAATTGACTAGCCAGGGGCATTTCTAAAAGATGTCAGAAGAAATCACACTGGAGTACAGTAATCTAAAAACCTAAACGGTAGCACAGGGCACTCATTGCTCAACAGAGGCAAACCAGCACATAGCTGCAATATCTGGCACAATTCTGGCAAAGCACAGATTATTTACTTAAGCTTCTGGCATTTACTCCTCAGCGTCCTTTGCAGCTTTAACAACAATAAAGCATGCTTTGCATGCCAAGCAAGTAGGCTGATCTTAGTCATGGCCTGGGTCAAATACAAGCAGTTGTTTGACAAGAAAGCACTGCAGCTAAAAGTAAATAAATAAATTTTAAAATGCTAACAAAATTCTCCGTTTTCAAATTTAGAGCCTGACATTCCTTGGGAATTCCCCATAACATACATCTCACCAGAAATTTTCTTTCACTAATAATCCTTTTTTAAAATTTCACAGATACAAAATAGCAATGCTTTAATAAAAATAATTGACAGGTATGAGATTCAGTTGGTCTGAATAACTCTGGGAAAGAAGATTTTCTTCCATGAGTCTACTTATAGGTGTGCTGCTATCAGAGTCAAGGATTAGTCAGCTAACGTAGCATGTCATACATTTCTCCCCCACAGCTAAAAGAGCTTAGCTACTTCATGCATCAGCATCTGCAAAGGTTAACCAGATTCTCATGTCAACAACAGTTTCTCCTATTTATTCATTTATAGTTCTGCTTTCAATAGCAACCTGGAATCTGTACACAAAAGAACAAGCACCTTAAACTCGTGTGCCTGTAAAATATTTCTGCATCAAATGGATGTATTCTTATTAGCTGAATAAATAACACAACAAGCCACCAGGTCAACACGCCCATGGAATCCATTTAAGATTTTGGAATGTGTTTTCTTCTTCAGCACATAGACATTACAAGGATTAAATAGCAATGGAAAGTTATAGCTTTAGACGTACTCTGTCTCAGTACCAACCACAGCACTATCTTTTCCACAAAGATTACGAAGGCTGCACCCCCACGCAGCTGTCAGTCCCTGAGGGCTGTAATTCAGCTATCCTTCTCTTACTCTATCCATCACATTTACACAAATCCCCAAGGTGGACTGCCTTTAAATGTCTTTACCTTGTGCATTATCCTGGGGCTTAACAATCCAATATTGGTGCAGCCAAGGATAATTACTCTCCACTGATGATAAAACACCCTGAATCCTGTCAGGCATGGCAATTTGCATCTTACAGTGCCAAGGATCAATAGCTACAACAATGGAGTGAAACCTGATTAGATGCTATGTGCCTCTCAATGAAAAGGGAAGAGCTGATTGTTTTTCAGGGTTGAAGTCCTCAGTTAAGAGAGAGCCAGAGGTTTCTCATTACAACACTGCCTCCAAAACCTACTTTACTTTTAGAAACTTTAACTTTTACAACAGAAAATACAGATCTAAGGAGAAAGAAGGTGAACTAAACTTCATTCACATAATTCCTAGTAAATATTTAGTAGCAAAGTTGTGGATTTTGTAGTTTATTGGTAATTTGTTTATACACATAAATTCAGCTGACCAGTATCACCTGGGTTGGGTGAGGTCCTGCTTTTCTACTCAGTTTTACAGATGGGTTGATTTAGAGTACAAAGAGGTCACACAACTAGCCCAAAGTCTTGTAGTGCTTCAGTGACCCAACTGCGATTAGAATCGGGGAGCCATGAATTGAGGGGGAAATGTCCTTCTTAAATTATTCTTCTGTCACTATGGGATGCAGTAAAGAACTCCTACATTGTTGGAAAAAGGCAAAAGAAATGTAATTTATATTTGTTTAAGGAAATTTTCTAAATCTAGTTACCAGTTTATGCATGAGGCCGGAGAGTGAGTCAGAAATAGTCTCCTAGTAATCCTCTGGTGTGTCACCATGGAAGAGCCTTGGTGCTCAGGGAAGCGGAAAGGAAGGGGGTGGGGAAGAAGGGGTGTGCGTGCGCATGCATGCACATTCACCACCTCTAATCTTGAGGGATGTTGTGGATTGTTCCTCTTTGCTTTCTTGTTTTTTATTTGGGGGCATGTTGCTCATTATGTAAAACACTGTCTTTAGCTAAACAGGGGTTCCCAACCTTTTCTCTGCCATGGCACACTTGATAACTTTAATTATTTTGTGGCACACCACCATATATTCTCCAAATGAATTCATCAATATTCATGAGTATCCAGAATTCTTAAAGTAGTTTTTCAAAAATTCCGTGGCATACCTGCTCAGGCCTGATGGCACACTAGTGTGCTGCGGCACACTGGTTGGGAAACGCTGAGCTAAAGAGCACAAGAGGGGCTCCAGCATATTACAAGTTGAGCATGATCCTGATCTCACTGAAAGTCCCTCTGATTTCCATGGGAGAAGAATTAGGCCCTTTATTGATTAGAAAGTGAGTGCTTCCTTTTTATTTCGAGACATTCTTAGTATACAGAAAAAATGTAAAAAATCCAACAAATAAACCCCACAAATGATGGACAAATGAGGGGGGAAAAACCCAGTGTCCACAAGAGTTGGAGTGCCAGGCACACCTGTTTCAAGGCTGCATGCTGTGTGACTGATGGAGAAGATCTCACAGTGAAAGAGAGAGAAACTCTTTTTAGAAACCAGCTTGGCATGCTCCTAAATTGGGGAGTTAGTGTCTGTGGGGTGCTGCGCATCTACTCAGATAGTCAAACCTGTCCCTTTGATGGGAAACTTAAGTCTGATCCACAATCACCTCACAGATTTTCTATGCACAGAACACAGAAAATTTTATTCTAAAATATTTAGTAGTGCCCAACCCTGTACTTCTGTCACATGGGGTAGTTCCTATTAAAAGTCAATAGGGGTTTTGCTTCTTGCCAGATTGTCCTTGCAGTCCTGTGTCGGATTATTTTTGTAAACTAGAAGGCATGTTTATGGTCATAAGGATTTCTCTTTGTCATCGTTTAGATGTTTGGCATGAGCCAATATCTCCAAGGCGTGAATTTAGCACAGATAAAAGATGGCAGACCTGGAGTCTGAAACCCTCTCTTTTTCCCCATTATAGGTGGATTACTATATTAGTGGTGGACTCTTCCCCACACTGGCCTCCCAAATCTATATCAGACTGCTCATTTTAAGGGTTTTCATCTGGGTGGCTTGATTAAATCAATGCAATCTAAGTAAAAGATTTCAATCAACAACCAAGAAACAAACATTTATCAAAACACGTTTTGCATTTAAAGCTGGTTTATTAATCAAAAGGAATTATTATCTGTAGTTAATGAACTGGACTAAATTGTTCCTGGTCACCATGTTCTTCAGATTCTAGAACTAATAGATCTTATCCTCTCAAACCTTACTTCAATTCTATTCATAGATTGGAAGAGGAAAACAAGCTTTCCTGCTTTTTCAACTTCCTATCAGTTTCTCAACTTTGAATGAACTAGTTATTGAACCTAACTAGATTAATAAATTGAAATAAAATATTTTCTCTGTACTTGCAGAAGAGGCTACTGTTATGAAAAGTAGATGTAACTCTTCAGCAAACTCTGGTTCTAGGTGCTTAGCCTGTGACTTCCACCATTTCATTGCTGTGACTTCCTTTAAATTTTCAGCAGCAAATGTATATTGACTGAATACTTTATTTTAAATTTAATTTAAATGATTTTAATAGATTATAAAATTAAAATAGATTATAAAATATAGGTTGTCATTTCCAATTCAATTTTAAATAGGTGTATTTTTTAAATGAAAAATGCATTTAATTTAATTTTTAAAATTGGATTTAATTAAAAAATCCAATTGTTTAAGTTAAAAAAATTATTTTTATCCATTGCGGGTTTCCTTTTCCATGTTCATTCAAATCTCTGGCTTCTCCTTCTGGGATGCTAGCAGCTGCAGTTGGGTGGGTAGGTTTTTATGAATGATGTGTACCAGGAAGTGGACTGTAACTAAATCATTTTGTACATGATGCCAAACACCCATGAGTTTCTAATCCAGATTTAAACCAGTAACTGGAATTGAAAAGCTTGGTATGCCCCTTACTAATCCCATGTGCCATTCAGTTCTCAACCAGACAAATACTTCTTTTCTGTGTATGTAAATTTATAATTTTCTCCTAAATTATGGTGGTAGAAATCCCCTTCCACCAGTCTCCTTGGAAATACTGTAACTGTAGCTTCTACAAAAGGAGAAGAGTTCTCACACAAGGCAACAGAGCCGGACAGATGCCCAAATGAACCAGCCCGGCTGGTTCCTTTACAACGGCACTCTGAGTCTATCACATCCTGGAAATCCATCACTCATCATGAAAGCTAGGGACATTATTATGGCTTTCCATCTGTCAGTTCAAAGTGAAATGTAACTTTGTATTGGGCTTTACACTCTGCAGTCAGGCATGGAAGATTTAGAGCTTGCTGCTATATTTTTGAAATGGGAAATTGGAATGAAGCTGCTGAGTCATGAGAACAGTGGGCAATCTCACCAGCCATTTCTCTCTGGGGAAAACCACTAATCCTCCGTGATGCACCTGGGTGCGATTGATTCTTCAGAATTCTAACACACTTAAACAATCTCAAACTGTCAAAGGTGCATTGATTTGTTCTGTAGCTGAGAACAGAATGGATATAATGGAGATGATTTTTTAAAGTGATGATTGCTATGGGAGGGTGAAGATAAAACTATTAAATAAGCAGCCATTAGATCTTAAAACTGAGCAGCTCAGACATCCACTTCTGCCCTCTGAAAGGAAGACCATAACACCGTCACAGGCATCTAATACAGGTGAGCAGAAAGATAATGCATTCATAGGGTATAATAAACCTGATGGAAATGGGCCTAAAATAGACTTGTGGTAATAATGAATCCTCTTGCAGAACTGTGCACTCAAGGACTCTGTCCTCATCAGAATGACATTATGTATGGCTGAAGAAAACAGAGGAAGAACATAAATAGAGGACCCTCAAAAACAGAAGTAACAGGGCCTGAATTCCAACCAAGAGTGTCCTATTAAAGACATTGATGCTGAACCTTTCATAACAAATGTAAATTAGCATGGCTACTATTCAGAGTTTGCCTTGTTCTGGTCCAAGTTACTTGTTTCCATACAATTGGAATAGAAGGCAAAGAGGGTCAGGCTAAAGACCTATTTTCCTATTATTTCATCATATCTTTCCTCATATGAACATCCTGCTGACCAGCCTTCTCCCAGGGTTCAAGGTCTATTAACACCATGCTGTTCCTAATTGTAAATTTGAACAGCAGTAACACAAAGCTGTCAGCAGGGGCTTCAATGATCAGAAGCTGCACAGCCAATTCTCACTATTTTTCCTGTGTCAAACAAATATTTACTGATAAAGGGTCTAATGCTGTGATATGTTGAGAATCCTCAATTCTTTTCGACCTAGCAGGAGTTGAGGGTTGTCAGAACACTGCAAAACTGGGTCCCAACATCTTTAACTTTGGTGGACTCCATATTTCAATCAATATTCATTTGGGCTGGGATTTTCAACAGCCTAAAGGAGTTAGGCAGCCAGCTTCCTCAGCAGTTAAATGGCAATTTGGTGCCTTGAAAATCCTAGCTCTAATCCCTAAAATGTTAGCCTTAGTTGCAAAGAATTACCTGATAAATCCAGGTCTAATGTACGGAGCAAAGAACAGGGAGCCAGGAACCTCTGAATTCTAATGCTGGTTTCGCTACTGATTTGATGTACAAGGGTTTTTGGGCAACTCATCTACCCCTTTGTGCCACCATTACTTCATCTGTGAAAGGCGGGATGATTATACCTATCTCATCCTGGGATAAGAGGGTATTCAGACCAATAATACTGACAAAGTTATTTGAAGATGCTAACCACTGTTATTCAAAGATTATTACTCAAAGCTAACATTAAAAACAGTAAAGGCTACGCAAACATCGCCATAGCCAAAGAATACAATATATTTGTAATACAGACTTACATCTTAAAAAGGGACTTTCACACTTGGGCCATCTTGAAAAGAATAGCCATTTACTTTGCCTGCAAAGGTAAAGCCTTGCAGTTTCTGATGAGATTTCTCTTTGAATGAAAACTTTATTTCCCTACAGCTCGGCACTGACCTCTGCGTGACCCAACAGTGAAGTCATGATCCTGTATTTACGAGATCATGAGATCAGCTGCCATGGAAATGTCATGCACTGATATGATGTCATAATTCAGCCATATGACTCTGGTAGAAGAGCAAACAGGAGGAGCAGATGGGCTGTGAAGTACATAACCCTGGCTTAATATCAAATATATTTGATAATTAGCAGAAGTGATACCAGCATTACAGGAAAAGATGTGAGAGGTAAATGGATTTGGGCTAATGTAAGATATATTTTAAAACTTCCTCCAGCCTAAAAAATCCCTTTTCAATACCACACATATTGCATTTTTCCTAAAGCAGCCTCTGTGGGATTCCAGTGTATTGGGTAATAGGAAGAATGGTCATAAGCAGTTTTAATGCAGCTGGGAAGGCAGAGTACAATACTTATATATCAGAAGAAGCAATGTGCCAAAGAGTCATACGATAAGGAAGAAATGTGTCTTCGATCAAGGAAAACCAGTTTAATTCACTTACTGGGAACACAGTATTTTACACAGACACTTCTTCATTGGCCACGTGAATTTTAGGAACCCTCTGCTGGATACTCAGATTCTTTGCAGACAATCAGACCAGAAGCAAAAGGTTATAAATTCTTAAGGTACTGTATTCGGTGAGATTTACATCCTATTTTATATAGACCAAAAACAAGAACAGAAAAGACACCATGTAAGCATCTGAAATCCCATACAACAAATGCTATTTCAAGGATCATTTATTATGCTGCCTTTCACAGACTTTTACAATCCTCAATATGGTTAGCAATTCCAGCTGACTCGTAAAGCGGTTTTAAAATTCATCATTGAAAAGAATGTTTATCTCTGTGTTTTCTCCAGTTCGGGAGTAAAATTATGCTCTTAAAACCTGGGGATGGTGTGTCTTTAATTTTGTTTAGAACAGAAAATAACTGTGATATGAAAGATTTAATGAGGTTAGAAATCTAAAAGGAAATGGAGTGGGAATAGATTATCAAGAGAAATAAAGCCAGCCGCTGGAGAGTACACTAATATTAAATATTAGGTTTCTAAACCAAATATATATAATCCATTTAGGGACTTAATGGTGGTTCTCAGAAGCACATTTATCTACAGCTTATGGTTCAACAACCAATATTATAACTCCATTTGTCATTGTTAGGCTAGGGGAATGGATGTCAGGGAGGCGAGGGTCAGCAGAGGAAGAGCTTATTCTGAATAGAAGAGACAGAGCCACCACATGTTTCAGAATTACGCTATAAGGGGTGGAACCAAAGCAGACTTCTGGATCCAGAGTGGAAAAAAAGTCATTCAGGGGAAGAGGAGAGAATCCCTCTTTAAAAACCAAAAATGTTCTTTCCTCCAAGATGTGGTGGGGTTTTTTGCCCCAAAAGCGCTAAAGCTGCCATTTATCTCATGGATTTGCCTTCAATTAGGCTTCTAAATCCATATTTAGGCTCTGATTCGGCAAGATATTTAAGCATATCTTTCAGTAAGCATGTAATTCTATGAGACTACTGATTTCTATGAGATTACTCATGTGCTTAAAGTTAGCTGCACTATGAAGTATCTTGCTGAACTGGGGCCTCAGATAAGTACACATTAAAAGTCAGGCCAAACTTCCTCAGTAAGGATTTAGAAACCTAACTTTAGGCAGTCAGGCTAAAAGATTTATAGGAAGGGCAAGTATTCTTAGCCTGACTTGTAAATAAAAACACCTACAAAGGGATCCTTGCTTTGGTGATTGGCACATACTCACCTTGTCTCTTCTTGCCACCACTCAAATTCCCTGTATTATACATAGAACCTGCAAATCTGTGGATATCCACTTTATATCTTCAGACCACTTTTGTGGATTGTGGAGTGGATATGGATACAAATTTTGTACCTGCACAGGGCTCTAGTCATACACAGGTTCATCACTGGGTAGTGTAAGGTGGAATGAACAGCGACAAAGAAGTATGCCCGTAGCAACTTCACTCATCTTAAAGTATCCCTTCTGCTGACCAGTAAGAAAAACCTTTCATGTTTAAGAGAAAATAAGAAGTTAAGAGATTAAATGATAGAAACAAAAACAAAAATTCACATTCCCTCCCCACTTTCACTTAAAAGACACAGAGAAAATGTCCAATTTCAAGACATTAGCTAATTGTCAACACAAAGAGAGAGCCACATATTAATTAGAAAAACAATTCCGTAACGCTAGTTCCAGGTTTACCCAAATAACAACTATGCACTACCATATTAATGATACAGAAGAGGGATGGAGTTACATTTTTCATCTCTAATTGAGATTCTTTTATTTCCCATTTTATATCACTTTGTTATTTTATTCATCCTGCTTTTTTATTTTGTTTTTAAGAATGCCTCCTCTCACAGAGTCCATTACACAAATGCAGTAATTCCTATTAATGACTAAATGAGGCAGGCAGAGGTTCTCAAACTTTTTTTTACTGGGACTCCCTTTGAAAATATTTCAGGCTGTGATGGCCCACTCACAAAAGTGATGATCCCCCCATGCCAGGTCATCCTTATTGGCATGCGCAGCGGCTGATAGTTTGCGACCTCCCCATAATAACCTTGCGACCCCCTAAAGGGTCATGACCCCTGGTTTGAGAATCCCTGAGCTACAGAATCCACTATCACTGAATGCAATCAGTAACTCAGTGAGGACTCCATCTTCTTTTTTTTTTTTTTTGAGTGGGAGCATGGAGGAGAAAGATACAATAAGAAATAAAACTTTGTTCCCTTTTTGCTTAAAAACAGAAGACAGTACGTATTCTAAAAACTTCCCTCTTTTCATCAGGGAAAAAGTACATTTTGGATTCTTTCTTCCTAGACTGGAATCTTGGAATGGGTATAGGCCATCACCTGGAGCCTGTGCAGCTTACCCAGCTAAGTACCAGATAAAGCAAAGCTAAAAAGCAAAGCAGGTCCAATACAGAGAATAGCAGCCCATTCTGGAGAATATTTTGCCACCTCCATCACCAGTAAATAATCTAAATACTACTATTGCTAATATTATTTACTACCAGTGAAGTTTCCTGAGACCTAAGGCCACTGCCATATGTCAAGCTGCCACTCTAATCCTAATGCTGAGTATTAATGTGCTGTTGGAACTAGCGTTGTTGATATTAACCGAGTGAAGCAACTGCACGGTCAGAGATTCATCCTGTGATTGATATCACTACATTCCTTTGCATCACCTACTTTAACAGTATTGTGCATCTCTGTCACTCAAGAAAAACTAGTTTTGGCACTAGAAGTACTTTTAATTCGGATGAGGTCTGATCCAAAGACTCCCATTAACTTCAGCGAGCACTGAATTAGGCCCCAGTTCAGCAGAGCACCTAATGGCTTGCTTAACTGTAACTGAAGTCAGTGGGACTTAAACATGTGCAGTGGACTTCCTTAAGTGCTTTGCTGAATAGCTGCCATAAAACCAAGTGGATGGGGCTTTCCACAGAGATCTAAAAACTGATCCAAGAATATTTGTTAGGATTTCCAAGATCAAGGGATTAGTTTGCAAAGGAGAAATCTTGGTAGAATCATAAATACAACATTATTTGTTTAAAAATTCACAGGGAAATACTAAAATCTCACATATTTGTGTACCAAATATTCTACATACCCAATAATGGTATGAGCTCTTCGTTCAGTTTCTTTAGTGATGGATCTTAACTATGGAGCATGAATATTTAAGATGGGTTTGGAGTCAGTCAGTAGTCAGTCACTGGAACTGAAGACAACTTAAAGACCAGAAGGTGTTGAATCTTTAACAAAGATTTTCTTTCTCTTACATGTTCATTGGTCAATGAAGATGGTATTAACAAAAAACAAATAACTTTAAACAGCTGGACTACAACTCCTTTCCTCTCTCAATTGCTCAACACTCAGTCTTTTGAAGTCATCATTTCATGAGTTCTCCAGTAACTAAAAAGGTCTTCCAAACAAGACAAGACCTGAATTTTTAATATAAAAAAGCAGGTTTTTTAAAACCAACCACTCCTCCCCATCATGGCAAACCCAATGATTTTTCCTTTACAGGTCATCTTTAAAACTACCACTCAGGCAACATGAACGCTTATTTCATGCAGTTTCTACTGGTCACAAGTATTGCAATTCATGAAGTTTGAGAGAGTCCTGGATACTGAATCTCTCTCTAACAGATATCAAGATTAATGCCAACAAAAGCATTCAGCTCCACATAATCAGCATATGCTTTAAGTAGATCTAAATTACTTTTCAGTGCTGTTTTGTTGCATCAGACCAGGTTGTTTTCAGGTCAGATACCAGCAGCCATTTGGGTAATTGAACACCTACTTAATTCCAATCAGAAGTATGCAACAGTAATGCATAGCAAATAGCAATAAAAGCTCTTTTATTTTCTGTTATTTTTCCCTAATTTGTTTTCGTCTTTCAGCTCCCTGAAAATTCTGTAAGGGATCTCAAGGCCTTTTAGACAGCAATCGAGGCCTTTTAAAGCAGGATAGTATTAACATTTCTTCCTGCATCTCAGTCAGCTGTAATTTACTGATAAATTACCCACACCAAGCTCAAAACTGGCTGAAACCAGCGGCTTAAACCCACAAGCCAAAGAGGTACCATACCACTTATTTCTAAAATTGTACTCTGGCTTAATTATTTGCACACAGTCTCTACCATATGCTGTATTATTCTGACAAATATATTAGGTCAAACCTGAGGTAGCTTCCACTGAGGCACTGAACACATCTTGAAAAGAAAAGAAAAGAAAAGAAAAGAAAAGAAAAGAAAAGAAAAGAAAAGAAAAAGAAAATGATTCTGTTGTGATGACGCAGCCCTTAAAAGATGTTTCAGGGTCACCAGCTACCTTATATAGGCAACATCTGGCAAAATCATCCTGCATCAAAGAGGGAATCACTGGTACACATGTTAATGCTGTCTGCAAAAAAACAGATGAAAACTACAGTATTCCAGATTCCATCCAAAAATAGCGTCTTTTCATCAAGACAAAAGAAACAGAGTGATACTTTGGTGAACAATAATGGAAACCTCCATTCTTAAGTAGTAATATTTGCACTCACTTTCAAATACATGGACAGAATAGTTTTCTGTGTTAAGAGTTCATTGGTTTCAGCCCTCCTACTGAACTGTTTCCTCTGAAATCAGAGGTAAGATTAAACCTGTTGTAGCAGAGTGCTCTATAATGGTTCTGACAGACATTGTTTTTCCTAGGCCTCACATCTGGGAGTTAACCAGCAAAGCACTTGAAACCAACCAGGTCAGCTCTTTAGTTGAGTTTTGTGTCTAATCAGACGGGAAGGCTGAGGCCTCAGGTCACACATGGAAATCACTAGAGCTATTTAAGCCGCCAGAGGTTATTAATAAATCTCCCACTATTTCCTTAAGTAAATAATTGGAGGCCCATCTTTCAAACAAGTTATGTCTGGCCATGTTATGGTACCAATTTTATCCTTCCTTTTTCCCCCTCACCAAGCAGGAAGAACAAATCTCTGGTGACAACAATGGCCAAGCTGTGAATTATAAACATCCATGTGTCTCTCATTTGAACGCCTCCTCAAGTTTCCTTGACAGCTGGGAGTGAGAGAGACAGAGGCTCTTAGGCTTTCACTAGACTCCAAGCCACTGAAGCTGCTTTCTCAGAAAAACAGACTTTGTGGGAAAGCCATTCAGCTGTTTCTTAGAAGGAAGCTTTAAGTACTGGGTGAAATATGAGCCACTCTATTTCTATTAGGTGCTTTTAGGTAATCGAGTTCAGATTCTTTTAGGCTCCCATCAAGAAAACAGGAGAGGAACCTGACTATGAAGCAAATCTGGAGCCAAAGTTCAGGGATTTCAGGAAAGGAAAAAAAGCACTGAGAGAAAGAAGAGGTTTCCGATTCTGACTCTTTACTTCAGAGGCCACGTGCAACCACTGAAGCCTGACTGTGCAGAGAGGCTCATACAGTGGCCCTGACAAAAGTGGGCTTTGAATTCAAGAGGAGAGCTTTTGCTGACACTGAATTTCTCTTACTCACAACAATGAGCACTGTCCTATTGGAGACCATAACTTGTTTCTTCTGCATCTGTCAGTCATTCAAATTCAAAATTAAAGGGTTGCTTTCGTATCATTGTAATAGTATCAATTACCTATAGCAACATTTATTTATGTGCCTATGTGTACACACACTTTCACTATAAGGAGATATTTACACATATATTCACATATACTTATCACCAAGAGGCAGTCTAGTAGCACTTTTCTATTGACACAAAATAAGGGGAATTCAAGGCAGGATGGAGGCCTTCAATGTATTGTACACTACCGCAGAGATTCTGTGCAGCTTCAGGTTGCAAGGCAGCCCAGGCAGGATTGCTATAATTTAGAGCAGCTTTCTAAATTAAGTTATGCTGCGGGCTGTTTAGATCCCCAATAAACCCAGAATCCCATCTGAGCAAACATGGCACCTGTGTGCAGCACTGAGCCTCCTGGAGATGCAATGCACATGCTCTCCCAAGTTCTTTAAGATATTTAAATTATGATGCAATTGGCTACCCCAAAACCTCTTTTAGAAGTCACATTGCTACCACCAGCAGATGGTTTACAGAGTTACAAGTTCATTATTTTTGCCTGATCTTCCTTCAAGATATGACAAAGTCTCTGCCAGTGTCAAAAAATTGTGGATGCTTTAAATAATGGCAAAGGTTAATTTTACACACACGCACACACCAGTCTCTGATGCTCCTTTCAAGTTTGCCTCATCCAGTTTTATATTAAAAAATATGCATGTGCTCTGGATGATTCATCAGTCAAAACAGCAGGTTTACAGCCATGACATCACCTACCTGATCGAAAACTGATTGAAGAAAACCACAATAAACTGGGTTATTTAAATACTTTTGAATATCTTAAAAAAATAAGAGATTTAAAAATCCCAACAACATGTTAGGGCTCAGAAATATTAAAAAAAAAAAATGATTAAGTGTCTGACTGAACTGAATGGTAAATTTCACACTGTATGCAACTAGTATGATACCATAAGTGAAAGCACTGGATTCAGTTACAGCTTTATAACATTTAATGAACTCAACATACAGGATCGTCTCTGAAGCCGTGGAGTTGATAGCTAACCTACAGAATTTATTCAAAGGTTTTTGCTGGTTTTTATATCCTCTCTCATATTACATGGGTGAGTTTTATCAAACTGATGTAAAATGATGTTCCTTCATTGACCTATGGAGCCATGCCCAATTTAGACCAGTTAGGGATCTGCCCCTCCCTCCCACTTGATTAACCTATCCCCCTATAAGTATTCACAGAAGAGGCTGTGGGGAAGATATAGGAAACCTTACAAAAGAGTCTCGAAATATATTAGCTCTACTTCTTCTTCTTCACACAGCTTGGCAGGTTCTTTGGGCTTCCCTTCCACATGACAATCCCATCCACGTGTGGATCCCCAACCTCGCAGAGATAATTCAGTAAGGTATGAGGCAAGAAGATAACGATGGTGCTGAGGAGGCACCTCAGAGTGCAGCCCTGTTTTTACTCAGGACTCAAGAGGTCCACACGGATAGAACCCTCCAAAAGGCTAAAACTGGCCAGGAAATTTGGCTTGAGGACAGCCTAATGAAGAGAATAATAATAAAATCATTTCTCTGGTATCATAGTATCACTGAAGTGAGGAAACAAAGTGGAACCATGAGTGAATCATAATGCCGTTCCAGATAAGCAAAAGCCTGAAGAATTAGGTCCTCAAATCATGGCAAAAGCCATTTTTCTTCAATGGGACCAGGATCACCCTTCATTTTGCATTTTCACTCTGGAGAGATTATCCCCTTTTAGTTCGATGAGCTTTCTCTATTCCCATTCATAGACAATTGCTGTTCTTGGTAACAGCAGCAAAGATAGCATACAAAACTCTGGGTACTAGTCTCCTGCTTGCCAGAGCACATTTTCATCTGGCACATTCCTACTGACACTCATGGACTCATACACTTAATTCCCTGCATACTGTGCTGAAAACTTACTATGCAAGTATCAGATGTGCTGTATTTACATACATATATGTTTACAGAATCACATGTACTATATTTCTGATATGTGATATATGACTAATATGTTCCTTATAGTGAGTGGAAGTGTGTGTATGGGCTGCCTGTTTTTGCGGGTAACACAAAGGCAATCTGAAGTTAATGGTCCAAACCATGTCCTTGAACTCAATGGGAGTTTTGGGCTCTTATTCAAAAACAGAATTTGAGAGAGAGTGTCTAGCTGGCAGATCATTGCTCAAGTGCTGAAAATGGATCTGTTTGGAGTTTTACTATTTTTACACATACTGAACCATTTTTTATTTGCAAGATTCAGATTTTAAAGATTTTTTTTCCTTCGTGGTTTTCATTCATGACCCATAAACAAAAATATTAGGTACAAAATAACTGTTCATCTTGTAATTTCCAAGTCCACTAGCTGATGTGTCTAAAGTGCATAAATGGGTGGTGAATCTATCCCCTTCCCCTAGAGGGCATTAACCTCCATTTGCTAGTTGGACAAATTATTTTCATTTACATAATGATCTACTTTCCCACACTCCTTTATCCTTCACCTGTAGTTTAATGTCTTGAAACTGAATATTTGTCTTTTAAGGAGAGGCTTTCTCTTGCAGTCTAATTGCTTTATGTGACTTTCAGCTGTTCAGTAAGGGCAAATTTGGGCCATTTCTAAAAGGGCTATTGACTCAGTGGGATAACTTCATCTCGGAATCCCAGAGCAGAGTGCAAGTTTGTGCTGCTGCTACCTATGCAGCATCCGTTTTGTGGATACGACTTCACAGTCAATCCAGTACCTCTCATGAGCATTAGCTTTCAGCATAAACCTGCCCTTCCCCACAAATAAATGAATATATAACATTTATATGAATGACATTAGTGAGTCATCTCCACCTCTTTTAGATGCAATGGAAATCTTTAGGCTCGCACTAGGCCAGGCCTGGGGAAAATTCCACTGGCAGATGTGAGGAATCCCGAGATAGGTTGGTGCATTTCTGGGGTGTTACTAGCAACTGAGCTTTGTTCAAAAGGCAACATATTGAGTCTGTGTGCACGTGCATTGGGGGCTGGGGGAGGGGAGCGGTGGAGGTTAGGGAGGGAATAGGGAAAAGGTGAAGGCAGCCCAGGTCCCCAGCACCCATGCTGTCACTGAGGCAGCACTGATGTAGGCACTGGAGGGAGTTACTTGCCAATCCTTCTGGCAGGAGAAAAATTGATACAGATGGCGACTGCCAGAAGAGCGAAGAGAGAGGAATTCATGACAGAAATTACTGAGAGATCAAGAAAAACATTTCTAATGCAGTCATTTTATCTTTTCAGTTACAGGATGTGAAATCAAATAGCCACATAAAGAGAATGGGCCAGATACTGTAAATTAGCGCTGCTCCACTGAAGTCAATAGCAGAGCTTCATCATTTGCACCAGCTGAGAATTTGGCCCAGCTACCCTAAGCACAAAGTAGAATAAAGATCTCTAAGCCTCATGATATTAACCTGTGCCTTTTCTTTCTCCATTATAGAGGATGCCAGATGAAGATATTTGCTATTCTATCAACTCAGAAGCAAAAATGGGAGGGGGAATAAAAGGGAAGAAAAAACAATATCCAGCAAACAGATACACTCAAAATGAGTTAATATGGCTGGTCACTCAATCCTTTCAACCCTGCCAACACTTTTCTGTGATTAGTTGGTAAATCTGACAAAATCTGCGTTTGTTCACAGTTTATTGACAGAACTGTATTGATAAAGCAATATCTAATCGAGATTGGTGGGGGCAATCTCATTTTACTTTCTCAAGTCTTTATTGCAGAAAGATGTTTTTCCTGGATGAATTCATTTTCTAGAAACTAAAGTGTGAATTTTCTCAGATTGCAGCTCTTATATCATTGCTTAATAATTATTTATTGACTGGGTAGACAAACAAGGAAGAAGAAAAACACGTCACAAAAACTTATTCCTATCGATTTGTAACCTGACACTTGTACTGAGCTCTTAAGAGTGCAGAGGATAGTCTCTTTGGGGATCTTCTTTCCTCTGAGGAAGCTCTGTGCGCTATCGATGGGGCACTCCTCTGATATTTTCCCTACTTTCCTAATCCCTTCCCTTATGCCATAGAGGCCTTCAATACACCATCTTCTGCAGGAGAAAGACTGAATGGGATTCCCTTTAGAACGTGTTGGCGCCATTCAGAAATCAGCCAGGTGGGTTCATGCTGAGTAGAAAAGCAAGGGACTGGAGTTGGAATTGAACTCAGATTGTCCGCACGGCAGTAGAGAGAAATAATTTCCAGACAATTGCAATGCATGGGTTTTCAATGGCCTTAGGTTAGGATTCGCTATATTATAAGAAACTAAGAAGGGATAGAATTAAAAGTAAAGACAAATTTGTATTAAAAATATACAAATTAGACAAGCCTAATTGGAGAATTTTAGGCCTTGTTGAACTTTATGAGTCTGATAAAGCCGAAGTGTCAAAAAGGCAGCAACATGACTGAACAAAAATGAGTGGGAAAACAGGCTCAAGGAGCTATCTTGGGACAGACAAAAAGACAGGCAAAATAGTGGCGGATAGTACAGGCGAGGGGCTTTATTGCTGGGTAAAAAAGATGCCAACTGCATTAATCTATATTCACTTCCATTTGGTCATATAATACAGTGGCATTTATGACCAATGCAGGAAATTAGTTGCTGGTGGAAAATTCTGAAGAAGGGAATATTTTAGGAGGCAAGGAATAGGAAATGATGGGACCCAAATTCATGCTACTGAAGTGGGGAATGGAGCATTATAATCAAAGCAGAGTGATGGGGTAAATACCTTTATCAGTTATGTTAGACAATCTTCAGTGTGGATAACACATTTCAAAATCCTATCTAAACGTCCCATCAGCACAAATCCACAGACTCCACTGTGCTCTTTTGCAATCGTTCTTGATTTGAATTTGAACCATTCTCCCCCCTCAAAAAAAATAAACAAAAACAATACCCACAAGCACTTTAAAAAAAATTGCACAAACTCGAAAAACAAAATACTTTACAAATAATTGATTTCCCAAAAATGGGTTGAAAACAATTCAGTATACAAACATCTTCAGAGGCTATTCTCGCTCACCGTATCCAGGCATGCATATATTAACAGAGAGCCCTCCAAAATTTATGAAGGCAAAGAATAAAATGGGGAAGAAACAAATCAGAACTCTAATTGAAAGTCAGGCATAAAGCAACCCAGTGCTAGAAGAAGCTAATAGAAAAATATACTTTAAGGAGTGACACATTTATTACCAATAATGAGTAATCACACAATTGCTTTATTATGTAATTCTATAAAAAAAAAATCTTTTGAGCAGAACAGCGAACAAAGTTGAATTTGGATGCGTATGTTCTCCTGTGGACTGAGTATAGGACCAGGCCTATGCTCCTGTTGCAAGTGTCCTGTGGTTAGTTCTCTGAAATGCCATGTGGGAAAGCTAAGCTTAGTTCCAACCCACAGTCCCTTGGCTTTCTTGGCTGGCATACTCCTCTGGCTGATTTACCAGCATTGGAAACAGGTTCCAAAAAGTCCCATTCACTCATTCTTGTTCAGAAAGAGAGTGGCTATGATTACAGACAAGTCAGGGTGTGACTGAGAGCTGCTGAGATGCCATAACTCCTGTTTTAGTCCATTGGGGTTGAAGACCCTTAATTCTCAGGGCTTCTCTACACAGGAAAAAAGTCCGCAGTAACTGGTGCATACTAGCTACTCGGCACTAACTTCCCGTGTGCACTTACTGTGCACTCAGGGTACCTTTATATGCATTAGCATAATGCACTTTGGAAGTGTACTAAGCTAAACAGGCTGAGGGCACTCTTAGTGTGCAGTAAGTGTCCACACAGGGAGTTAGTGTGGTATTACACTTTAAATTCATACCCTAGCTTACCGCACACTAACTTCCCCATGTTGACAAGCCCTCAGTTTAACTGTAAACAAAAAACTGGGTCCATGTGAGTGGGTGTTGGGGACTTATCTCTGTAGCTGGATGTTGGAGATTATTATTTCAGCAACATTATGTTCTCTAAGGAATGTGATTTCATACCATGATCACCTCAGCCCCACAGCAAATGTGAACAACTTGCTATTCTCAACTATTTTAATAGCGTTAGTCAAGTGTCGTATTACAGTCGAGTTATCCGTAATACAGCTCACTGTAGTACACCTCATAAGGTTTGAGAGAGAGAGAGAGAAAACAAGCTGATAGGTTCAGGATAGCAGCAATAAAACCATTCACTCTTTCTCTGCAGTAGCCATTTTTGAGCAATATAAATCATTACCCTCTCATTACCAGCCTATCACCATTGAGAATCCCACAACATTTTCTAGTTTGGGTGGTACCACCTCATGTTCCTTCAGAAAGATGGGAAATACAGGATTCTGGAAATTAGTCTCTTTTTTCCTGCAGGAATGTAATGCTCTGTTGTGGTATTCCATATTCTTTTCGAAAACAGGGAAAGCATGGTTTCATGGAATTAGGAAGACTGGCTGTGCCCCAGATGTGCTGTGTGATAACTGACAAGAAACTTTCAAAAAAATGGCACTAAGTTGTTCACTAATTTTGGGTGTCCAGCTTGAGACATCTAGGGCCTGATTTTCAAAGGTACTGAGCACCTACAACTCGTAATGAAATCAATAGCAGTGGTGAGGGCCCTGCAACTCTGAAAAGCCGACTCATGGGTCATTTAAAGCAGGGCATCCAAAAATTCAAGCACTCAAAATCAGTGAGAGCTTTTGAAAATTAATCTCTCTGCATCTCAGTTATGTCATCAGTAAAATGGTAACCATAATAGTCACCTATCTGCAGGGGAGATGTAAGACTTGATGTCTGGAAGAAGCTACGTAAGTGCAAAGAATTAATTAAAAATATAGGGGTAGGTCTTCACTGGTATGAACTGTCAAAGCTCCATTGATGTCAACAGAGCTATGACAATTTACACCGAGGATGTACCTCATTGAGAGAGAGACAAATCTCTCTCTATTGCCTTAAATATAGCTTAGTGAAGCCACAGCTACTAATGTGGGACATTTATTGGAAGGGTATGAATGCCAACGCTGGAGATGAATCATTTAGAGTGGTACTCAGGGAGTGTAATGAGGAATGGAATTAAGAACAAGACAATTTAGACTTCATGGGCCTGCTTCACATTGACGTTAAGGCCGTTCTACACCATTCTAGTAATGTAAAAAAGACTTCAGTGTGGATGTAAATACAATATACATTTACATCCCCTTTTACACTGCCAGAGTGGTGTCAAGTGGCCTTAGCGTAAATAAAATCAGGCTCTAATGTAAGAAAAAAACCTTCTTGATTATAAGAACTATTAGATCGTGGAACAGTCTCCTAATGGAGGTTGGGGAATACCCATTACTTGGTACATATAAAATTGAACTGGACATGCATTAGAAAATATATAGTAAGGAACAATGATGACCTGCACTAGATGACCTAACAGATGGTCTCCAACTCTAATTTCTGTGAATCCATGTAACTTAGGCTTTGTCTGCACTACACTAGCAAGGGGTTTGTTTGCTGGTACAGCAGCAAAGGAATACTTTTGCCCATATAGCTTATACAAGTTCCCTGAACAAAATAAGGACTTTTTTTATGGCATAACATGATTTTTTCACTCTCCTAACCAACATTGCTATGCTGTCAAAACTTTTAAGAGCACACCATGCCTAATATACATATATACATAAAAATATAAGCATCTGAAAACAGGGTCTTATCACGGAAAGAATTTGGCAACCTTAATTATAACACTGCTATTAGCTCCACCTGTAACAATTAATATACACTAACCAGCATATGTAACACGATTAGCCAAAATACTAATTTGGGTAGTGGGTAGGTAAGAAGGAATATATATATATAAATAAATGTTCCTTTTATTATCACAAATGCATCTCAAGTCATCAAATATCCACACAGAAAAGGGTGATATTTCCCTGCCACATGTGCTGGTTTACAACGGAACTGGAGATGGATTCTGAAATGACCCTTTTCATCATCCCCAGAGAGAGTGCCACATTTGTAAAACAAGAGAGATTTTTTTCTCCCTGGTCTTTCCCAAAGAAAGCACTGGGTCTTTTCCACTTCCAATTTCACCATGGCTGCACACGACTAAACATCAATTTTGACACTGATATAGAGTGGTGCTCTCCTCAAGCTTCGGTCAGCTGGTTTCCCCTGCCTGACTTGTCAAGAGACTGTACAATCATTATGGTGTATTTTACATCCCGTATTTTTTAAAACCATAATTACCAGAAAATGTATTCTCTTCTTATTCTAGATATTTTTTTTTAAATAAGACATGTGCTCACTTTCTCATAGCAGTCAAAATGAGGTCAGTCACTCGAACATATGTGGATGTGTGTGCTCTCTTCTCCTACCAGAAATGACAAAGCAGAGTTTGGCAAGGCAATAAAGGAATGCCCACAAATCAGCCAGGATTATCTGACTTCCTTTAAAAAAGCAATAAATTGTTTACAGCAGCATTGGTCTTTAATGGCAGAAGGGGCGGGAAGTGAGGGAAAGACAGGGAATGCTTTAATCTGACAATTTCAACACATTGCCAAAGTGCCATTCCTGTAGTTCACAATTCAACAACAAACGACAACAAAGCTTCTAACTTATGTTGGCTGGACTTTTTATTTTCAGGGAAAAAAGATGGCTGCCATGCCCTCACTTTACCACCACACAAATAAATGGGGTATATTGAGGTTAAATTCTAAAACATTGAGAGTTTGAAAAAAAATGTTTGCAGAGACTTGGATAATACACAGCAGGCTCCTTCAAGTTTCATGCATGGGGTGATGGAACCATTGGGATCCCAGCTGCAGCTGGGCTTTTTATCGCCTCTAGATTTAGGCACAGTTATCCCCTATAATGTATAGGGAAATAGAAAATAAGAATGTAGAGTGGAGTGGACAGGCCACTTTTTTTTTTTTTTTTTTATAATTGCTGACATGATGTGAAACAGTTCAGTGCTTTTAGACTACCTAAAATGTTCTGAACATGAAAAGCCAACAGAGAATTTCCAATAATTCTAGAGATGGAACAAAGGTGCAAAATTTAGATGTAGATCTCAAATCTTACTTGCTAACACAAAGTTCAAAGTTGTTTGGATCTGGGCTTTTGTTACCATCTATCTGAGAGGTAAGAGCCAATTGTGAAATTTAGACCATACCTAGACTTTTGACTCCAAATGTCCCTAAAGTCTGAGGTTGCTCAGAGCCAAAGTTTTGGTTTGGGTCCATCCTTTCCATATATTTGTATTTTTTGTTTCTAAAGACCATTAAAAAACAAGGTCTATCATTGCTATATCCAGCACGAACAACACAGAGGTCTAGATTGGATGGAACTGCAATTCCCAAACTCCTGTCATGCATTACCTCTCACCAGCAGGGTATGTCTGAGACTTACTGAAAGGAAGCCATTACCAGGAGTGTCATCCCCAGACATGGCACATCATTTCCACTGCTGCTAAGTAATCCTTGTGTCACATCCCTTCTGGAGGATGTATGCCTACTATAAAAACAATAAAAATCATGGCAGAGCTCATGTTATTCAGGCAGCTTAGGGACAGCAAAATACCCATCCTAGGCTATTGGCTTTTGAGAACTGGAATGTTTCCAAACCTATTTGTCTCATCACCTTATCCCGTTTTTCTTCACCTTTTCATCTTGCTTTTTGATAGGTGTATTTGCTTCCCAGGATCAAAATAAATAATGAACCATCTTCTTGAATTTTTATTTATTTATTATTGTTATTGAGTAGCACCTGTGAGCCCAAGTCACGGACCAGGACCCCACTGTGTTAGATGCTGTGCAAACACAAAACAAAAAGACAGTCCATGCCCTAAAATGCTTACAATCTCTTTTCCTTGTACCGCTCTATTTGATATAATGCACGAAGCCAAATCAAAGGGAGGATTCCTAGTATTGTCAGGCAGATTGCCAGCAAAGGTCCTGAGATACAAGTCTCAGTTCTCCAGGAAAATATGTAAATTAGTTAATGATTATTTACTCAACCATATCCATCATGAACATCATTTTCAGACTTTTCTGTGCCAAAACTAGATCTCTGTAAAACTTTTGTAATGAACCCTGTTAGGAAATGTTGATCCTTCTGGGAAAGGATTCTGCTGACTCACTAAAGCTGTCTGCTAATTTCCTCACCTGGATATGAAGAAAGTAGGAGTGGCTCTCTAGAGGGAGGGAGAATCCAGGGCATGGGTGCAGGAGTCGTCTGGAGAAGGGAATTCACGGACCATTCAAGCTTGGGGAAAGGTTTAAGCTGAACTTTACTTTATTACTGTTAATTGCTATGTTAAGAAAGCCAAGGAAGAGGCTGAGTTTTGACTATATAGCGTGTGCATTGTATTGGAACATAGGTATGGAAAGATACCTGCTCACATTTGCATTTTGGCAAGGCAAAAGTTGGCTATCTTAACTGAATTTCTCTGCGGGTTGGTTTGAAACCTCAAACTCGGGGGGAGGGGGGTGAAACGAAACCAAAGCAAAGCATAAACATGAATCAAACGCACAGTTTTAAGAGGAACATGCCCACCTTTATTGGAAAGCCTTTCTTTAATAATTAAGGTTGGAAAATGACTGGTATTTTCCCATAAACTGATGAGGAAAGTAAAGACAGGAAGCTGTAAGTAAACAGCACTGAAACAAGGGATTAAGGAGAGGAGAGTACTTTATGGGCAGTTTCAGTTTAACGCTTAATTTTGTGCCTGGTGCCTAGCTTGTGAGGGCTAATTAGAAATGCAATAGATAGATATCCTCAGCTCTCCTCAAACGCCCAACACATATGGGGAGATCTGAGTTTGCTGGTTAGGCAAGCAACTTCCTTGTAAAATTTGTACAGCTCTTAGCATGGCTCATTTTCTCCTTGAACCTTGACTATTGCTGCTGCACCTCCTTCAGAGTGAAATATAACACCCTTCAGAGTCTTAATGATTCTTTAACTACAGCAGTTAGAAAAAGAGAGTGCAGAAGGCAGGATGAATAAGCTAGTGAGCCTCAACCCTAATTACAGCATCTTGCTGTTCTTACCAGGTATGGTAACCCATTCCTGAACCCACCAGCTTCCTTCCCCTGCAATTTACTATCCAAAAAGAGAGACAAAGGCAGCTGAAACCAGATGCTGCAAAACAATAAAATACTAACAATGAAGTAAATAAGTGTCTTTTTTTCTTCTTGCTGCACAAGAACATATAAGACAGTTGGGGGGGAAAACCCTTCTCCAAGTAATTGAGTCTGCACTCTTGTATCAGACATTCAATGCTAATTTGGAGTCCTGTCTTATCGCATTACGGACAAACACAGGGCCCCTTATATCAAGTGCAACAAAATAGCTACACTCGGCATTATTAATGAAGTAGATGGATTAATTTCCTATTTATGAGAAGCTAACCAACTGGCTAGCTTGCTGACAGCACTATTAATGATCCTTAATGCCCCACAGGCGGTAATGGGTCCCGCTGGGAGATCCAGGAGCTCTGCAATTTGTATTGAGGATTTAGACATAACAAAAAAAAAAAAAAAAAAAAAAAGCAGCACTCTTGGGAGCAGGCAGTTGATCAGCAGGCGCCCCAGCGGAACACAGCAGACAAATAATAAATGACAGCCTTGCGATTAAATCAAACCTTCTACTTTAAGTGTTAAAGTGTCTGACTGTCACTAACAATCTAGTGCTTGTTAAAGCCTCCCGGGGCCCCCAGGAACAGAGGCAGTGAGCTGGAAGGTAAAGAGAGATGGGAAAAAAAACAGCAGCAGGAGCCTTGCTGTCTTGACAAGTGAAGCCACATTAAGCCAGAAATTTAGAGAACTAAAGTATCTTGTGCGCTGGTTTTAAAGGTACTGCAAACCTGTAGACTAGATCCCTGCTACCATGCGCAAGTTTAAAAGAAAGTTTTCACTTGCAAACAAAAACAGCCTGAAGCCTATCTAATTCAAGCTCGCTCAGAGTCTTGCAAACCTCCTTACAAAAAATGCTCTTAACCCAGAGCTATCAAGACCAGTTGACAAGACACCATGCTTTGGGAAAAATGAACAGACTTTTATACTGGTACATGGGAATTCTGGTTTCAATTCTTTTGTCTGTGCATTCAGGTGAGGAACTAGAGCCTTGTGCTTTTAAATTCAGTGAGGAAAGGTCAAGGTATGAACACACACGCACGCACGCACGCCCAAAAGCAGCATGCATTTCATTTATTTGGTGTTCCCAATAAATACAGGCCTTATAACTCAACCTTTCTTTTACTTAGTTTCCTTGCAGTCTTCATTAGATCTCATTCTAGGGCAGGATTATGGTTTTCACATACACAAACTTCTCTCCTCTAAAGATCTGGGTTCAGACATAGATTAGAGATGGGCAAACAGACTAGGAAAACATAAGAACGGGACTGAACCTTTGAGTCATGATTCCAACGTGATATAGATTCCTCTATGGATCAGAAAGAGAGAGATTAAATCCAAACCCTATATCTGATTGGGAAAATGGTCTCTCTTCTCTTTGTGTGATGCCCTTTTCTTGCAATCCCTCACATAACTTCCTGCCTTTCTATCACCTTCCTCTCTCCCGCCTTGGAATCCTTCAGTAGGTTCCTCTCATCCATCCACCGGCAACCTCCCTCTTACCTTTGAAGATCCCATTATAAATCTAAGCAGTTTCTTTACTGAGCTCCAGTCACCATTTCACATATAAACTGGTGTGTGAAGCAGAGGCATGTGCAAAAGAGTAATTCAGCACCAGATAGGGCCCACTAGAGAGCCTGCCAGAATTGCCTGGCCCCATGATAGACACTTCAGAGTTAGCATAGCTTTTTGAGGGGAAGAAAGCCTATTGAAGGGACAGATGGAGCAAAATAGCTGTGGTTTATTGGAAGGCTGCAGGAGTCAGAGAGCACTATATTGAGGAAGGAGTGTGGTCCAAAGGAGAGGGAACCAGATTGGTAGTTAGGAGACCTACTAAGAGGTATTTCTGGTTCAGCCAATGGACTCATTGCTCAGCCTCGGGGAGATCTCTGCACCTCTGTATGCATCACTTTCCCCACTTATAAAGTGGTGATAATAATACTTGCCTTCCTTTGTAAAGCACTTGTAGATGTACAGCGGAAAAGTGCTGTATCATTTATCTAGAAGAACAAACAAAAAGGCACATACCCCAGATTTTGGCATCCTTCACACATATTTAAAAACACAAGATCTAAGTATTGTTATTATTACTGAAGGATCACAGGGAAGGGAGGAGAGTTAGCACTCCAGAAGCCTCAATCATTTGGAATAATCACCCAAGCACTAAGGATGCTTATCCAAACAGAATAGAAATTCCAAACGTCTAGAGGTCTGCTTATCACCAGTGTCTATGAAGGCACAGGTGAGAAGTACTTGCTAGCCTCAGCCTTGCCTCTGGAGGACCCTTGTCTACATCACAAAGCTACTACAGTTTGTCCAGAAAGGCCCAGGACTGGAGCAAAAGGAATTCAGGGAGGTGCTTTGACATGATTTGTAGAGGACGCTTGCACTTGCTTACACAGATCTGGGTGAATCCCATGAACTAACACTAAGTTCCTGTTTAAAAAGGAAAGAACTAACTTCCTCCCTCCAAGAAAGGAAGAATTTTTCACTTTCAGTGACCAGAACTGCAGATATTTAAAGTGAATCTTATAACAAGGGAAGTTTCAAACAAGATACATTTAGCTTTTAAAAAATGTTTATGAAAAAAAGTTTTCAAAATATTTTACATAGCGTTTAAAACAGAACATTGACACCTGGTAAGTCTTATCCCCATTTTACAGATGGGGAAGTTAAGGCAGAGAGGTGACTGTCTTGTCTAAAGTCAGTCTATACATAAATGGTAGAAGTGGGATTGGAACTCAGAGGGATTCCTTGGTTCCTTTCCTGTGCTCTATCCACTGTTGTTATTGCTATTATGGTAAAGCCTGAATCCCCTAATCAACGTCCGGTCCCCAGTCTGTTAGGGACATACAATCACATGGGAAAGGATAGCCCAACGTACACTGAAGAGCTTACAGTCTAAACAGACGAGACAGTCAAAGGGTGAGAAGGGAAAGTGTGACATTGAGAGGCCAAGTGACTTGTCCAAGATCACACAGTAGGTGAGTGGCAGAATAGAATCCAAGTTTCCTGACTCCCACCCCAGTGCTCTTATCCACTGAATCATAGCATCTCGTCACGAAAACACTCTGCTTCTCTAGCATCATCACTGGTATGTTAGAAATAGGATAAAGGTCCTGAGTCAAAGCCCATCAAAGTCAACGGGATTCTTTTTGCTGACTTCAGTGGGTTTGGATCAGGGGACGTGCGTGGGGACATGCATGGGGGGGTGGGAGGGTTTGTTGTTGTTACAAAACTGAAATTATTATAAGAGAGAACTGTTTTCAGCCTGATCCTGAAATGCTCAGAATTAGTTTCCAAGATAATCTTATGTCCTTGTACACAGTTTTAGAGAAAATACTGCTGGCAGCAGCTTGTGTCAGCCCTACAGTGCTCAGGGAGGTGACCTATCTCTTGACAGACATAAGGAAAGTACAGCTTTGGCACTCTCTACAGACAGACCTTTGAACCTTGAATGTTCACTTCACTGGGTAGTGCAAATGTTGGAGAATGGAAAGAGTTTGTGCCCCCTCCATTACTCCCTCACCCTGTACTTCTGGGTCTCCATGATAAACACATTTTTTCCTTGTATGCTTTTGCAAAAATGCATAGTGAATGCTGAATCCCCACTTAATGCACTGCTGTTTGGCAGTTTTCACATGAATTCCCAGCCACACAGAAGTTGCATGCCCTCTGCTACATCTTGTACGTGCTGCAACATATTCTTCCTCTCAGGAAAGGGCAATGTGATGTGACTCTGCCTCCTTCCCATCACCTTTGGGAAGTGTAAAGGAGGGAATGCAATGGGAGTATAAGGAGGGAACAGTCTTTGTGCTCCTTCAAGCACAGGAGCAGGAATGCTGACTGGCCTTTTTTATGAACTATGAAAGAAGACATAAGAATCCTTGCACCCATCCCTGTATCCAGTATACACCCATGCAAGTGTTAGGCAATAGCTGGCCTTGTCTTTGAAGAGGTACCATTTATGGAGTAAGTGTTATCTTACTACTGTGAACCAGGGTGATAAAACCACAAACAACTATCTCAGATCACATGCATTAATCTATTATAAATCATTCCACTGCATTTATTCGGTCACAGTATTTTCTCTCTTTCTAAACATATACTTTCAACAAAAAAAAAGTCTACTGAAAAACTACCCATCTAGAAAAAAATGTTCCACTGGGTAGAAAACACACCAGCCAATGAGAATTTCTTCACTGTGCGAGAACTGCAGGAAAAGAAATGTAATGAAAAGAGAGGGTGTGTGGGAACTTTGGCGGATCCTAGATCCTGATTGGCTGGTGAGGAGGTAATGTCTTAGAGCTATTTATTTATCTTTCAGTTCATATAGGATGCTTCCATTGTAGCCTCTGGGTGCAGACACATCCATTTTAAAGTATCACAAGTTAAAGAATAACCAGCCTGACAAAAGAGTCAACTCAAAGGCAACTCTCTACATGCAGGGGAAGCTCGGTGCACTCAATGCACCCCTCCCCCCAACCCCTCAGGCAAAAAGTTTCAGTAGAGAGATAGGTCTTGCAATGTGCCCTCTAGGCCCACAAAACCAAGCTCTGGGAACATGTGTGTGTGTAATTCCAGCCTTACCCTCCCCCCCACCCCTGCTTTGCCAGAGGTCAAGTCTGGGAACGATCAGCAAAACTCTCCCAGCTGATCTGGGCTGCTGAGAGGGAGCCTGCAGAGAGCCAGTCTCTAAAATGCCAGGACCCAAATCGTATACCGATGTATGATCACCTGGAGTTAAACCCTCAAACAAATTAACACAGGTCGGCATGAAAGGCACTTCCAATTGAGCACGGGGAGGGATGGTCTGTGAAGGGAGTTCTGTCCATCTGGAAGGTCAGTCTGATGTGGGACTTTTACAGAGAACGTTCAGTAAAAGTGAGGAATTATTTTTGAAAGCTTCAAAAGATAATTGTGAGCCGCAGTCAAAATTAAGGCAGCCAACATATACATTAAAGCAACAGTAGTGGGGTTTCCCCCCTCATTAGATTATAAATGTCCGCTGCTTGCTTGGGGTCCTTTCTTTGGATCTCCCTTGCTCCAAGATTCTGTCACCCTGCCAGAGGGGCTGTTGGGTAGAAGCCGTGGAAAAGAATATGATTTTTTTCTTGATCTGGGTAGATATGACCTGGTGTGGGAAGCAGATGTTGAACAAAGGACAATTTGGTACTTCGGGTTTCTGAACCCACCTCTTTGCAATGGACTATCTGATACATAAATCACTGGATTAAGCAAAGCCCTACCACATATATTCCTTGAATGAGCGTGAACCAGCAGACAACAAAAGGTGGTGATACACGTGTGTGAGTGCAGCAAAGCCAGCAGCTACTGTGGAGGGGCAAATGCTCACTATCAGGCATCTCCCCCCTATCCATCATGCAGAATTAAGGCACATTGCTATTTTCTTCTGTCTGTGCTCTTCTCTGTCTCTCTCTCTTGAACACTCAGATAAAATTCAGTCCTGAGCCTCGTTTGTTTGATCATGCTTCTCCTCCCCCAGCCTTTCTGCATCCCCCATCCTCACGCTGGTGTGGAAGGGGAAAATAATAGTGACAGCCCCCTCGGGAAAGCCAATAGGCCCTAGCAAAGTGCACCGCGAAAATGAACACGCCTGCTCACTCATCACATTTAGCATTCGTTCTGCCACTCGCTGTCAAATTAAAACGTGGCCAACAACTCATTTCTCCTGCTCTCACAGTTACAAATTAGTCCATTAAGCTGTCTGCAGCAAGCCTTTTTTCCTCTTCCCAGTAATGGCCTCCGAGAATTCCTTCATAATCGCCAAGTTCTCCTGGGATGCCCATGGAAAGCAGATGGAGAAGCTCCCGGGTAATACATGGCACTTTTTAACGACACAACATGCTGTGTTTTTATTTATTTATTTTTTGTCCCTGTTCTTCCCCCACCCCTTTCTTTTCCCCCTCTTTATTCTGCCAGGATGATTTAGGATTTTTAGAAGAGGAAGAAGAACAACAGAATAAGAGACTGTCCTACTGTGCAAAGGCTGCAGGCTAGAGGGATGAAAAAAATCAGTGTTTCAGAACCCTAATTAAAACATCTTAATTGAATTATCTTTATTAGAAAATTAGATCTTCCAATGGAAGCTGAAAAATCTGGAAAGATAGATGATCGAGTCCTTCTGTAGCTGACAGATCTGCTTTGCTTAATATATCTCATCCTCCACACCCCACCAATATACAAAAGAGAACTTTCTCTCTTCAGGCGGTTTGAAAGAGAATCGTTCATGACAGAACAAGTTGCTTAATGCAGAATCCCCTCTCTTAAGGGATGTTCTGGAGAGCCAAAAGGACTTGAGTGTTATTAGCAAGTAAAAGGGCTTATATCAGTTGGGACCAGCCTTTATTTATTTATTTGTTAAGAAGACTGTCTTATAGTGAGACACCGTGATAGATGCGTGCCCATTCAGGTGGCATGGAAGAGAAGGAGAGGACTGTAGCATTGGTTAGGGTACTAAAAAACACTCCTCCCCCCCCCACAATGGATATCACGTAATAGGTGATCTCATTGTAGAACACTGCTGTGCATAGATGCATGGCATTCTGATTAATATCAGCATGTCTGCACATTGATGATGCACAGAGAAAATTATACTGATCAAGTAGAGCAACCTGCATTCTCATTAGTGCTTTAAATTAAAAAGCCTTGCAGCAGGTAAGGGAGCAATTAGGACAATTCCCCAGCCCTACCGGAAAATTCTTTTCCATCCCATCTGACATTGCAAATGCTAATTCATAGAAATGCCAGTGGAGAACTGTAGTTCTTAGTACCTGATCTAAAGCCCATTGAAATCAACGGACGCACTGCCTCCCAGTGACTTCTCTGGGCTCGGGACCAGGTCCCTGGAGCACAAAGTCAGGGTTCATGTTGTACTGAAAAGGGTGTTCTTCTCCAGTGTCTGCATTGGCCAGAGACAAAGTTAAAAAAGGAGCAGTCATAGGACACTGCAAGGTGGCAGAATGCCATAACCAAACAACATAGGAACTGGTTGGATTCTGAATCTTCAGTCCAGGGAACAATGGAACACACCCGAGTGGTAACGCTGTCAAGTCATTTATTTATTTTAAATTTGGAACGCCAGTAAGGAAGTGAAGAACTCCTTGCCCTAAAAATACTGTGAGATAAGGGACTGGCTCTTCAAAGGATTCATTCTGGACTACGCAGTCTTTCTCTTCTAAGTTACTTGTTCAAATCCAGTCTAGGCCGTTACCACCTTATTGGTAGTCTATGTAAAATGAATTTGGTTCCAGTACCCAGTAATACAGGTGTCTACATCATAAAACCTATTACCAGAATTGGCACTTGCTGTCCTCATTTTTGGAGGTCTCAGCAGAAAAAGTCAGGAGTGAGTGGACTTAAGAGATTTAAATACTATCTCACCCCAAGAGGGGGTCTGTCCAGTTCAGGGTCTGGACAAACAGCTGGGGCAATGAAGGAAGCTGGTACAGCCACTGCTGCACTTGTTCTGTCTTGAAGACAGGACTTCAGCTTCCAAGCAATCAGCCCCCTTTCAAGAGCAATAAATTCATGTGGAAGCTTATATAAAATATATGTATATATATGTATATAAAATATACATAGAAGTTGTAGGAGAATAAAGTTAAATATTTTGTAATTTTGCTATTGGAAGAATCTCTACGAGGCACTCTTTAAATTACATTATCAAATTATGTCAGAATTTGGGGTTCCACTTTAACCAAGGCCCTAAAAGGGCAGGTTTTTCTATTGAAGAGCAAACCAGCAGTGGGATTGAAGGACTCCAGGCTGCTTTCATTTGAGTTAGTAAAGCAAAGATTGTGCCACATAACACAAAGCTCAATACTGAAGAGCTCTTATCACACACTGTGGCCTGGTCTACACTTACCTTCCGGATTCAGTGGCAGTCGACGGGAGATATGCAAGTGACATAAAAAACTTGCATATCTTCCGTCGACTTCGCTGTGTCTGTTCCGTGCACCATCCACACTGCACTGCGCCACTTATGGAGGTGGTTTTCCTACATCGATTTCTGGATCAACTGAGTGGGTCTACGCAGACTGCTCAGTCGATCCAGAGACGTTGATCTGATGGTGGCGAATTTGCTGCTGTCAGTATAGATGTAGCCTGTGTTTCACTACACAAAACTGAAGGAGGAAACATCTATGTGTGAGATGCTATTGGAATAGAAGGATCTGTCAACGTTATTGCCAGCCCCAAATTTAAAAAACCCTAAGTGAAACCTCCAATTCTGGAGATGAGCTTAGCAAATCATGAGATTTTGTATGTAAATAAGTGAGTGAGTGAGTGAGTACATAAAATAAATAAATAAAAGGGGCTTTCTAATTTGCCTTCCGATTTTTCAGTCTTTACATTGCACTCAGGTCATGTTTCCACGTTTTCTGTGCAACCATAAAGACTAGAGGCATTTTTTTTAAAACAGAAGCTGAAATTCTCACCTAAACACAGGATTCAAGAAGCTGGAACTTTAAAAAAAAAAACAACAATCAAATATCACAAGACTCATAATAAAATTGCAAGAATTGGCAACACTGTGTCAAACTAATGTAAGCTAAGCCTGTGGACTAGTATCATATACCCTTTCTTCCCTCTCTCTCCAAACCTCCCTCCCCATACAAAAAATTAAGCACCCTCTCTGTCTACCTCCTTCCCCTCAAAATTAATGACTCAGGTGCCATCCTGCTGATCTCACCACAACCTCACTGTGAGTGACAGGTGTACTATGTTAACACCTTCCTGGTGAACAGCTGTGGAATTTATTCCAGACATGCAGTGATAAGGCCATTGTCATGGCTACACACACTACCAGCAGCTCTAAAAGGAAACAGGAGGAGGGGGCAGGCAGGGAACTTACAGCACGACCCCGTTGTTATTAAGTATGCACTGCGTGCCAAAGGACAGGAGTAGGTTTTGACTGTGGGGAGCTGTGGGGTTTTTTAAATATATATACAGGGAAGACAAAAATACCTAATATCCTGGAAGTGAAGAAAAACTGGCTGTCTCTGCAAACCCTGTGGCCAAGCAGGAAAGACAGACGCATGATTGAAATTTTTGTTTTAAAAAAACCCACTCCAACTGTCAGAAATGTCCAAAAAACCAAACCTCTCTATAAACACAGAGGAGGGAATGAGCATAAAAAATGTCCTTTATGAAATAATTTATTACACTGACAAGAAAATAGGCAATTTCCTTGGAAAGGTGCATGGGCTTCTCTCTAGAGAGTTATTCCTAGCAAGAGGAGAAAATAAAAAGGGGCTGGGGGCTCAGAATTGTTGGCTACTGAAGTCTTGGATTTTGCTGCCACTGCTTGCTTATTTACCTTTCCCCCAAAACATAAAGATATTTTAATTGTACCACTTACGATATATTTATCGGAAATGTTAAAAAACCTCCCTGCAAGTTTTTCATATTATTTACTCAGTAAATGCAGTGAATGGAAAGGAGAACTTTTCTCCTCCCTCCCTTCTCTCATACCCTAGACAGAGATAATGTCTAGAATAAATTGACTAGTTATGTTAGAATTGACGCATTTCTTAGGGGAGGATAGGGGAAGCGTGTGTGGGGGGAGAAAGTTTGGAGATGAGCTATCAGAAGACCAGCTATTCAACTGTGATACTGGTAAAGCTCACAAGCTAAAGAAGAAAAGGTGTGGTCAGTACATGTATGAAAGACCTCCAAAGAAACCAGATGGATTTTAGGAAGGAATGCTCATAACTCTCTGTAATTTT
This sequence comes from Mesoclemmys tuberculata, assembly GCA_007922155.1. Taxonomy (NCBI): domain Eukaryota; kingdom Metazoa; phylum Chordata; order Testudines; family Chelidae; genus Mesoclemmys; species Mesoclemmys tuberculata. The sequence continues at coordinate 3,365,693 of ML675640.1, forward strand.
GCTGTACCAATGCCCTAACACTGAGAGAGAAGGGAATGTGCTATTGGAGATGCTATGGGAAATTATGAAAAGCCTCAATCAACAACATTTAAGCGTCTAGGACACTCACACTAGGCCTACATTACAGACCCTATGCTGGCATAGCCATGTCAACATAGCTATGCCAGTACAGCCCCCTACTGTAGATGCAGGGTATGTCGACAGAAACAGTTTTTCTGCCAGCGAAGGAACACTACTTCCTTAAGTGATGTTAGATATGCTGAGAGACACTCTTCTGTCAAAACAGCAGTGTCTACACATTGCTGGGGTGTGATTTTTTCACACCCCATACCAACATAGCCATGCCAATATAGGTATTAAGTGTACTTCAGATCCTTTTGTAAATTGTATCAGCTGTCTTCGGAAATACATGCAAAATCAGGATCCTGACCATTAGAAATCTGTCACCTTCAGCAAGAGCAGGGTTGCTAATGCCTGTGTCTTGGCCAAACAAGAGTAATTACATTTCAGCCACTTGCACTGAACTACCTAATTTGCATGTGCATTCATGGTAAGTGCGCATGCAAAAGTGCTCATGTATTTTGCAAGCAGATCTCTACTCTCCATTTATTTAAAATGTTCCCACAAAATAATGTTGAACATGTGTGTACCTAAAACATATACACAGTACATGTATGTGTATGTATAAAAATATTCACATATACACACGACCTTTATAAAAACATTTCAGTATTGGATTGTTATAATTGAAAACTCCATGGCTTCTAATTTTACTTCAGTGTTTGGGGCATTTTCTGAGAACTACTGTAGTATTTTTTAATTGTGCATATACGAGAAACTATATACAGTGAAGTTGGTCGCTGATTTCCATAAATCTTTTTAAAACCAATATTTAGGCTCCCATGAAGGAATTTTATTATTATTTTCCATCTTCGTAAAAGTGGTCAGATCAATAGTTCCGTGTATGTTACTTGGAAACATGGCACAGCAGCTTCTAAAACCTCTTTTCCCTTTGTCTGAAATCGATTTCTGTAATATGCAAATATTAAGAAAAAGGAAGCTTTAAGTTTCCTCCTAGGATCCTTTGTGAATCCTTCAGAATTCAGACACCATTAGGATGGAAAATTAAAACCTTGCCAGCAGTTTACTGTCTCCCTGAGCGCCAGTCGTTCTGTGATCATAACACTTTGCTCCAAGCCATGAAATTCTAAAATTTGCATATTCTTCTCCTCAGGATTGTTTCAGTGAAAAGGTAAACATAGTGGAACTAGCTGCCCATTAAAATTACCATTGTGTCTTATAACCATGCTCTCTCAGAAGACAACAAAGGAAAAGGGAGATTTCCATGGCTCCTATATGCCAGGGAAAAGATAACACTATTCAGTCTTGTTTTAGATGTTTCCACAAACCCTATTTTTAGTTAACATGCAGGATCAGGAAAATCAAACTTGTCTTATAGTCTTTGAGAAGAAGCAAAGAGAAATGTTATTCACTGGAGTCTTTTTTGAGCCTTTTTTTTTTTTTTTTGCAACAGAGCTTTGAGCCCTGAAGCTTTTTTATAAAATATATGTATAAAAAACACAAGCAGTGTACAAAAATGGGGGGAGTAGAGAAGGTTTAACAAGAACCAAGTCATAGATTTTAAGCTGCTGCTAAAAATTTATGGATGTTTGGATCTTTGCCACACAGAACAGATTGGCAAGCTGATCAGAATCGCAGCAGGCTGCCTAATGAGTCCCACACAATTTTTCACCCCATATTTTTCCAATAAAAAAGCAGTTAAATACCAACCGCAGCCACAGCAGAGCCTGCCATCTGGCTGCTTTTTTCTCCAGCCATCATTAAAATGGTTCTTGGCAGTTTACACCTCGCTTTTTTCTGTACAGATGTGGAACGAATTTTCTGACAACCCTTGGATGAAACAGGGGACTTTATTGAGCTTTACAGATTAACTGCCTAACTTCTGGTCCTAATTTTAAGTGTTTTAGCACACCAGCGGCATCATTTTAAGTGAGCTAATTGTAAGTATCTGAGCCCCATTGGCAACACTGGGCAAGTCACACTGAGATTTGAAATGAGCTTTTAAAGGGGCTGTGTAACCAGTACCACCATGCTCAGGAAAGACTGGCCCATGCTATGGGTTCATGAGGGATTCAGATAATAGGACAGCATTCAAAAGTGTCTGCAGAGGAAAGTAAAGAATTATAGCTGAAACCTATTTATTCCATTGAAATGAGCATAAGCAGCTTCCTGCTATTCTTGGGGGGAGGGAGGGGTTTTGTTCTGTTTTTATACTGCTATCTCCATGCAGCAGTTTAGCAAGACAAAAAATAACAGGACACCCAATTAGTGGTTATTCCACTGATCCTCAGGAACAGTGGAACCAGTGACTCAAGTTGGATCCCAGAATACATGGCCAGATATTTTAGGCCGAGGGAAAAGCATGATGTCATCCTATATCAACCACTTGACTTAAAAAAATAAATGAGGACTCAGAGAAATTGTATAAAATCTGCTTGCTCTTAGAAAGGATCTTAGTATGTGGACCATGGAAGTGGCCCCATAATTGTACTCCAGAAATGTAGTTTTAATTCGTTTTAATTTATAGTCCTCATGGTTGTGAAGATAATGTAACTAGTGATGTCTGCCTGAGTTTGGATAGATCCTGAAACAATAGCTTTGAGAAGAGTAAAATGTGTTCCAATTCTTCTGAATGGGTATTTAACTCTGAGACCTACTGATGTTGCCTTAGATATTAATACAGTCAGCTAAATCACTGCTGATCCTTTTAGCAGAAACATCCAACTGATGTACTTCTCCATTGTTATTATTGGATATCATGGCAGATACTGGCAGCAGGATAATGAGCCAAGCGTTGGCAAGGTGGAGATAGAGGATTCAACCTAATATTCCAATTTTAAAGTCACTTCAACCCCTACCTAAAAAGGTGAAGGGAATGGGCATCCTTTGCCTGTTGTGCAAAAACTTCAACTGTCAGCAAGTACCAACCAAAAATGACCTCCTGAGAGCCAAAAGCCACAAATGTCTCCTTCCCAGTTGCCTCAATCACTAGCTTCACCCAGAAATAGCGATGCACTTTCCTTATATAATTCTGCAGCACACTTAAAATCTGGGGGCCACATGAAATGAAATGACTTTAATATCAAAATACATTTAAAAGATTATATTTATTTAGGGATAATTGTTGGTGGGGAACAGTAAGGGATAGGTTCCTGCAATGGGGGAAGGTCAGGTCCCATAATGCTGGAGTTTGAAATGGCATAGTTTGGGTCCAATGTGTAGTGTGGATAAAGGGCCTTGCTTATAGCAAAACAAATTTGAAAAAACAAATGTGACAGAATAACCGTGTCTTGTTCCATAGCTGGTAAATTTTGTTCTTAAGAAATGTGTGTGTGTGTGTGTGTTTAATGTATATATGTGACATTTGCACTTTTTTATATAAACATTTTTACAATATTCCATTACCCGAGAACACACCGGCTAACAGCCAAATCCCTAGAGCTGTGAACAATCAAGTCTGGCTCAAGAGTTGCCTCTGAATAACTTCCATTTCTTCAATGCTTTTGCACAGCAGGATGGCTAATAAACAACTGAGCAGTAAAACTACAAGTTATCCAATACTGCCTCTGTCTTCTCCAGTTCAGGACCAGCTATAATATGATGTGGAAATATATCCGTTGGCCAACCAGCCTCTGGGAATTCTTATATTTCACATAGGTTTGTCTTCATTTGGGTTATTTTGGGATTTCCACAAAAACGAGTCCCAATTCCCTATTCCTTGCTCTCCACCCCCCACAATCACACATGCTAGCAGGCAAACATTCTGGCTGCTCACATGTGGTCAGGGAATAAACTATTGCAAGAAAAAAAAACTAGTCTCATCTAAATGGTTTCCATCCAAATTATTTAGCCCAAAGGCTTTCCTTCACACAAATCTAACACAACAGGGTTTATAGAACTTGCTCGTGCTCTCTTGCATTCTCTCCCTGTTGAGAGGTCGCAGCTCATAGAGGAGATATTAGGGTAACAGGAAACTTGTTCTGAACCCAATTTTCATTTTATTGTCATTTTATTTAGGAATTAACTCCATCTAGGGCCTGGTAGATTACCTGTGTATTGCAAACAGCCTTTTGTTTTACAGACTCTTTTATAACTAAAGTCCCAGCACTGCAACGTGGACCTCTGCAGCTGCAAGAGCTGTAGGATCAGCCAGAGGGGCAGTTTCTCTCAAGCAAAAGCTTAATTGCATGTTCCTTATGGCAGGGGCTGATGGAAAAACAGAAGGGAGAATTTTCAAGTGACACTACTAGGTTATGCAGTTAAACAACAGCTCCTCATTCGGCACACAAACATACATACAATTGAGTTGTGAGCTGTGGAAATCCACACCCGGCTAAAGAACATCCTAACGTTCACATTATTGGACTCCAGGGCTGTTCCAGCAGTGCAGCTTGTTTTATTTTTTTGCTCAGTACTTCTAGTTCTTTGTGACTACTGTATAATACCTTTCTGGAGAACACTGTTAGACTGGTACCAAGTACTAATGCTGCTATACCTACAGGTATCTCAGTGGTTCCTTGTTCCCTACTATTTATAAGGTTATAACTAGGCCATAAAATTTTTGCTGTGGGCTAAAATTTGGCGTTTCAGATCCTAAAAAAGACCTTTTCCTCTCTATTGCATTAAAAAAAAAAAGAATATCCATTGTAAAGTTAGAACACCATAAAAAAGAACACAAGAAAACAAACATGGTTCAGGATTATTTCGCAAGTCCATAATTTTTAGAAAAGAACCGAAGAAACATACTTTCTTACAAAGAAAACAGGCTTTGTTCTTGTAACTGTGAGAAAACCATTTCCAGCCCAGGTGATATCCACAGGAAAGGAAAATAAACAGACTCAGGGAGCTCTGGGGATGTAAATAGTAGGAGATCTGGACTCAGAGGGAGGTGGGCATGGGACACAATTCTATTTGGAAGCTGTGGTACTTTAGAAATCCTTCCCCCATTGAAGTCAATGGGAGTTTTGCTACTGACTTAGTGGGGCCAGGATTTCAGCCTGTATCTAGATGGAAGGCAGAAGTGTGTAGTGTTTTGCAGCAGACAGCAATTTCAGGTGCTGACAAGCTGGTTAAAGTAGGGTAGATATTTTCTTTTTGATACTGTTGTCCTGAATAGTGCTAATGTAGCAGGACCATCCCGGATAATAAGAGATTTCTTGGGTTACTAGCAGAGGGTACACACACAGCTCTGTGGCTCGCTTCCATACACTGAGCTCATCCCTTTTCTGATGGTCTTTACTTGTTTTAGAATTTGCATCTGAAGTCCAGCTTCTCCTGGGAAATGGCCTCCCCTCAGATCTAATATGTTTACTTTGCGAGGGAACTATTTTGGCATGAGAACAGGGGAGGTCATACACTGTGATACAATTGAGAACAATTGCCACCGAAAGAGTTTTGTTCTGCCCCCAAGCATTTTGTTTTACTGAATGCCCTTTGAATTCAGACCAGCGTTTTCAAATAAGGTCCCTAAAGTTAGGATCCTAAATCCATATTTAGGCACCTGAATAAAAATGGCCTGATGTTC
>ML675640.1:3371307-3470421 GCA_007922155.1 Mesoclemmys tuberculata
GCTGTCAAAAGCACACTGCAGCCACCCTCACAAGGCCATTACGATTTATTACACTGGGGTCCATGTGCCACACCAGAAATATATTTACTTATTTATTTAACTAGTGTTGTGAAACTGAGAGAACAGCAGCAAAATCTATGTGCAAAGATTTGACTTCAACCCACAGAAACAAGCCAGGACAAATCAGAGATGAGGTCTTAATTCATTGTCTTTTGCCTACAATGGGTAGAACAGATTTCTTCACAGAGTGGGTGATTTTGTATACCACGGGATAAGTTTGAGGCTGCTTCATGTCTGCACATGTGGGGAAAAGCAGCATTTAAGAGACAAGCAACTGTTGCACCTCAGTTTGAAATCCCTACAAATTTCCACAGGTCCCTTCAGACGCAGGCCCAGAGGGTGTCACCATTATCAGCATGCTTTAACACAGATGATGCCGTATCTGGTCTCCCCACATCTTTCGCAAATTACTCCTCTCATTGCAGCAAATCCTGCCTGGCCACCTTTTCCTATGGGTGTAGACGGCTCTAACCACAGCAGAACCTTCCCCTGAACAAAGGGAGTTTGAAATCGAGCTGAGGAAGGAATGTTCACATGTGGTCCTTCCACACTAACTTGCAGCAAGGCTTCTGTCCCCTTATGACGTTACCCTCACAAGCACAGAGGCCCACAGGAAAAAGTTAACTTTTGTGGGGCCAGGAGATAGTTCAGAATATGGTGCACATTAACACACACCTTCTGTGTACTTGTCTCCTCCACAAAAGTGATCAGGGCTTCTATAGCCTCCAAATCCTAGGTCACAATGTGATGAGTCCAATGCAACTCAAAAATCTGTATTGGCATTAGAAGCTATACAAATGCCGCCAAAGTTTAATAAAGAGCGTCACTCTTCGTTTTTTATTGCTTTACTTCTGTGGGTTTAAAGAGAGGCACTTTAATGTTTTTCTGAGCAGTTTTTTCATGGTAACAGGACATGATTCTGTTACCAATTGCTACAGTTATGATATTTTCCTATATCATGTAATACATATACATGATTATTGGCTATGCTGTCCTGCCACTTGCCAAGAACACCTTCCTAAGAAGAAATCATTCCCTCTGTAGGTTTGTTTCCTGGTAAATAATCAATCAATTAGCTTATCTGCCCAAGAGGTCTCTTTCTCTCTTTGGTTTTTCCATTAAAAGTGTGAAACAGAAGTGTAGACTGATATATATGACATTCCTAAGATAAATGCGCCAATGGATTTTTTCTCCCTTGATATTATCAGGTGCTTTTTAAGTACCCTCTGGAGTTTCTTTTGAACTGAGCTGGGCATACATTTGTTTCATGCCAAATATACCTTTACAGAACCCCTTTTAGAGAATTCCTCACATAAAATATGCAACAGAAATACTTCTGAAATACCTTTGTTATTACTAAACCTACCCATATAAGGTGTGCCGTTAGGATGGGGATTTTGTTTTTTCTAAAATACTGAGTAAGTGCAAATTGAGAATTTTTTTTGGAGGCTTTTAACTTGGCTAAATTTGGTTGAATTTTAAACAGGGATAGCAAAGAGCAGATTTCCAACACCAGGGTCATCCGCTGCCAAGTTTCAAGTCCGTGCTCCAAAACATGGGAACACCAGAGCTTCTGAACTAAACAGTTGTAATCTTTTTATTTTTAAACCCTGGGCAAAAACAATGTACTTTCTCTTAATCTCATACTTGGAAACAGCTGAACACTTTTTAGCTGAAACTTTCCAAAAAAATTCACCCAGAGGTAGAAACTTACCATGGAAAATTTCAGCCTGAACAGTTTAAGTTTGGCAAAGTTATAAGCAGCTGCCAGCAGGGTCTTATATAATGGGAAGTGTCAGGCAAATTTAACTCTAGGAAACACTGCCAGCTCCATGTAGAATAAATACAGTAACGCACTCATGAGTGCGGGTGTTGAGAGCCATTGAAACAAATTGTAAACCCTGTATATGACGGAAACCACTTCAAGCCAGGGGGTGCATTAGCACCCCTATTGCAGCACTTATTGAAGGCCCAACTCTGCCATCCTAACACATGCTGAGTGGTTCCCAACAACTGTAATGATAAATGATTTCAATGGGGCTACGAGCATAATAGGGTATGACCCGTGTTCTATGAAGATCTATAGCCGGTGTTATACAGCAGGTCAGACTAGATCACAATGGTCCCTTCTAGCCTCGGAATCTATGAATCTATGTGAGTAAGGCATCTTGACTTCTCTAAGTGACATCCCAGTCCCACTGAAATCAACAGGAGTTTCACCAGTGATTTCAAGGGGACCAGAATTTAACCCTCTCTATCTACCTCCCTTTCATAAAACTAAGAACATACTTACAGACCTCGTAGACCAATATAAAGATACATTCCTTTTTGTTCAGAATTCTGAATACAGACAATATTATGTGTCATGTATTATTTATGTGTAGCAATTAAAACACTTTGTTTGAAATTTACAATCCAGTTCATTAGACAGAATCACATAAAGCCATTCAGTCAGTGGTACTGACTCACAGGCTCGTCACTAGTCAGTGTTATTCTGCTAGTTAATGGCCCTAAATCTACTGACAGACTAAAGAAGTCACACCTCTTTTCTACTGCATAGCATTAGAGAACTACTGTTTGCTTAGATGTTAACATTAATGTCACATCATTCTTGGGGCCTGCTCCCGCTCCATTGACTTTAGTGGTGCATTAGTTTCTAGATTCTCCACATCTTCATATAACGCACTGAATATTTTTACTCTATCAGAAAACAATGGATGCCATCTTTTTAGCCACTCAGGGACAAGTCCTCAGCAGGTGCAAATAACCAGATAGGCCTACTTTATATTACCCGATGATCTGCTCCACTGGTATCTCCACCGGCTTTTTGTTAAAATTTCCCATCAGTGCAGTATAATTGGTCCTGGTCCCCCAGTGGTAACAAGAGATCTGGTGCAGCCAAGGTATTACCATATTGTTTAATCCTGATAAGAGCAAACCTGAGTGATACGGTCATAAAAATGGTTGGTAACTGCTAATGTCTTGCCGCTGCCAACAACTGTTAAAGAAAAAGTGAAGACAAGGCCATTGACGCAAGTATGCTCTCTTCTTTGCTGCTGTGGATTTAAGTTAGAACTTTTAATGTTATCTGCTCCAGACACCAGACAGATATTTACCAAAACATGGGAACTATTACCTCTTGGGCTAGAAAAGTGAACTCTAATTTAGCAATAATGCCATCAGCCTCTAGGGCTTTATTGTTATGTCTCAGTGTTGCAATTCGTGGAGCTATAGCTTTTCAGCAACTCCAGTCCCTGTTGGTATAAATTTATATCCCCAGCATGCCAGTGAGACTAATAACCTACCAATAAAACCTATTATTTCTCTCATTTTGTAAGACTAACTTCCAAAGTAAGAAAATGTCCTACTATTGTCACATTTCTGATTTCACATGTGTTAGCTTCGCTCTGTGTGCGCGTGTACGTGTATATTTTTTATATGATACATAATGGAGAAAAGAAAATTAATACTACTAATATTGTCCCCTAAGGTAAATTTCCTGTTGGGTCTGTAACTTTTGATATTTACATTAACATTCTAATTGTTACATACCTATGACTGGCTGAGAACACTAATTTGACAAGTCATTATGTTTCTGAAGCCCAAGGCCAAGTCTTTCAAAAGCAACTATACCTGGATTAGTAAAGATATTTAGGTGCCTAACTCGCACTGGACCCTAGTGATTACAGATGCGTCCATTTTCGAGTCTCCAATTTGACATACCTTAAAGAAGCCTGTATTTCAGAGAGCAAGTGCTCAACACTTTCTATGACTCAGATCCCTTGGATGTACCTCAAGCCAGGCACCTTGAAGCAGAGGCACCAAAAATTAATAATAATTTTTTAAAGTCTTGGTCAATATTTACAACACAGTAAATATGAAGTATATAACTATTACCTCACTACATCTCAGTAGAGGTTGATATCTATTCCATTCTTCTCTATGTTGTGTATGTGTTTTTCTTTATGCATATATTGGCATATTTTATACATTTTGCCTATCTATATACTGAACATTTTTACATAAACAGGTACACAACCAATCATATCCAATTTTCACATTTTCCATTCCCTTATAAAGTTCATTTCTAGTCCTTTGATTTTAGTACAAAATACCTGCTCACTGCTTCTAACAGAACACAACACGAGGCAGTTCTCATGTACAAGAAGATCAGTAAAATAGTGTATCCCACCCATATTTTTTCAAAATAGTCATGCAGTTTAATTGGTAACACACATATATAGGCTAGGGAAACAAGGAGGCAGGGGGTATAAAAGTACAAAGGGTTTAAAAAAAAAGAAAAAGAAAAAGATGTTATTTCACACCAGACTGTCTTTCTTTGACATAAGGCAGCCTTCCTAGCCATTATCAATAATCACTGTTCCAACTGTCTGAGGCATATGCTGGCCTGTTCTGCTACATGAAGTAGCTCTCTGCTGGAAAAGGCATTAATGAGCAGGCAAGAAGAAACTTCTGTGGCGGTGACGGCTGCTCCACTGGATGTTTCTCTCTGCACTAAGCATGTTTTCATTAACTTTCCAACTAACCGATAAAAGGCATGGGACACAGGCAATGGGAAGACAAAATCGTAATCACCGAAATCATCTGTCTGACTTGAAGTGATGTCCTATATGCATATGAGGAAGCATCATTTAGATCTGTGTGCACGCATATGCAGACTTCCTGTCATGCAGTTTAAGTAACTCAACTATGAGTTTATATATTAGCCCACCGTCAGCTTGAAGACTTGGCTACCTTTTTTGATGCTAAAGTTTAAAACAAAAAACTCCTCTTGTAGGAAGTTTCATGTTAGGCCTGTGGCTTAGCAAAATAAGATAATGGGGACAGAGAAACCAACTGTAGAAGGACTGTTTCTGTTCTCTCATTGGTTCAATGCTGCCAATCCTCATTGTTTTATTCAAGTCTCACAATAGCTGTTGTTTCTCTTAAAGCCCCAACTCCTAGAGTCATGTGATTAAGCTGGAATCTCAGCTTTCATTAAAAAATAACGACATTTCTAGCCCTCCTGGCTATGTAGAAAAGCTTGAAAAAGTGATCCCCTAAAGGCTAAATCACCAGAAGACAAATAAAAATATCCCTGGTTTAATATGGTCTAAAACGTCATGATTTTTTTAACCCAATCTCATGATTTTTGGAGCCTGACTTAGGATTTTTAAACCTTTAGGGTTAGCTGTATTGCTGCTGTAAATCTGAAGCAGCTCTACTCACCTCAATTAAATTAAACAAGGGAGAAAATAATCAGGCTAAGAGATGTAACAGCTGTGATTACTCATGAACCAATGCATTAGGAAGATCAAAGATTCATTTTTTTACAAAAATTGTTGGTTCACTTTTTATTTTTTACTGAAACTGAACTGAGAAAACATAGCCCATATTTTCTCCCAGTTGCCTGGTTGGTCTGAAATTCTTGAACACAGTATTAATAATATCAGTGGATGATTGGAGCCCAGTTCATCTCAGAGGAATTTATTCCTGCTGTTGTAGGAGGCTTCAGTCCTTCAAATGTAAGGTTGATTTCCCCCCCACACGATCATACCTGGGTGGAGATGGAGTAGGAGTAAACATGACCTTTTGTTGCAAAGTTCTATCCTGCCCCTAGATTTCATTGCTCAGATCATCCCTATCTTGCTGCCACATGGAACTGCGATGAACAAGAATGATTTTAAAGGTTAAACAACTGAATCTTCTGTCATGTTTAAAAAAAAATAGGCAGACAAAGAGTACTACAAATCAGGCGAAATGACCTCTCAGCAGAAGCAGAGGGCAAAGGTGTACACAGCATTACCCTGTTTGGAACACAATACAGAGACTCTGTTCACACAGTAGGATTCTGTAGAGAAAACAATTGTCTTAATCACAACCCCTGGGAGCTCGCAACTTTTAGGCACTGGTTTGTACCAGGAAATGCCAGATCTTGGCAGCAAACATGTTACCAATACGTATGATTAAAACAACAGTATTCTATGTATGTGTATTATCTCCAAGGCCAGAGGAAAAGGGAAGCTAAAAATATCAAAGATTCTCTTCAGAAAAGAGGCACAAAAGCTATGGACAGTCTTAGTTGTATTACGTCTTTGACCAGCAGTGCTCCTTTAAAAAGATCTAAGTGGTACTTGTTGCACAAAGAGGGTGTAAATAGGAACTCCAACTTATTGAAGCAAGGAAGCTGGGGCTCCAAGCATTATCTGGACACTTCAAAGTCTTTCCCACTCTCTCTCTCTCTCTCTCACTCACACCCTTCCTCACCTTTACTCCCCATGAAAGCTGAAAACATCCAGATAACTATGTATGGGAGAGTCAACACCTCCTGAGTTCTAATCTCATCTCTGACAGGGACCTCCCTCAGTTCCTTGGAGTAAGTCACTTAACTTCCATGGGCCTCATTTTTTCCACCCTTCAGAATGGGTATAATAAGAAACAATATGAGTGGTTTGCCACTATAGGTACACCAGTATATATATACTATCTCAGCAAAACACCCTTATATTGGCACAGCTTATATGGCAAAGCTGCACTTTTACTGATATAGTTTATTCCCCCACGTTACCCACTACTGAGTGAAACAAGCCTCTCACTCCCCTTCAGCAGTTGAAGATAGATGGCATTAAAAGTGGGCCTTGGATAGTCTATATTATACTTACCATGGAGAGGGCTGACACCAGGGCTTGGCATGGAGTAATAAAAAAGGATGCAGTCTGATTTGGTGAATTAGCCCGTGGTATGATGCAGTTGCCATATGTACTAGGTGCCAAATTTTAAATGGAGCAGAGTGACCTGACCCTGACCTTTGGCTTGGACTGCTAAATTCAGTCTCCAGGGAGTCTTTCTAGCCTGCAGCATGTTTTAGAGCTGTGAAGAGAATAACTGTATTCACCTGGGGGTTATTGACAACAGAACATTTGTTTTCACTTAAGCTGAAATCTAAGGAGAGCTTTGGGAAGACTTAGCTTGTCATTCATTCCAAGAACAGGTTTTGTGACTCTTCTTATACAGGTGTCTTGGACCTCTGTAACTCTACCCTGGCTGACCACAAATACCTGATGATGCATTTATTTTAAAAAGCAGGATGCTAAATTCTCACTCCACTAATCTGCACTACCCATGATTTCCAAATCAATACACAAAAGAGGCACCCTTTCTCCCACTGCTTACCAAAGGTTTCACAGTAGCTTTACAATGCTTCCTATTACCAACACTTCACTATTTTTAATAAACATACTCCAGAACATGTACTAATTTACAAGCAGTATCATAAATAATTTAAACTATGCCTGAAATGAACTAAGCACATTTTTTGATCCCTGCTATGAATTGCTATGCTATGCTGGTTGTTTGCTTTCTAATTAAAAAAAATGTAATTGTTCGCAATGGGTCATTACAGCAAATTAGTGAGGTTAGACTACGGAATTAAATATAGGCTAATTTCAACTGTAATCTTGGTAATGGTAATGTATAATCAGTGTATCTATTCTAGTCAAGTTCTCATACTGCCCCCATAATTGTGGTATCTGTGCACCTGCCGTAACTTAAAACCTCAACATTTGGTATCGAATTTGAACTCAAGGCCTTTTGCACTTCAGACTAGAACCAGTTCCCCCTAAAATGTCCTAACCACTTCAAAGATACTCAGTCAATGTGATCAGCAGATCGTCTGAAATAAATATTAGCTCTAGGCAAGAGTAACATCAGGGATGGGCAAGAGTGGATGGGTTTGAAATAAGGCAAAAGAAATATGAGGGGCTGAGAGTTCAACTAAAAACTTTTTTGAGTTTAGGTTCTGCTCAGGAAAGACTGTGATAAAAGGAAAAAGAGGAGAACTCAGGGCAAAAAGTCAAAAGAACAATTAAATGCAGGATATATATTGAATTCAGGTCATTTACTAGTTTTGGGGAAAGGTGGAGATTTTTCTATCCCTGGTACATCAGACAAGCTTCCTTCTAGTTAACTATAAATATATTTTTATTTTAAAGGAACTAAGTTACCCCTGAAATTCATCAGCGTATGTTTAAATTACAGTTAACAAAGGTTTACAACTGTGAACTAGTTTGGCAAATCGCACATAAAAAAAAAACCAGTTTGTGAGGTTTGGAGAACACCTTGATCTCCAGGAGACTGGTCCATTCCTTAGAACAATAATAAATCTTCCCATTATTACCAGAGTGGAGGAAGGGAGAGGAGCTCTGGTAAACTGTGGTTTCATACAAGTTACAAATAGAAAACTTCTGTTCTGCGAGCTAAGGGGCCATATTAGGACACATACTTCCAATAAGATCTCTTTTCTTACTATGGTCTCATAGCTCACCCAAATTCAAATCGTCTCTTTTTCGGATCCTCACCCATTTTGTGCATCACTATAACACAAATAATTATATACAAAAACCAGTACTGAAAGAATTTTATTAAGGTTGCAAAGTCAAGTTCTCAAATGTGAAGAAATCTCAGCATTAAAGTTGCCCATGCAACCTCAAGTTGGCCTTCTTTTGCATAGGCATTTATGGTAGAGTCTTTAATTACATCAGAACTGGGGGGAGGGGAGGGACAGTGGGGACTCTCACCCTCCACAAAGTAAATATTGTGGGGGCTGCACCCCCATGTGAACTTGTGCATTTGTGGGAGCTGGGGAAGGTGAGAGTGGGACCTGGAGGGGCTCCTGCAGCTGGCGTGGCACCTATGATTAGGGCAGGGAGCAGCTAGGAACTGCTGGAACGGTCCCAATTCCCAACCTGGAGCCAGCTGCACTCCCTCCACCCCCCCATTCACAGAAAGCTTCCGCCTCCCCCCTCGCCCCAAATTACACATTTTTTTCATAAAATCCAGCTCCACATTTTACCCCAGTTCCTTATCCCAGGGTTAGTCCCTCAACCCCCACCTAGCACCTCTGCTCATATACCAGTCCCAGGTCCCCCACTCTCCCCAGCCCCTTTTCTAAGGAAGTCAGCAGGAGGAACTGCAAGTAAAGTCCTACTCAGTCTCTGCAGCACGGTCAGTAAAGATGGAGTCTTAGGAGAATTTAGCTGCCAAACTCTAACAAGGTTCAACTCTACTGAGCATGTGCAAACAGTGTTTCAGGGGCTCATAACTTGGCCAAATCTGGACAGACCTGGGGATGGCAACAGTCATATCCTTGCTCTCAGGGACACCCCTGACAAATTTCAAGTCCATATTCCAAAGCACAGACACACCAGAGCTTCTTTAATGAAATGGTAGCAAAAGATTGTCAACATTGGAAAAATTATGGTGGTTTTTTTCCTAACCTTGTTCTAAGAAATGGCTGAACCATTTTCACTGAAATTAAAGAAAGTAATTCAGCCTGAGGCAGACAACCAGCAAGGGAAATTTCATCCTGAATGAAAGTTATAAGCAATTGAAAATAGAGTCTTATAATGGAAAGTGTCAGGCATGCTTAATTTTAGGTGTCGCCACCTAACAACAGGAAAGGAGGAAAAGATTTCACAGGGTGATGATAAGAGGAGGAATAAAAGGTGCTTCACTCCCAATTCCCCCAAATAAACAAGAAAACTGTGTTTTTAGGATGCACGGTAAGCTCCATTAGAAGTTTTTGGAAGGGAAAGAAAGCAGCTGCACATGACAAAGATAAATGTTTCAAGGAAAAATTGTGCAGAGATTAAACAGGATTTTCTGCACCAATCTCCAGCCTTGAACTTTATACTTATACAAATATACAGAAAGGCAAGCATCTTTTACTCAGTCATTGCAGCTTGGGAAAGGTGCTGGAGTAAATCTTAGGAACAAACGAAGTAATAAGAAAAGCCTGTCGTGTGGCACAGAATGGAGCAAAGGATGCAGTGAAATACTGATTCATAAGCAACACCTCTGAACCTGCCAGTGGGAATGTTATTTCACAGCACCTCTCCATTCCTACCAGCAAGTGAAAGCAGCATTTAAGAAAGCAACAGTGCTTTGCAAGCCTTCCTTCACTGTCACAGGCCCACATCCAGCTATTTATTGGATAACTCATTTGCTCCTACCTGAACTTATTTTGTGCATCTATGTCTACTCAGATTACAGGGATAGCCTATCAACCAGGGTTTTTTATTTATGGTAATTCATAGCTGTAAACCGTGTCTCTATGTACAGGGATTATTACAAAACATAGCTACTATATAAAATAACTGTTCTCTACACCTCTCCTTCACATTAACCCCTATGATCATCGTTCTCCAACTATCTGGGGCACATATATGAAATATTATATTATTATTATTATTATATTATATATATATGAAATGCCTCAGGGGAATAGGCTGTACAGGATTTCCAGCATAACCCTACAAGGATTTCTTTTGTAACCTAGGCTATACTTTCAGTTCCAACTATCTAGGACATTTAAGCCACATCCTCTGCTGCAACAAGAGTTATTTTTCGACTTTACGAAGCTCCATTTGCAAATACATTCACCAGCGAAACTTTTCAGTACTTGAATTCCTGGCCAGAAAGTGAGGCAAATCCTCTGCTCATGCTCAATTTGAAACAGATGCTCCTTCAAGGGGTGTAAAACTTTTGCCTGGAAACATGTCAAGTCAGGACCTTGGCCTGTATTCATTGACCTCTGATGTCAGAGATTAGATAATGCATGAACGGACGTACTTTCAACAGAACTATGGTGTGCTGAGAAACACAATAAAGAGCACACACAGATCATGACAATCCTCAACATATAGAATTCCCTGAATGGGATTATCCTGTGAGAGAAAATTTCTTTGGTATGTCCCTGTTTTTCACACTGAGCTCACTGACTCAGTGGTTAAATAATGTATGGAAACCTACCCCTCATAAAAAAAAATCCCACCCATTCACCCAAGGGGTACATAAAACTTTCCATTTAATTCCTTCATAGAGAAATGCTATAGCTTCCATAGGCTATTGAAGGAATGCACAGTTTCCAATACTCAAGAATCAGTACAAAACAACCCTCATTTTCTCTTCTAAGGTGCTTTTCTTGCCTTGCATTACAACTTGAAATCTTTTACAAAAATGATCAAGCTCAACATCTTCAGTGTTTAAGAGAAAGCCAGATCATACAAAACAGAGTTGGGTTTAGATTTAAAAGCAGAAGTTGATACCACATTAAAAAAAATTAACTAGTAACTGAAAAAAATTTCAAGATACAAAGGGGAACAACAGCCAAGTACTCTAAACTCAAAATCACAGTCTTGTACCAATAGCCAAGATTTCTCATATTAAGCATATTGGCTTCTCAACTTTCCAGCCCTATTATGTTAGCTTGTAAAATATGTGTTATCTTGTAAGCTTTTTGGTACAGAGACTGTGTTAGTTTATGCTTTGCAAAGCACTATGTGCATTTACAGCATTATATAAATGTCTCAGATAAATAATTTGCATGCATTAATTCCTTGAAGCCAGATTATATGTAAATTCCACAGTACTAGTAAGAAATGCCTATCCACAGCAAGGTCAGAGCCTATTTCAAATGGATATAGGACCAGTTCTGTAACACTGGTGCAAAAGATACCATGTTAGCTTCATTAGCTACAATTTTTGATTGCAGCAGTTAACAGGAAAATCCCATAGTTTTTATACTATTTACACTGAGTTCTGCTCATGCTTCTGGTGCAAGTCTGTCCTGTTTTATAATCATTTCCCCATATTCTATAACCAATAAGATTATATGGCTGGCCCTTGCTTTATTTCTAGTTTTATTACCCTATCCCTTTTATCTCTCTGCTTCCTTCTAATGTCTTATCTCACGCTCCAAACACAAGGCAGACATCAACAGAGTTCTGCCCAGGGAAGAGCTCTGACTGCTGGATGCCAGAGGAGCAAAAGCTGTCCCCACTGTGTCCATGCTTGATTTCATCACCGTCTGACAGTCTTCTACACCAGTGCATAGCGCAAGTCCCAGCTTTTATCTGAGCACTTGCAGTGAAAATTCAGATCACAAAGTTATCCCAGAAAGCTCCCTCTATGCATCATCTCCAGCCTTTCCAATGAGAGGGCAGCAGCTGTGCAGAATGACCCCTTTTCCTCTGGTTTACTGAGCTTTGGAAATTCAACATCTAAGTCATTGTTTATGCCATCAGAAGCCAGATCCCAGAAGACAGAGTTGAAAACATTACGGCTGCCTTTCTGAAACAGCTGATCTGCACAGGAATCCCGGGAATCATAGAACATTAGAGTTGGAAGGGACCTCAGGAGGTATCTAGTCCAACCCCCTGCTAAAAGCAGGACTAACCTCAGCTAAATAATTCCAGCCAGGGTTTTGTCAAGCCGCAGCTTAAAAACCTCTAAAGATGGAGATTCCACCACCTCCCTAGGGAACCCATTCCAGTGCCTCACCACCCTCCTAGTGAAAAACTTTTTCCCAATGTCCAACCTAGACCTCCCCCAAATCAGGTCAGTGGGTTCCCTCCAATTCCCCCACTAATGTACTGAAGACCACCAGACACAGATTACCTAGGATCATTTAATTATGTGCAAAAACAGCTGCAAAGCTTCGTGAGGTACCTTGAGGGTTTTAATTTTGGGGATCTAGGGAGCGAAGGAATTAAACACAGACAGGCTGGTTTTGGGATGGTTTTTGATCTCTCTCTCTCTCTCACGCACGCACACGCTTCTTTTATGAGCTTACTTCTCATAGCTTGTCTACTAGGACAGCATTACTGGGTCTGGGCTGGCAATATTCACACCTTTAAAGAAAAAGAGAGAGCAATATACTTTCTCCGGATCTGTGTTCACTGGCATATAAGGGAAGACTGCACATTCTTCTATGTTAAATGATGCCTGTGGCAGGGGACTGTGTTGGGGGAGGCAGGGGACGGGGAGACGTGACATGTTATTGGTGACATTGGGTAACTCTTGATCCCACTGAAGTTAGTGAGGATTTGACCATTGACTTCTATAGGGCCAGGATTTCACCCATTATTTTTATTAGGTGTGTCTGAAGAATGGCGGATATCACCTTCCAGTGAAACTCAGCACCTTTATTCTCATAGGGCCTGGTCCTATGAGATACTGAGTTCTCCAACTGGCTGCACTTCGATTGGAAGTAAGAACTCTCAGCACCTTGCAAGAAGGCTCTGGGCTACCCCCCCACCCCACGGGGGTTTGTGTGTGTGTAATATCTCCCATTTCAGGACTGCACCAAACAAATCTCATGCAGGAATTACTGTTCATGTGGTTTTTGTTTGGTTTTGTTTTTCCTTGAATTGTATTTCTGGAATATTTTTGCTTTGTAAGGTCATTTTCTTGCATAGCATGCAATATCTAATTATTTGTGCACTTTTTTTAAACTGACATTTTGCCCAGGCTTAAGGCTACAAAACGCTTATTCAAACCATCCTTTTAGCTTCATTGAGGGCTCTAGTGCTGCTAACATTTTAAAACAAATAAATATAAAAAGGAAAGGTATAATTAGCTGGAACAGGCAACTCTTTGTCCTATGGATGTATGCGCACACAGTTACACACATTTACTTTACCCTCTCCATTATGGTGTTTCCTGTCTGAAGGACGTTGCACAAAAAGACTTGAAGACAATGCTTAGCTTGAAGATATGATTGGCTCTTCAAAGGAACCTAAGGGAGTTAGGTACCCCAAATCCCACAAAATGTCAACAGGAGTAGATGCCTAACATCCTTTGCTTCCTATGAAATCCCCAGCCTTACTGGACTAAGAAAAAAAAGAAAACCTTGCCTAAAAGCAGGAATCCACTAATTAAAGAGAAATGGCTTATTTGTCTTTGTTTCTGAAGCACCAATCCTCTACTTCTGAAAACACAAGTTTCTCAGAATCTATCTATTATGGTAGTGACCTAAGCAACTTAAATATTACAGTTTTTGGTCAAAATCTGCTCCTTATTTAACCGACTGCAAATGTGCAAGCAATTACTGAATGGGTCACATTTATTGAATAAAAGCACTTAGGCATTATGTTTACAAAGGCTCAGAAACATTAAAATCCAGTGAAAAACAATTATTTTTACAGAATACATCTGCAAGCAATATGGAGTCATTTTGTTTTTGTAAATTTCTCCGTAATAGACTTATAGTTGGTGTGGAAAATGTTCACATCACGTCAGTGAGTTATTTTGAAATGCCAAACTTAATAAATGAAAAATTATTGCAAATAATATTGCAGCCCTTCAAAAAAAAGCCAAAATGCCAATGGTTTCCTGACTAGTCAATCCTCTTAAGGTTGGCAGGACTCTTCAGACTAATCAGGAAGAGTTAGACAAATAGTTATTTTATTACTGGGACTGTCAAATAAATCAGGCTCTGGTCAGCAACTGTTTCTGATCCCTGCATTCTGGCTGACTTGCTTTTCCATAAAACTGAGGCTAACTGTAACACAGAGATCTGTGTGTGGGGGGTGTGTGTGTGTGTGTCTAGAACAACATATAAGCTTTTAAGCCTCCAAACAAAATTCTCTCCAAACTTGGGCCAGCATTTTTCTTGGCTTCTCCAGGTTTGTGCTGTGGAATATGGCTCAGAGAGGACCAGAAATGCTTTATAACCCACCAACTTCAATCAATGTTGTTATTCTTAGAGGAACTGTGGAGTTCAGTTCACAAAGGGTAGCGTGAGCATAATGGTTTAAAGGACATTGTCTATTGAATTAGGCCTCAAACTCGACCTCTTTTATCACTTGATTCTTCTGGGAACTTCAGGCAAGGCTGTTTTCTCCAAGAATGCCTACTTTTTGCTTAAGCGAAATGAATGCGCTTGAGTTACAACTACAGAGCAGGGCCACAACTGAGGATTGCAGAATAGAAGAATTTAGGAAAACTAACCACAACAAAGTGTTGGACGTGCTATGCACCTATTCTAAACAAACCTGTGCATGCAGTGAAGTTTCATGTGAGTAAAAACTAAGGCCCCAGTTTAGCAAAGCATTTAACGGTATGTTTAAATCCACTTTTATTCAGCATAGTACTTAAGCACATTTAAGTATGTAAGCTTTAAATTTAGACATGTTGGACATAAATGACACAATCTGGATTGGATTGGATAGGGCAGGACACAGGGCCAAATCCTGATGTACCTACTTAGGCTCGGATTTAGCAGTCTGGATTTCCCTATTGAGCGAAGGACTTAAGCACAGCAGTCTGGATTCCCCTATTGAGCAAAGGACGATGTGCTTAAGTCCTTCGCTCAATAGGGAAATCCAGACTGCTAAATCAGAGCCTAAGTAGGTACATCAGGATTTGGCCCTGTCTCCTACCCTATGCAATCCAATCTAGATTGTGTCATTTATTTGCACCACACAATATTGGTTTGAAAGTGAACCAACATTTGGGGAAAACCTTTAAATTAAGGCCTATCAGCACTAGGGTTTGTAACTGCGTTTGAACTATTTAAAAAAATGGTTATAACACAGATTTTATACACAAACCAAACAGTTGAGAACTGTGTTTAAGATCATCAAGGCAAAGACTCTCTTTGTTTTTGTGTACCATCTAGCACAAAGCACACTGGTAACAACGAAAAATCATCAGTAATAAGATAATGCTAAAGTTTTGCTAAGAGGATGGAATATAGTAAGGTGTGGGGTGGGCAAGCAAGCTGGATTAAAAACACCCCTTTCCACACTGGACAGTGAAAGCGTTTTAAAACCATGCTGGCCACAGGTGTTTGACAACTATGTACAAACACTTGTAGCTACAGCAGCACTGTTCTTAATTAATATGAATTAACTTTTAATACAGATCAGTTTTAGGTCTAATTGACTTAACAGTGTCTCTATAAATAACTATTCATCTAGCTAGCTGGCAGTTTACTCTGCTTGCACATGTCTCAATATGGAAAGACAGCACAACAGGCATCATCTTTTTCTTTCCCCTACACCACGCAGTTTCTTCTTCCACCTGCCATTTCATACAGTGTTGACAGATAGCAAGTCTCTATTATTGGTGACAACATTGCTGTTACAGAGACAAAGCCTGCAATGCCACCGGTTGGGATTTGCCTCCTGAAACACAACTTTCAGGAGGGAGGAGTGGAGAAAGGCCAGAGAAGGGGAAGAGAGAGAAAAAACAGAGTTTTGCAGTTTACATAAACATCTCTTCAGTCATTTGAAATTGCTTAGCAGACAGAGCTGTCACAAACTCATGGAAAGAAAAGTGCCCTTTGCTTAAATAAAATGTTGCTACATGTGAAAATAAAAGTGAATTGCAAAAAGCTGTTTTATAGGATGGACTCATGGTGTGACCAGCTGAAGAGAGAAGTAGGAAGAGCCAGTTCAGAGAAATCGACCAGGAAAGAAACCCTAAATTTTTAAGTTGGGGTTAGGACACAATCATTGCCTTGTGCACATGCCATCTATCATATTGATACAGAATGCTGTCTCTTTCCATTTGGAGTAGAGCTCTTTACATACACAGCGCTAATTATTTACCAGTTATTCTAGAACATATTGGAAAGAAATATCTATACTGAATTGCTATTTAAGAGAAATTGGACTTGAGTAAATGGAACGCAGGGGAACACTTTATTGTATTTCAGCTGTGTATGAGTTAATGTTAAACAAGAAGGGAGGCTTCATGCTGTATGGCATTTGCGTAAATATTAAAAGAACCCATACTGACTGATTGCATGACCAAAAAAAAAAAGGCTAACTCCCAGTACATGTCTAAGTGTATAGGACTCTCCAGATAATCACCCCTTCACTTTACACTTAAGTATTTAACTTTGGGTAGCATTACCGCAAAGCCCATCCATCCAAAATGAACTCCTTATACTACCAATAAAATGTCTAACTCCTCATTCACATAGCAATAAATGTACTTGTTACGCAGAAAGTACAAGAGGCAGCATGGTGTAGAGATCAGAGTTGGAGACTGACAGCAAGGAACTACTGTCTCTGCTACTAATTGCTTTTGTGGTCTGGAGCAAGACAGTTTACCTCCATTTCCCTATCTGTAGCATGCAAACCATACCTATAATTACATGGATATTGAAAGGATGAATCAATGTTTGTGCAGTGCTTTGAAAATATGCACAATAAGGAATAAATGTCTTACTTTTACACACAGTATATTTTCCCTTTCCTTCCTCATTCTCATATATATTAGATTGTGGGGGTGAGCAGGGGTTATATGAAAAGAAAGGTTTTACTCATCCACTTAAATCACACTGCCCTTCCATCTGCTCTACACTGTACACCATCACCTATTGTCATGGCGTGAGTGGATTCTTGAATACTTAAAAGTGCTAATGGCTGTTGGTAATGATTATGAAGCAGAAACGAAGCCAAAGTTTCAAAGAATTGTGGAGACTTCAAAAGGCTACAAATAACTAGGAATATTATTTTGACTCAACACAGATATATGCACTAAAAAACTGCCATTTCTACCAAATGAGCTTTCCTTCTGGAGCCACCTTTTAATTTGTTGCAGTTGCACAAATGATCTCTTACAGCACTGTGACTTAGAGTTCAAAGGAAAAAGTGATCAGAACAATATCTTGATACTCCCACCACCTTAGAACACTTAAGAAAACAAGCTTCAAGTTCTCAGCAAAAACAAGTGTAACATGCCAGACATTATGAATTTGAAATCAAACAAACCCAAAATGTATTCTGGTTTAGCTAAAAGTTCATTAATTTTCAAGGAATGCCTGTCACTATTAAAGAGAATAAATGTACACAAGACAAATGTCCAGTGATTAGTTTTCGCTAAGACTGCCTGTAATAATAGCGTAATAATAATAATAGAGGAAGTGGTTATATCCTGGGACTGAATGAGGCGATCTGGGATTCTAGTCCCTACTCTACCACTAATTCTCTTGTGTGACCACAAGCATATCACTTATTTTCTGTGAGCCTCATCTCATTCACCTGTAAAATGATGACAGTGATGTTTACTCATCTTTGTAGCACACTTTGAGATATCTGGATGAAAAGTGTCCTATAAGCAGAAACTTTAAATTAGTATGAGGTATTTGTATTCCAGTAGTGACTACAACATGCTAAATCTCCTCCACCCATACAGCAGGGTATCATCCCTGTCCTTAAAAACACAGAGGAAGAAAAGAAGCATCATAAAATAGAATACATTAAAATAAATATCAATTATCCCCAAATGCACACCAGCCTAGCTATTATCTCGTTGGCCCCATGGCAGAAGTCGGTATTGAGAAGGGATCTGAAGGCAGGTATGTTCATGGAGGGCACTCCCTGTGATGTGAAATAACAGCAGAAAACAGTGGTGGGAGAGGTGGACCGAAAGGAATAAGAGGCTGGTATTGTTGGTACAGTGGAAGAGGAGTGGGTGACGCATTAGAACAAAAAGGGATCAGTGGACAGAGACAGAGCTGAGAGGGGCCTTGAAAAGGAGGACAGGATCCCAGCATTTTATGTAAAAGAGGATTCCAGTGGAGGCACTGAAAGAAGGCTGGAGGAGGGTGCTGTCCTAGCAGGGAGGCAAGCTCTATAATCATTCTAATAGGCCTTCCTCATTAATAATTACTACAATCCTAAAAACAGGCAATTCTGTTTCCTTCCCCTGCCCATTTCACCTGGGTTCTGTGGGGATACGAGGGAGAATGAGGGGCAGACAAAAGTTTAGACAAGAATAAGAGACTCATGGTCACCTATTAACTGTGGTCTGATTGTCCATGATACACAGTGGTGCATATCATATATCACAGGGCAGGCTTGAGCAATTAATATAAATAAATAGTTCAGAAAGCATATTTATATCCAGAAGTAAGAGATTGCTTAGGTTTTGAGAGCTGCAGACGCTACAAATTAAACTTTGATCTACTGAGTATTACAAACCTGGTTTATATATGAATGGGAACCCTTTCAATTTTAGCCTATTGCTTTTCATTTTATAATATTCCAGCTAGCTACACATGCTTGATTATCTTTAAAATGCTTATCAGGTTGATTCCATTAAATAATAAATGAATGTGTTTAAAGGGAATGTAGACTTTTCCTGTCAACTAGTAGTTATACACAAGGGCATTTGGGGCTGATCATTCTTGTTGAGCAGCATGTCTAAGACTTAAATAATCTGAATGATGCATTGACAATAATCGGCCTGCTAATACAAACTCTTAGTCACATAAGTAGTTTGTTCCACTGAGGTCAGCAGGACCAGTCAAGGGACTAAAGACTCCCAGACTTACTTTTTAGAAGGGCTCAGCACCCACCACTCCAACTGAATTCAACTAGAGTTGTGGACATTCAGAACTTTTGAAAATCGGGCTCTATTTGCACAGATAAAGATTTGCAGGATCACGCCCTAGTGATGTTGTTATTTTGAATCTTAAGTTTAATGTTCTTGGAATTCCCTTCCAGCGTTACTTGCACGAAGTTCCTCAGTGTTGACTACTGAGAAGCATGTGAAAATATAAACTTCAGTGACTGTGCTTAGACTACAGGGATTAGACCTACATTTGATGCATTAGTATCCTTAACTGTTGAGGTTTTTGGGAGGGGATTTTGCCCTTTGGTTTGGGGGCTGACTGTCAGACACTGGACAAGCATAGAATGTGGTGGGTATCTTGGCAGGATACCCTGGCTGATTAAAATCTTGTAGGAAGAACAAAGCTGAATAAAAGTGAATTGAAAAGATATTTCAAATCTGTGCCAATTACTTGCCCGTTGTGTGAATGCTACTGATCCAACAAGACTGAAACCTGAGGCAGGCAGTGGATAAATCAGCTCAATGTTGATGACTCTACAATACTACAGAGTAATCCAAATGCCCACAGCTATAAGCATTTAACACATATCAATATACAGTATCTTTTTCCCCATACAGAAAGATTCCATCCTAACCCTGGCATTTTTACAGCCTATCTTTCGCTGTAGCTCAATTGTGAAAGACCTTCAACTAATTTTTAGGGCATTTCCAGAGAATGGAAACCGATTGAGAGAAGACGACTAATCCTTGAGAAAATGATTCTGCTTTTTCTTTGGAACTTTCTTTTGTTTTTTAATTTTAATTTTAATTTTAAAAACCTAAT
Source organism: Mesoclemmys tuberculata (assembly GCA_007922155.1). Lineage (NCBI taxonomy): Eukaryota > Metazoa > Chordata > Testudines > Chelidae > Mesoclemmys > Mesoclemmys tuberculata. The sequence continues at coordinate 3,391,340 of ML675640.1, forward strand.
TTTAATAGGTTTCTGTCTCTCACCCGCATGAGCCCAGGGAATGTTTCTAATAGTTTTCAGCTCTTTTGCCATGTGATATTGTACACATCGCATCTGGTTTTATAGCTCCATTGGCAAAACACTGTTTATCTGGACAACTTAATCACTACCAAGAATTTAAAGAATATTTTCATAGAGTGAAAAACTCAGAGGAAAGACTACTTTAGGGCAATTCAGCCAAGCTGTTGGAAGAGCAGCAAAGGTGAGCCAGCTTTGTAAATCCATTAGGCCTTCCTTCCCCAGCTACCCCAATTTAAGTCTTAAAATGCAAATGACTTTCTCCTTGGATGTGAACTTGATTGTAAGGATTTTGTTTTGTTTCTCTCCTCACTATGAAAGACAGAAGGGATAGCGAGTGAGCCTTTAAACTCTCAGTTCTTAAGGCTGTTAATATTTCACATTGCCAGCAGGGAAAGGAATTAAAACTGCCAGCAGCTATCCAGATAGATTTAAAAATCTCCTTCCCTCCCTCCTTCCCTTTTTCTCTCTGCATCCCTTGGCTTCAGAGAATATTTTCCCCGCAAATTGGTTTTAAATTAAAGGAGGTGATGAAAGCAATGTGCCGTCTCAGCATTTTCCCAGGTGCACTTAATCTAATTTCATTAAGGAGATCAGGACAGATGATCGCTACAGTCGAAACATTAAGTCTGTCCATTTTTGTATAAAAAACCATTAAGTCTGTCAAAGTGTCGGCGGGTGGGCTGTTTATTATTGGAGATGAAGGCGCGCTTTGCTTCCCCAATAAACTGTCAGGAGCAGTATACCACAAATTAAGTCAGCTGCTGCCAAAGATTTAGGCAAAGATCTCCAACTAATTTTGACACAGGTGTGAGAAGGGCCAGGGAAATAGTGCTCTTAACTAGGTCTGTGAGGTTTAAGAACTAAGTTTTTCATGTATATCTGTATGACTTTTGACAAACTTCAAGCCAACACAACATAAACATTGGGATGGGACACCAAGGGGTATGGTAAAGCCGAGTAAATGAAGGTCATTGGATTAATGTGATTTTAAACTTCAATATTCCAAATGGCTATAAATTGGCACTGGGCTCTAGTAAGTACTGCAAAGCTTCAAACGCTGAGTTTACCACCCTTTTACCTACACTGCATTCTGCTCAGTCCTATCATCTTATTCTTAAGCAGAAATGAACTCATAAAAACGTCATTCTTTTCCATTTCTTTGTTTTGTGTTTTCACAACTTTCAATACACTGTGAAGTTCGATGCGTGGGTAATAATAAAAGTATCACACAAAATTAGAGGAAACCCAACAAAACACAGAAGTAAAACAAACTTCTTTAAAAGCAAAAAAAAAAAAATCACATTGAGTTTTCAGGAATTACAAAGCTTAACGTGATCTATTAGTTCAGAAGGACATCTTGTTTCTAGTCAAAAATGCAGTTTGGTTAAATTTAGTATGAGAGAGAGTCAGGAGATCATGAAATGTCATTACAGATCTTTACCTTTTAAGTTACATTTCCTTGACGATATATACACAATAATTCATGATCCCTGATAAAGTGCAAGATTGTTTCAATTCTATCCAGCTTTTTTACCAATCTTGTAAACCACAAGAGAGCAGCTGAAACAGCATCTGACAGGTGTCAAGCAGAATCTCCCAGCCAACAGGTACATTCTCATTCATCCTATTTGTTGATTGGCGGTGACACATGAATTCTCAAAGAAGGTGAGGCAAATGTAACATCTTGTCTTCAACACTGACCTATGTACCAGTCCAGAGGTGACTCGTAACTCTTGGGGGGCGGGGAGGACACAATTTAAAAGGTTGGGGAGCCAAGGCACAGAGAGATTAAGGGACTCCCAGGGTTACACATTATGTCTGTGGCATAGGAGGAATTGAACCTAGGTGTCCCATGACCCAGGCCTTCCTTTCTACAGAGTTCTATAACCATGATATCAGTTAACAATGGAATGCCAGCACAGACTAATAGATACAGTAGAGTGCGGTGGCTCAGCTCTTTGCATGACGTCCCTAGACTTTAAAGCTGTCCTAGTAGACAGAATGGAGTAGCACACCTAGAACTCATTTCTGGATAAAGTAATCAAGAAGCAGTGGGGGGAGTCTCCAGCAATATTTACTATGATTGCTTCATTTGTGAGATATGGTTCTGTAGCTCTGCCAGCCTCGTGTGGACTCACGGGAACCACACTTTGCAGTCTAGGAATTTCTAGTTACTTGTTCCCCAGAATACTTTTAATGGGAAGCCAAAGAGGATGCATTAGGCACTGGACATAGGGGGGGGGGCGCATTGAGGATAAAAGCTTATGACACTGTCAGGCGGCCTGAGAAGTGAACAAAGGGTTAGGTTTGGTATGGGAACTGACACAGATTTGGATGGGTATTTACATTGCCAATCTCTTATGCTATTAAAAAATTTCAGCTGATTATGGAGGGACACTGACGAGCTACAAAGGAAGTTCTCCATTCAGTATTCCTTCACCAAATGGTAAAAGCTGTAAGGCTGAACCTCAAAGACAGAATAGAAATTAATGGTGAAAAATGGGGAGGGGGAGGAACCCACCCTGGGGAAAAAGGAGTGGGTAAAAGATTTATCTGAAAATCATGTGATTACATTTTGGGAATATTTTTGCTCCAAGAAGCATTTTAAAAGTGACCTCTGCAAAACTGTTACATCACCCACAATTGTAGTAGCTCTCTGTGTACTTGTGTACGTCTGAACACTTTGGGCAGTGCTGACATTGTAAACTATTTGGAGCAGGGACTGCAAGCCCTCATATACTTATACGGTGCTGAACATACTGTCAGCGCCCAGTAGCAGGATGAAGTTGAATCTGAAGAACTCAATTATGGTATGTGAATAAGGTCTAAAAAAGGGCTACAAAGGATCCTGAAGCAAACTTACTGTGCTTTTGCAAAGAGCTGTGAAAACGCTATTTTGGCAACTCCACCAAAGCCCTTTTTTAATTTTCACGTCAAGCTCAGATATTACTTACTTGAAGCTCTCCTACTGTAGCTAGAACACAAAACTGAACCACAGCATAAACACATAGAGAACATTTAATTAACTTGAAAACACAATGTCATTTTTTCTATGTCTTATTTAGTACCACATTAAATGAAGAAATGCCTGATATCTAACCCTTGATTTGGAGAGCTTGCTTACACTCAGGGTCCATACAATTAAACTGACAACCCGTAATTTCACACACAGCAGACAGAAGCCCAAGAATGAAAGAACATGAACGCTGAATTATTTCAAAAGAAAGAAATAGGTTGGTTTTTTTTAAACACAGACTTGAACATTGTTATTAAAAAAATCAGAACATTTTGGTGTAATGAGCAGAGCTTACTCATTCTCTTGTTTTACGCAACTTGACTTTTGGCTTTCTGCAGAACGCCATTTAACAGAGCACATTACCAAGCTGCTAGCCACTTTTCATAGTGATGCTAAAGCAGGTAAGAGACAATAAGTGGAACTGTTGATGGTTTATATTACTCTATTATGTTAATGTTCACTAAAGTATGCCATAAGCTCTCTCATTACATGTGTATAAACCAATTCTCTGTGGTGTTATTCCTGTGCTAAATGCTATAACTACATAAATCTTGAATTAATGGAGACTTTATAGTTCCTGAAAATGAAGGGTAATTGCTATCTGTTAATGCTGTTGTTGCTATTAAAGGAGTATATATTTTCGGTAACAATGTTTATGGACCATGAGCCTCACACAGCAGCTACTGCAGTGTGGAACATAGTGTGATACCGTTACCAGACAAACTCTCCTCTACTTCCCACTTCCCACTTCCCATATCACACACACACACACACAAATGTGATATACCCTCCACAGCTACCACAAACTACCTTGTAATTCTCCTAATAATGTCAGAGTCCAAATCCATGCACTTTAATGAATGTAAGGAAGAAGTAATGGGATTCATGGTTTGCAGAGCTTCCTTTGTCTCAATGGTAGAAAAGCTCAGTTTATTGTTTCATTTTTTTTTTAAATAAAAAAACAGTAATTAGAAAGGATGGAAGGTGGGTGTGAGAAAGTATCGCCTTTTTGCTGCCCTTCAGAGTTCTATGGTGAAACACAAGCTTGAGGCAGTGGCTGGTAGAAATTCGCAGAGCTCTGCCTCAGCAAGTGGAAGGGACAGACTAGTTCCTGGCTTGACAAATATACTTACCTGGAGCCTCTGTTCTGTTTAAAACAGCAGAGTCATCATCTGAAATCACTCTCCCTGTCTGCCACCAGACTGCACCTCATGCAACTATAAATATCACTCTTCTGTTCTGGTTCATCTTTCTCATAATTAACTGTGCTCTAACTTGATTACCCTGTGCCACTGCCCTCTAGAGTACTGGATGTGATTGCATAAAGGCAAAAACTATGCGGTGTCCATTTACAGCTACTAATACAGAGAAGAAAAATGACAAATGTTACTCTAACATATGCATTTTTAAAATGTTGGGAGTTCTAACAACCTGTATATTTATTGGCTAAATAAATAAGGGATAAACAGTAGCCCAGTGGATAAAATATGGAATTGGGAGTCAGAAGACTTGAGTTTTATTCCCAGCTGATACCACTGACTGTGTAATTGTGGTCAATTTCCCTGTCCCTTAGTTTCCTCACCGCTAAAACAGGATTGCTGCTGCTACTAACCCACTTTTCTGAAGCAAATTGAGATCTGCTAATGGAAAACACTATGTAAGTGCCAAGTATTTTATTATTGAATGCTATTCTCCATTTAATTAGGGCTAAAGGGGTGGGTGTGTATATATTACATATAAAGACAGCATAAAGAACTTCTTGCTATGCTAATGTTCTGAGAAGTAGAAATATTCCCCAGCATAATCCCTCAGGCTACTACAAGGAAGTCTTTGTTGAGGACACTGAGGCCAGCATTTTCATAGTTCCGTTCTGCATCAGCCAGGGCAGGATTAAGATCTAAAACCAACAGTTATCCACTTAGGTATGACATTAAATGTAAACAGAGCCTGATTCTCCGTGTGCTCCATGAATTCAGTGGGCATTCCACACAAAGGGCACTTGCACTATCAGGCCCATTGGAAAGACTGAAATCCCTCCACTTCAGACAAAATGGAGCTTATGCTTATGTGCTGTATGCACGTCTTTGCTGACACAAACGGCAACCTTACTTAATGCCAGAGACCTATGTAATGAAACTGATGTCTTGCTTCATGTCTTTACAGATCAGACAAAAGCTATAAGACATCACTATTTTTCTCTTTTTAGTACAGAAAGTACTTCTATTAGGCAGAATTTACTAAAAGGAGGAGGTAGTTGGAAGATGTAGGAGACTGGATGGTTGAATTCTAGATAATATGAAATGCTATAATAATGGTATGGAATGCTATAACGGTCTTTCATTTGCTGTAAAGGACAGTAAGTTACCAGCCAAATACAATGCTGCTTCCTCTGAAGGTAACCTCAGATCCCACATTCTGAAAGCTAATCAATGTTGTTCAGATTTCAATTTCTTCACTACAAGGTGAAGTCAAACCTAATCTAACAAACGTCAGTCTCAGATGTAATGCTGCTAGCTGGGTCTACCAGTGTAATTTAGATAATCATTAATAGCATAGCTGTATAATAAAACTACATGTCACTTACAACTTCATCTGAGGTTTGACTGGCAGATCTTTTAAACAGTTTTCTAAATGATCGCTTTTACTTTCTCTGATTGGGCAGTGTAAGAAATGTTTTAACCCCATTGTATCAAGCTTTTGGGAAGTAAATTCCACCTGTTTCTCTGCTGAGAACCACCCTCTGTTATTATTTGTCCTTGTGTGGCAGACAGCCTTAGAAACATATGCTGGGGGGAAAAATGTATGCTGAAAATGTCCATTGTATGTTTCATTCAACAGCTATGATTAAAATATTCTTCTTTATTTAAGACTTTTTGTCAAAATGTATTAGTTGTCTCATTCAGGGAAAATTAAAAATTTGAGTGGACTTTTGAAAGAATGCAATGAAAAAATGAAGGGCACCACGCATTTTCCTGGTTTAAAACACAAGTCAAACTGCCCTCCCACAAAAAAAATCTTAGTTAGCATTAGCTTTCAATGCAGCATCTTGAATTCACTTCTTCCTATGGTTACAGGCCACTGTGCTGCCAAACGGGATAAGGTATTCCAGAACTCAGCTTTTACATTTGTAATGCTGATCCAGAGGAACCTGTGCATGGTGCTGGTTCTCAGGCATGGATACAAGGGACTGGAAAATTCAAGTATAGAAAAGATTTGATGAAGGTTTAACTTGAGACTAATAGCTGCTAAACAGAAGGCTATGGGGAATGTTAACGAATTTAAATGCTTGATGTTCAAAAGTATGTTACAGCTGCTGCTATCAAATGTCTGTTTTCATTGCAAAGGTGATGGTCCTGCACAAGAATGGAGGTCAGTGGAATGAAAGAACACAAGAAGTCCCTATACATATACCAAAACATATTACTATAACCTCCCACTGACTAACGTCCGTATCAAACAAAAAGGTCAAAAAAATCATTGCTGCATGATAAATATGCATGCAACATGACAAAATACTCCCTGACAGTTACCTATCCTCACAGACAGTGCAGTACCAGTTGTCCATCTTCTAAACCCATTACAAATCTGACATGTTCAAAGGTTATTATAAATAAAATATTGGCTCCTGAGGAGTTATCAGAGAAGTCTTTCTCCAAAACAAAAAGATGGTGCCAACACACTGACTTGCGTCCTACACAACCCCAGCACATTAATCAAGGAGGGATAGTGTGTTAGCAACAGAAATCTTGGTGCATGTCTAAGCTTAGGGAAAAGGCTGAAACTATCATATTGCAAAGCAGATGTAAGGCTCTTTCATTCAGTTACTGATATTTCTAAATTTGACAAACACTAAAGGAAGATATGGTATTGTTAGATTCATTTTTATTTTTCTCGTAGGGGAATTTCCAAGGTGGTGAACCATATGGAAAAAGGGAATTCAGTCTTACCTTATCGTCAATATCACTCTCGCTGTCACACTGCAGATTAAAGAGAGAGAGAGAGAGAGAGAGAGAGAGAGAGAGAGAAAAGGCTTTATGAAATATCTGTATATAAATTAAACTCCTGCATCATCATTTAGAATCAGTTAGGTGGCTGCTTAATAGATATTTCAATGTACAGAGAGTACACTTTCACTGTATGCATTTTAAATTGCCAACATAAATTAAAAATGCGAAGAAAAAGCATATTTCTCTCTTTATAAAAAAATACAATGTGCTTGTCGCTGAATTAGATGTTCACACAAAGTGGGCTTTAATCAAATGAGACAGTCAGCTAAGTGTTGCAATAACCACTGGATGTCACACGGATATTTCAACACAAATCTTGGCTTCTTTTTACCCAAAACTGTGGAAATGTATAGAGACAGCTGTAGTGCCTCTAGTTTGATAAGCATGTTGTCATTTAATGAGGAAACTCTGAAGGTAGCAACAGTTTTTAAATCAGATGAGTGGCATCCATAATGGTAATTTAAAATATATATAATGAATTATTATAAATAGTTTAGCTTAAAATGAGATTGCAAACCTAAGGGGAAAAGTGTTTATTTAAGGACTTTTAGAGCGAACTCTCTTACAGTATCTGAAAACGGAATGTTTCATTTTCATCACACAAGCAATGGGAGGATTACAAGAGCTGTGAATGTTTAGGAATGTATGGATTTCATTGGCCAGAGGTGAGAAAGGTTTACATCTGCAAGTTAGAAATAAATCTCTTTGTATCCCCTACACAGAGAGGAAATATCTAGCTGTTGTGGGGCTTTTGGATTCCACCGGAATTTTAGTTCACCAAGCGCAGATATTGCTGCTTTTGCAAATGGAGGTTAGAATGGGAATCCATGTTGTGAAACACTATTGGGGTCAATGGTTCAATAAGTTGAGACCATGCACAAACTGCAAATGTGGGAAACTGGCCACTGAGAAATCTGCACACTTGTATTAAAAAAAAAAAAAGGAAAACATTTCTTAGGTCATTTAGTCCATCTTCTAATCTCCAGAGAGGGAGGATTGTTCCTTACTGTATAATATGTCATTTTAATTGGAACAATTTAATTGCCTTTCTGTAGTTGCCTTAAAAATTACATAGTATCTTCTTCCTTTTGTCACATGAAGTGGTCATCCTCAAGTGCCAGAGGGATCCTATGAGTCTGTATTCTTTGATAAATACACAGCACACAATGAATTTTGGTATTTGTTGGTCAGGATTCTATAGTTAAGATTGCCAAAGGTTTCCAATGTAAATCTTACTCTCACCTTACTTTTTGCAGTAATATTTCCTTCTAAAATTTATTTGGATCATGTAGGGAGGTCAATAATATTTTGCTGTTATTTCAACCGTACAGAACAAACATTTTTCAAATCTCTCAAAAGTCTTTTAAAATGACATATCCCATCCCTTCCTAAAACTGTTGCAGCCTCTCCTGATTTTCAGTCTTTCACTGACAAATGCCAGTTTTAAACAACATGTGCGTAAGTGCACCTGTGCCTGTCACAGTTTTGAAGAAACAAGAATTCAAAGCAAAAAAGTTGGTAATCTTGGTCATTACCAATTTGATCTTTTTTTTTTTTTTTTTTTTTTTAAGTGATGCTGCTATACAGAAACTTACACATCTATCAGCAGCAATGGGCAGTGGTTAGTTAAATTTGGGAACACTCCGCAGATAATAGAGAACTAGGGGTAGATCAGTCCTGGCTAATTGAATGCTTCAGCACCTAAACCTTTATGTGTAACTCTAGAAGAGCTGTGAGCCTATTTTCTTCAAGTATAAAAATGTAATGGATCATATAGAGCTACCAAGCTACCTAGGATTCCTAGGCCACCCCTCACAGTCCACCATAGATTCATGCAACCCTATTCTCACTTCTGAGCTTCTTTTAGCTTTTTAAAAGAAAGAAAATAAGGACAGACAACATACAAATGTTCAATTGTCAGGTGCCCTTAAGGTTCAGACATTCAGCTAACTCCTAAGAGCTAAATACATTTGTTGCATGTTATATACAGTCCGCTGCATGTGAATGAATCACTGATATAAGAACCAACCATATATAGTGATCAAAACCATGGGGACAAAATCATTCATATACTAAGTAAAATACTCCGCTTGTAAGAATTAACTGCTTAAAAGAATCAAATCATCTGGGACGGATGTGATTCTTATAAAAAGAGTGCACTATATAAGGTAGCAAATATTTAATAATGGGCTCTTCAATCTAGCAGAAAAAGATATATAACTTGATCAAACAGCTGGAAGTTGAAGACAGACAAATTAAAATTGGAAATAAAGTATACATTTTCTACCGTAAGAGAAATTAACCACTGGAACAATTTACCAATGATCATGGTGGATTCTTCATCACTGACAATTTTTAAATCAAGATTCGATTTTCTCTAAGAGATCTGCTCTAGAATTATGCTTGGAGAGTTCTATGGCCTGTGTTATACAGGAGGTCAGGCTATATAATCCCTTCTGGCCCTGGAATCTATGAAAAATATTGCAAGAATAAAGAAGATAAAATTTCTGTAATGCTGCGATAATCATACATGCCCAAACTGAAATTCTGGAAAGAAACAACCCTAAAATTGCAGCAAACTCAGAGATATGCAACCCTACTCCCTTCAAAGGTTGTGCCTATAATATCAAATGTCACCAGGTAGGCTGCACAGCATTTGTATTTCTGCATCACCTTATCAAATCACTACCACTTTCATGATAATCTTCAGAAACCACAAGAAGGCCATGTCTATTGGACCACTCTTGCGCTAGACATTAAGCACATGCTTAAGTGCTTTGCTAGTCTGAAACCTAAATTCTCAGTGACAGAACCTTCGAAGATGCTACTGCCTCCCATTTAGACCTTCTACTTTTCAGCATATTTAAAAGTTCACTGAAGAACTTTGTGAAAATTGGGTCCTTAGCAAGTAATTTCCAACATGCTTATCAATTTATGTTTCAACTTATGTTGCTAACCTTTCTGAAATGCATTAAACAAACAAATTAATAGAAGGGCTTACTGTCACTTTTGGAGTCCTGGGGTTTCCAAATCATGTTTTAAGGTGAAAAGACAAAATCATTTTGTTAGAGACTCTCATCCTAATTCCTAGCGGATGTTTGCTCACCCTCACTACAAAGCTGTGCTCTGTTGGCAGATGTCTGTTTTAGAGAGGCCCAAGACTAGAACAGAAGGGCATTGCACATTAAACAGGTTCAGGACTATTTAGTAAAACTGGACATGGACAAGTCCATGGGGCCAGACGCAATGCATCCAAGGGTGTGGAGAGAGCTGGCTGATGTGATTGCAGAGTCATTGGCCATTATCTTTGAAAACTTGTGGTGATCGGGGGAGATCCTGGATGATCGAAAAAAGGCACATATAGAGCCCATCTTTATAAAAGGGAAAGAGAAGGATCCGGAGAACTACAGATCCATCAGCCTTACCTCTGTCCCTGGAAAAATCATGGAGCAGGTCCTCAAGGAATCCATTTTGAAGCACTTGCAAGAGAAGAAGGTGATCAGGAACAGTCAGCCAGGATTCACCAAGGCAAGTCATGCCTGACCAGCCTGATTGCCTTCTATGATGAGATGACTGGCTCTGTGGATGCGAGGAAAGTGGTGTATATATCTTGACTTTAGCAAAGCTTTTGTTACAGATCTCCCACAGTATTCCTGCCAGCAAGTTACAGAAGTATGGGTTGGATGAATGGACTATAAGGTGGATAGAAAGCTGGCTAGATCATCAGGCTCAATGTGTAGTGATCAACAGCTCGATGTTTAGCTGGCAGCCAGTATCAAGCGGAGTGCCCCAGGGGTCAGTTCTGCAGCCTGTTTTGTTCAACATCTTCATTAATGATCTGGAGGATGGGGTGGATTGCACCCTCAGCAAGTTTGCAGAAGACACTTAACTGAGGGAAGGAGTAGATACACTGGAGGGTAAGGATAGAATACAGAGTGATCTAGACAAATTAGAGGATTGGGCCTAAAGAAATCTGATGAGGTTCATCAAGGACAAGTGCAGAGTCCTGCACTTAGGAAGGAAGAATCCCATGCACTGCTACAGACTTGGGGCCAACTGGTTAAGCAGCAGTTCTGCAGAAAAGGATCTGGGGGTTACAGTGGACAAGAAGCTGGATATGAGCCAACAGTGTGCTCTTATTGCCAAGAAGGCTAATAGCATATTAGACTGCATTAGGAGGAGCATTGCCAGCAGATCGAGGGAAGTGATTTTCCCTCTCTATTTAGCATCGGTGAGGCCACATTTGGAGTATTATGTCCAGTTTTGGGGCCCCCACTACAGGAAGGACGTAGATAAATTGGAAAGAGTCCAGTGCAAATGATTAGGGGGCTAAAGCACATGATTTATGTGGAGAGGCTGGAGGAACTGAACTAGTTTAGGCTGAAAAAGAGAAGAGTGGGGGAGGGGATTTGAAAGCAGCCTTCAGCTACCTGAAAGAGGTTCCAGGGAGGATGGAGCTAGGCTGTTCTCAGTGGTGGCAGATGACAGACCAAGGAACAACGGTCTCAAGTTGCAGTGCAGGAGGTCTAGTTTAGATACAAGGGAGAAGCTTTTTCACTAGGAAGGTGAAGCAGCACTGGAATGAGCTACCTGGGGAGGTGGTGGAATCTCCATCCTTAGAGGTTTTTAAGGCCCTGCTTGAAAAAGCCCTCGCTGGGATGATTTAGTTGAGGTTGGTTCTGGTTGGAGCAAGGGGTTGGACTAGATGACTCCTGAGGTCCCTTCCAACCCTAATCTTCTATGATCGTGATTAAAGTGCACTGACAGTACACTGTGTGTAGACAAAATTTAGCTCAGCACCTGCCTGAACTTGCATTTAGCTCAACACACTACTGACAAAGAAGAGAAAAAGAAAAGGGAGATAGAACCAGAGCAGTAAGCTAATTATTGTCTCTAATTATGCTGTTTAAGGAGACTAGATGACACAGTGGATTGACCGCTTTTCATCCCAACTGAGTGGTTTGAAGCTCAGCATGAAACAGATTACTTTAATCTAGTTCCTACATGGATGGGGTCCATGGCTGTAAACCACCATCACAGTCGGTACCACCACTTGGGGTGTTTCTGGCCTGGTCTACACTAGAAAATTAGGTCGGTTTAACTGCATTGGTCAGGGGTGCGAAAAATCCACATTCCTGAGTGACATAGTTAAGTACAGTTAAGTCCCCATGTAAACAGTGCCAAGTCGATGGAAGAAGTTTCTCTCAAGGAGGTGGATTATGTAGGTTGATGGGAGAACTCCTCCTGTGTGCATAGGTAGTGTCTACACTGGAGCACTATAGCAGTGCTGCTGCAGTGGCACAACGGCGTAGGTATACACAAACCCTAGACTGAAAAAGACTGAATTGTCTTTTCACTCTTAAGGCCCTGTCTACAAGACACTGTGACTATTGTTTTGACTGGTGTGTCAATTAGACTTGCACTGAGATGGGATTAGTAGATTCATCAGTTTTAAAGCCAGAAGAAACTATTATGACCATATAGTCTGACCTCCTGCATTACACAGGCCAGAGAATTTTACCTAATGCTTCCTGCATCTAGATAAATAGATTGTGGTTGAACTATAACATATATCTTTTAGAAATACACCCAGACTTGATTTAAAGACTCCAAGTGATAGAATAATGACTCAGTGGCTAAAGTGGTGGCAGCAGCTGTAGGTTTCTAGTCATATGTGCCGAACGTTGCTATCCCTGGTGCGGATTAATTGGCACAAGCAACAGAGCCAACTTGATAGAGCCCAAGCCGTAACCAACTTGAAACAGGCTTGAAGTAAATCTGAGAGGTAGCATAAGGGAGATTGCACTGCCGATATCCTATGTTGTAATCGGATTCCATTTTCCAGGTTCCTAACCTGCCACCCTGCAACAGCTCTACACTTAATTTAAAAAGTGTACTTAGAAACTAATCAAGTAATTTCAACTTCTTGTTTATAAGTTCTGTATCTCACAAGAATTAATAGAAATATTAATTCTTGCAGACAGTCAAAAGAACCTAGTTGTACCAACTGATATAAATCCTAAATAATCAAGCCCAGAAAAATCTTATTTAATTTTTTTAAAAATTAAAACATTTATTTAAAGCGGATACGTTTTTGCCTATTAGTCACATCAAGATATTTAATACATTTGCAACATAAAAGTTATTCTTTCTAAACATGGGAGTTTAGTTCAAATGTTTTCAAAATCAGATCTAAAAAAACCATTTTAAAATGTTAATATCCATTATTATCGAAATTGAATGTGATTTCTAGTAGGTTGTAAGTATTACTGGCTTTTAAAGATTCAAAGTTGTCTATTTACAGTTGAGCAGCATATGATATTGAAAAAGAAAAGAAAAAGGCATTGTAGAAAACTAAAAAAACCTTATCTGCGGGTTTAATGGAAACTTGCTTGCTTAATACTGTTCTGACTCTCAAAACTCACACAGCCAGAATGAGTATAAAAATCCATTACAGATGGCTTTCATTACTAAAAGGTGCAGAACTGTCTTATTTAGATGCCCAGTTTTGCTCTGTGTGATATACAACTTTGCCTCATGTAGATAAGTGAAATCTGTAAAAAGCAAGTGAACCATCAAAACTGCATGCGAAATTGTATAAACAGACATACAAATGAAACAAATATCTGCTATCTGAGGATATGTTTTTTAATTCAGGATCTGAAAATACTCTATAATTAATTGTTTAAAAACAAAAAGGAAAGCAAAGATTTTCATTTAATTTTAGTTTACATAGTTTTAGTTTAAATACTAAGGCTCCAATCCTGCAACAGAAAAAGCCATGTGGGTGAAGATCTGTTAGCAAATTGGGCTCCATCAGCATGAATCCAAATGCAAGATGTTGCTTTTAAATGGACTGTTTTGGACATCATGCAACATCGTACTTTGCTTATCTTCTGGACCAGATGAGACTAGATTTCTTTTCCCACCTCTTCCAGTCCTTCAAAGACTTAAACATACATAAGTGGTTACTCATATGAATAGTCCCACTGACTTCACTGGAACTGGAACTATTCAAGTCAGCAAATTTACATACGTTCTTAGTTTTTGCAGGATTTGGGCTTTAATCTCTCAGATTCTACAAAGAAATAAGCCCAGTGCTCTATGTATGTTAACCTTTGAATCGAATCTACTAATAGAGCTAAAAGAATGCTACAGCGTGCAAGAAATAATTATAATTATCTGTGTATGATGTGGACTGCTGATCAATATAGAATGACTTGGAAAATGGAGAGTGTGAAACAAGTTCAAGCCTGGAAAATGGTGGGTATGCTACAAGCTCAAACTGATTTTCCTCCTATTCCCACCCATTCTCAAAGAAAATCAATGGTTAGCTCCAGTGAAAAGCCAAGCTACAATATTTATTAAGTGTATAGGGTTTTACTTATATAATTTAAAGAAACTTACATTCATGTACACATAAAGAAACAGGAACTCTCAGGTTGCTGAATGTGCAAGAGTGACACAAAGAAACAACTATAGCAAAAGCAATTCCGCCTGGAGAAACATATGAAAAACAAAACCAATGTCATCTCTCCCCCCTCCTCCCCCCCAAAAAAGTAGATTTCAATAGATCAGTTTAGTTTCTGTGGTAACACACTTTAGTATCCTTATGCCCTTTCTTCCCCTCTCCTCCCCTGCGCTAGATTATAAAAGAAAGTTCTTGGGTCAAAAGAGAAAGACTGAAGCTGATGTTTTGTGTTGAGAGGAGGCTTAAATGAATATTTAAGTAAAAGGAGAAACTTCAGGTTGACCCAGAGGATTCTCAGAGACCTATAGAGAAAAAAGTGTTCTGGGATGATGGGAGGGGTTCCCAGAGGTACTTTCAAAACAACAAGCAAAAGCTAAGACTAAGATGGCGTAAGTCACACAACCAGTTTCCACACAAACTTTGCCTAAGGAATGTCAACTGCAGAGGAACAAAACCAAACCAAACCAAACCAAAAAAAAAGCAGCTTTCCGCAGCTTTACCTCCCACGCAGCTGTTGTCAATGGTACAAAAGCCGTTGTCAAAATACAAAGTTAAAGAAATTTAAAGAATGGCAACTGTTGACAGCTATGGGGGCTCATTGAAAGACAAAAGCTTCAATTACCTGGATATTCCTAAAGGCCTGTTAACACTCCTGGTCTATAAGCAAAACTGTAAACAGTCCATTGTACTGTGTTCATAAAGCCTTGTAAAGGGATTATTTGCTGAGTTTTGCCAATTGCCTCTTAATTCCACCAAGAATGTTTGCAAAGAAGCCCCTAATTGCCCCACAGTTTGTAAACAGTTTCTTCCAATGGTGGGTTCCAGTCAGAACCCTCCGTGCTAGGGAAAGCTAGCTAAAAAGAAAAATACAGTGGATGGCTCAATCTGCTTAAAAGGGGCCATGTGCGCTTCCCATCCTCTTGCCCCAAATTAGCTGAAGTGAACTTTCAGGATACCGGGAGAAAGGCAAACAAAGCAGTCAGTGCATTCAAGAACTACTTGGAGGAGACTGCAAAACCAGCTGTTAATTCAACATGGAGAGAAGACTTGATCTCAGTCTCAATGACTGCTATGGTGCAAGATCAGACACAAGAAGAGACAGGGGTTGCTTTGGAGGGTAAAGTGGTGGTTTTCTGGGCCTCAACACATGCAATCCTAGAATTCCCTATTCATGATTTTCTGCCCCCACTATCTTGCCTCATGATCAAGCAATCATAGACAAAGCTACTTTAGAGAGTGGCTCTCAACCTTTCCAGGCTACTGTACTGCTTTCAGCAGTTTGATTTGTCTTGTGTACCCCCCAAGTTTCACCTCACTTAAAAACTACTTGCTTACAAAAATCAGACATAAAAATACAAATGTCACAGCACACTATTACTGAAAAACTTGTTAACTTCCTCATTTTTACCATATAATTATAAAATAAATAAATTTGAATATAAATATTGTACTTACATTTCAGCGTATAGTACATAGAGCAATACAAATAAGTAATTGTCTGTATGAAATTTTAGTTTGCAATGACTTCACAAGTGCTTTTTATGTAGCCTGTTGTAAAACTAGGCAAATATCTAGATGAGCTGACATATCCCCGGAAAACTTCTGAGTACCCGATTGAGAATGACTGCTCTAGAATGCAGGCTCACAACCCTCTTCTTCTGTGGCTGTTGTGCAAGCTGTAGTGCTTTTATGCAGGGAATAGTTTCAATATGCCATTCCCCCATGTTTCCTCCCTCACAGTTGAGACATGGAGCCAGGGTTAGCTGGGACTCCAAACCTAGCAGGAAGTGAATTTGGTGGCTCCCATGATAAAAGAAGACATCAAAGGACAAGATGGGCAGGGTTCTTGCAAGATTTCCAGCCTCAACAGTGCTTTCAGGGACAGCTGGAAGTCTCGCAGGACTCGGCATGAGATTTGGAGTTATAAAGGGGGCCCTGCACAGGGCCATTTCCTGTTTCTGAGTGGAGACAGCCAAACAGATGCTGGCAGCTCCTTGTGGCAGCTGTCCAGTGCACAAAGGCTCCAAATCCAAAAAAGCTAACCGTAGGAATCCTGAGGACATCTCCACCTGAGATGGGTGAAACACGTCTACCTCCCTGGGGGCAAATGTGAACCTGGGGCCGGGACACTACCCCAGGGTTGTGGAGTGATTGATGGCAGTGCTGATGGAGGAGGGGGAGTTGAGGCTCTCTCGCGCCTCACCCCCCAAAAGGGGCAGCATTGTTAGCAGACAGGCAGAGATGCCTAGATACACTCCTAGTGAGCTAACTGGCTCCTGCCTCGGTGGGAGCACCCAAAGAAATGGCAACAGATCAGTGGGGTTGAGTGACTGTGCTGGGCTGCCCTGTGACAGGAACGTTGGATGTAATTTGACTAATGAAGTTGCAGCTCGTGTCCTTGCCTCCTTCTTCGTTGGTGAGTACACCAAAGTTGGATACGTCAGTGATTTAAAGATGGACAAGCAGTTATTTTAGTGGGGAAACATTCCTGTTTAACAATTGGCTTGCACAGACCTGCTTGATAGAAGAGAAAAAGGAACTAAGTATATAGATGGAGAAGGCCTTGTTTTGTCATATAAATTGGATTGCTGCTGGCAAGGCAAACTAGCATTAACTCCATTCTTCAGTGAACTGAAAACAAACCTTTAACCCCTACCACCACCCCATACAAACAACTGGAAATGGAAGAAATACTAATTTTGCTTGCAATTGGTTCAGATGACATTTAAGTAGAAATCAGCTAGTTCTAATAACAACATATGATTAGAAATTTAGTAGGTTAGCAGGACTAAAGCTAAGCCTACACTACAAACTTTTGCTGGCATAGGTAGATCAGTCAGAGGTGTGATCCTGACTGAAACAGTTGCGTTGGCCAAAGCCCCTAGTGCAGGCAGTCATACTGGAAAAAACATACATGATTTTGCCAGCGTAAACTGCATCCACACTAGGGCACTTTGCCAGGATAGTATACCAAAATTGGCAAAATGCTCCTAGTGTAGACCTGGCCTGATTTTCGTAATGACGAGGCAGTATCTAGATTAGAAAGGTGTGCACCAGAGTTTAGGGTGCTGTTAACTGATACGTTATAATGGTTTGTGGGGACAGGTTTGTCCACCAGTTGAAGACCGGAATGGAGGATTAAAAAAAGAAAAGAAAAGATTTGGTCAGAAATCAGGCCAAAATAATATAGGCAATTCACCATTAAGTCCACCTTTTGTAGGTTTTTCACTCCCTAGTCTATTTAGCAAACACTTTCTGCTTGATTTGAATGTTTTTCTGGGGGCAAATGTTATCTCTAGAATGATGCATGAATGTCTCTTCCTTAAAACAAATAGCACAGCCTTAATATTCCTGATTCGCACTGCACAACTAATGGTAATTTTTTTTTTTTTACACATACTTGCAGATGTGCATAGCTCACATACCCACTCACACAGTACTAGAAGATGGTCACATTACTGTGCTGTTATTATACAACCATGTTTTGATACCTCATTTCCTTTTAAGGGCAAGTTTGCTGGAAACATCAGGTTCCAAACTTTGCATTTTTTAAAAGTAAAATAATATATATTTTTAAACGACTCCCCCTGCTTGTTCCCTCTCCCACCTCCCAAAGTGCAGGGAAGTGTTTACAGGGATGGTTGTGAATGCGTGTGTAGGGTGTTGTTTCCTATTAAGTCTGGCATCAGATTCATGTCTGCAGGGGCTTGCTTAGGATGATAGGAAGAGGGAGTTTTATCATGAGCCAAGCTGACAGAAAAGCCTGCTAATGGGACTTGAGGCATACACACGAAAGAAAGTGCCAAAACATTAAGCTACCGCCAAGTGTCAGAGGGCCACTGATTTATTGCAGCAATTTTGCCACTGTGTCCTTCTTTATAAGGTCCCATAAGTCCTTCCTGCTGGCAAGAAACCACGAGCTGCTGCAGCTAGGGGAGAAGTTTAAATTCACAGCACAAAGACTAGCCAAGAGAAAAGAAAAGGGGAAAAAAAAAAAAAAAAAAAAAGGAGGAAATCGAATGTTGACTTGAACTTGCCCCAGGCAGGAATGAGTCCTCTTAGCTCCACTGGCTCCTTGACAGTTTGATGAAATGAGCCAGGGCCTCCCTATGGCTAGACCAGCTCAGGCTTCTGAGTAGCGGGGTAGAGCTGTAAGAAACAGATTGAGCCTCAGGGCAGCAATTCCCCCCCCTCCCTTTCTCTCCTCAGCATTTGGCTAGGGAAAAGGGAGGTTATGAGCACCACAGATGTGTATGCTGAACCTTTGTCTATGTGCATGTGTGTGAGGGGAAGGGGGAGGGAGGGGAGGAACAGCAAGGGTGGATTAGTGGTGGCAGCCAAGGGTAGCCCTGAGCACTATAACTAATTTTGAGGGGCAATGATGCATCTTCTGGTCTGTCTGCTGTTTGGTCTAAGGGGGCCCCTGTTGTGAAGCAGCAATCAAGAGGACATTTTGTTAAGTGACCAACAGCTGTCATTTGAAAGCGATGAGAGGAGGGAAAAAGGGAGGGGGGGAGGGGAAAATGAACACTGTACCTTGGAGGCAGAGCCCATTAATCCACCAATCTGCCTCAGTTTTAACTCTAAAAATGCTCAGCACCTCCTAAGGAGCCTCCCACTCTATTGCTCATCCTGAAAGATACATTCCTCCCACGAGGCATGGATCCCTCAGACAGCGCGAGGAGCTTCGTTACCTCTCTGGGTCAGGGAACCAATGCAAAAACTGTTTGTCTCTTTTCATTCCCAAAATCAAGCTGATCTGTTCCAACTTTAAAGACAGTCCCATGATGATCCTAGGATCTATTAAAAGGGAGTTGAGGGGGAAGAGGGATAAGAAAATGGGGAGAAGGAGAAGATAAAAAAGGGAAAAACCCTCAACCTTTTTGTATTTTGAAGATAAAAGCTGGAGGACTTTGTTACAAATTTTAGCCTACATCAAAATACCTTAAATAATTCAAAGAACAAGTTAAAGGGAAGAAACTGAATGTTGCTCTGATGTTCAGTTGCTGCGACACAGAATATTACCCAGAACAGCACAGCCTGTTAAGGAAGAGAGCAGCCGTGAGCATTTCAGTTCTTTAGAAAAACGTCAGAACCTGTAAAAATCATAATTTCCAGCAACTTTTTTTTTTTTTTTTTTGCATGATGTAAACTCAGCGAGACTGAAATGTAGGTTTCTGACAAGCTGTTAACAAGACAACTTTAGAAATCTGTCTGGAGCTCTCAGGGAAATGGGCTGCCATTTCATTGCTTCCAAGAAGTTCATGACATGACAAGCAAAAATCAGGGAACAGAGACCTAAAAACCACGGTGTAATTTTCATTTGCTTCTGTCGTGAAAGAATTCAGGCAGAAATCTTGGAAGGCTGCACAACTAAAAAAGCCAGCAACTGGAAAATCATTGCTGGGGTTTGACAAGCATATCTTTTATGCTGAAAATGGATCCCCCCCACACACTCTCTTACATGATTTTTTTTTTTAAAGAAAAAACCCAAAATTATTTCATAAGATCCACAAGGATTTAAGAGCTGTCTGTTCTTCATATGAGGTCTAAAAATGACCTGATTAACATGATACTGTTTCTACATTGATTGACATATAAAAGCCACCAGGTTTCTGTAGTCCTTTCCTCACAAAATTTATTTAATTAGAAAAACTGGTGCCACCTTTTCTTATGGCACGCTGCAAGCTTGTGTGTAATAGAAGAGTGCTTAATAAACAGACATTGATATAAACAAAGAATCTGAACATCCAATGCCATCCAAACACTAGTGCTCACACCTCACTCGAGAGAACCCTTCTAGAAGGCCAACCAGAAGGTCTGGGAGTTCATCGCACACATAGTCTCAGGCCTTATGATACCTTATGATACTACATGACTGTTTGGAGGGACTAAACCGTCTCTTTTCCACATTCTATCCATGCTGCAGTATGATTAGACACAAGTGGAAAACCTAAATGGTAGAATCTTTGCTCATGAAAGGGAGACCAGAGGTGAGAACCTGGCTCAAAATCTCTTTCTGTGTAAAGCTTATCATCTAAAAGTGTCTCCTTCTATTGCATTAGCTCCATAGCTATATGGACACCAAGCAATGCGATCTTACTTATGTTCTGTGTTTCTTAATTCAACTTTCTAGGTAGTGGTAACATACATTTTCAGCCAAAGATGTGGAGCTAGCTCTGGCATCCAAAATTGAAAATGTTAGTTTTAGTTCAGTTCTTCAGAATTATAACAAAAGTGTTGTAAGTATGGACCTCATAGTGTAAATGCTGAGGTTCATGCATTGACAATGTGACAAATTCCCCCCCTCCGTTACAGTGCTTTGACATCATAGGGATCATTAGATCATTAGAGATCTAAGACAGACAGTTATACATTTTCAACTCCATGGTTAATTACAGCCTGTACTGGCATGGAAATAGACTAAATGAAGCAGTAGGTCATTTCTATCTCTACTATCTATGATTCTATGACTGATATAAATGGGGTCCCTACCTTTGGTTTAACTAAGGGCATGAATTTGGCCCAGTATTTGCACAGGCCAGGCAAATAATGAACTGAAGCTTTTTCATCCCTTCCTCTTTCAATTCTTTTCTACACAGCTCAGTGGTGCAATCCTAAGGCTGCTTTTGGGTAATTGAAAGG
This sequence comes from Mesoclemmys tuberculata, assembly GCA_007922155.1. NCBI lineage: Eukaryota > Metazoa > Chordata > Testudines > Chelidae > Mesoclemmys > Mesoclemmys tuberculata. The sequence continues at coordinate 3,412,539 of ML675640.1, forward strand.
ACAGTGCACACAAAGTTGAATGGCTGACACTGCATTTCACCAATTTACAACACGGAGGGGAACTCTGACAAGAAAAGAAGTCTGGTTTGTCCCTCTTCAGAGGCAATGACAAGTTCTTTTCATTCCCCACTTACTATGGCATTGTGTGGCCTGTCAGTCTTTTTCTTTTCATTAGGCAGACACTATGGGAGACATCACAGTGTCAGTGCTCTACATGGGCTTTCACTGAGAAGCTAGAGAAAGATCCATTACTTCTTTTTCATTCTGTAGTTTTAAAATGTGACTAAATTCACCCCCTTTCCAACAGGTGGCTCATCCTACCCCTCTTTACAATCAGCCTTCTTGTTTGGGCTATTCCTAGCCCCTTAATTCCTCCCAAATTAGCTTTTGAGACTGTGGCTCCCCAGTATCCCCACACTCCAAAATGGCTCCTCAGAGAAGAGAAAGTAAAATGGAGAGAGAATTTTCAATTACTCTGCAAGCCACATTATCCCATCATAGCAGCTGGGGCATTCTGCGTATAATATTCAACAGTGCCCTTGGTTATAGCAACGTTAACACAAAGAAACTCCAGTCCTTGTCTGCAACCAGGAAATGGAGTCAGGCAAACAGCAAATGTTAACCCAAAAGCAATTTGCAATGGTGAGGGGTGAAGACACAATTGTGCTTTGACTATATAAACTTTACTAAATTTAAAGAGAGCAACTGGGTTATTTTGGATTTAACCAAAAGTCGTAACATCCCTTCGTTATATTGTAATCCCCTACTGAAACCATAGCTATCTGTCTACGGATTTCAAGCTTATTGTAAATATAAATTTTCTTTTCTATTTGGGCCTTATCTAGTCCAGGTGTAGGTTTAAATGCTATATCCTGGTCACAACAGGATAACAAAAACAGCCTAAAGCACTTAAACGTTAAGAAATAACAAGGATTTGTTATATATGCCCCGTTGTGACTGGAATAATATTTCTAGATATTCTTAGCTCTCTTGCAGTATTGCATGTAACTGTGTTTGGGAATTTCATTTACATAGATATTTAGTGGAGAACATGCATGACTGTCCTTATTAGTTGGCAGGAAGGTGTTACAGGAAACTTCAGCAGTGATCTCAGTAGATAAAGTGCTTTTTAATCCATTAACATCATACTTAATAAAAACCGACCCTTTTAGAATGAACAGTTTCTTATGGGTATGGAACATGCTGTGATTTGTTATGACTGAGTCATGGGAATATTTATTTTATTTTACTTTATAAATAAAGAGTTGCATTTGTTCCATTTGATCATCCTGTCAGCTTAACTCCTTCACAAACCATTGCTTCTCCCCATCCAGACGTATTCTTTAAAATAGAGCTATTGGTTTGCACATGGTGGCAACAAAACCACGGAATGGGCTACACATCAACACATGCACTTCGCCACACATACGTACAGTGTGTGTTTCAGGGCAAAAAAGAAGTTAAAAGAAACTGGGTCAACACGGCTATTAAAAAACTTGTGCCCAACCTTTTCCAACCTGGATGCTTAAAACTGAGGCTCTAATTCCAAAAAAGTGTATTTTAGGCATCCAATTTAAGGTATCCAAATTTGAAAATGTTGAGCTCAAGTTCTTTAACAACTTTATAGGTATGGATGTCTTAAGACAAATGGTGAGGCCAAGTGGATCTCACAAATTACATACATGATAATCCAGTCCCATGGTATTATATATATATATATATAAATATATATATATATATTTAGCATAATGTTGAATTTGGAGCTGAAACTTAATCAAAGGGAGAAGGACCTACAGCGTTCCCAATTTATCTTAAATCAGGAAAATGAAATACACTATATAATAATTTCAGTAGATGTCCTAATGTTAGATGACTCAGATGTATTGTTCTGTTCATGCCTTTTAACTGCACAAAAGGAAAGTCTTTGGTGCTGCCACATGTATGATTTAGCATACTTATGTATAATTAACATTATCACCAATGTTATTTAATCCCACTACTATTTAACTTATAAAAGATTTTTTGCTGTTGTTGATAAAGAAGTATAAACCTTATAATAACTACCAGTCATGTCTGCATGAATATTATCATTCACTCTGGTTAATGATTTAACACAACTAGAGAGTCATCTACAGAAGCCTATCTCCCCTGAGGTAAAGAGGCTGTCAGAGTATGTGCTATAACACTTCAACCACTGCTAGTGAAATAAAGCTTGAGGGAAGGACTGCACGGTCTCCTTGATTGTACTAGTAGGCTGTCTAGGGGCAAAAAAATTACTAAAATGGCAGCTGAAGAGCATTTTAAATCCAAGGTGTAAAGGGAACAGAAAGTTTAGATAAATATAATGCAACTCCTCAACAGTCAAATTTAAATGGGCTCCTTCCTTTCATTCCATCCAGCCCTCAAAACTGTAGAGGTAGATAAGTCACAGCAGTGAAGAAAATCATTGCCTGGATGGTACAGTTGTATATTTTTACTGAATTTTATTAAATGAATTAACAGAGGAGTGGAGCCCTTTTTATGAACCAGCTTCTGCCTTGAACTACTGAAACACAAACTTGAAAATGTTAGGTTTCACTTTAGATTTGAAATTGTGGGTGCTTATGTGAAATGGTGAATACACTCCACCATTTCATCTCATCCACTCCTCCACTCCCCTTTTGTTACCTCCTGGTTACCCAACTTGCTCCTGCCAACCTGCAAATCCTCAATGCTCCACCAAACTTTAACAATCTACTGAAGGGTCCAGCCACTTTTACATTTCATTCACATCAATTGGAAAGATAGTCTGGCCTGCACTGACCTGAAAGATGAAGGTCGGAGCCTCTGGAAAATGCATTTGAAACCTTCCTTAACTGAGCCTGCTACCACTTAAAATCAGTTTGGGGTCAACCCACTTTTGTTATTGTTTGCAAATTTCATATTTTTATTTTTACATATATTTTTCCTTCAGAGCAAATATCTACTTGGATGTATGTATGTTTATAGTTAGGTCTCCACAAGTAAAATGACAACAAATGCAAGCCCCAACTGTTTGACAAGCATTTCCTCAATAATGATATCTTTCCCCAGAACTAGTACACAACAGGGTGGTTGAAAAGTAGAAGAAAATAAGGTCCATCTCACCTCAAGAGGAGAAGTAGGTGAAGAAGAACAGTAAATTAAAGAACAAAGGTAACAAAAAAACAACCCCTTCTCTCCCACTGTGGACCAGCAATGGGAAACGACTACAAATATTACTCTTCCTGGCATGTGTATTGCTACCTTCAATTGTTATCCAGCACTATTACCACACCTTAAAAACACTGATGATTAGATTAGATGGAACAAACTAGTATGTATTAGTCATGAAGTGAAAAAATACTCCATTAAGAAAACTGATTTCAGTTACAAGTGATTAGCATAAACAAGAGTGAATGTAAAAATCTATTTGAAAAACTGGAAAGTACCTACATGCTGTCCATTTTAACCGCTCTCTCCGTATGTATATTGAAGTTAAAAATACATGCTTTGCTGCTGCTGTTGCTCCTATACATGGGGGGTAGAATAGTGCTGTGAGTAAATTTTATACCTGTTGTGATTTTCGTCATATTGCATTGTGGTACCTCAGGCCATTACATCTGCTGAAAATGGCTCATAGCCACAAGCAGCAGAAAAATGCATCAATAGTAAGTCATGATAATAGCATTATTAATGCATGTCACTACCACACATAACAGGAGGAGTTTTCATCAACTGCAGCGTAATTAGGTGCCTTTAAATTTGCTTTAAAGCTTTTTAATGAAGCTACAGTGTGGGAGGATTCCCCTCAGCCTTCATATGAAATGTTTGCACAGGTAACTAAAAAGCCCAGGGGCTTCTGGCAAGATTTTTTGGAGCACATGCAGAGAATGGCAGAAACTGAATTTAGACTCCCCAAAGTACATTTTCTTTTAAATTTTCATTTTAAATCACACCTAACACACTTTTGTTTATGCAGCAGAAATACCATTTAAAGCAAACCAGTTTGTTGGCCCAGCTGGTTAATGAAAAATTGTCACAAATACAAAAACAAATCTTTGTTTTCAATTTTCAGCAAGCAGAGCTTTAAAAGAACAACCTGCTCTTGAAACGATGACAATTTTTTTTTTGGTAGGAAAAAAAAAAGGCAGCCTTCCTAGCAACTGCAATTATGATACTTTCATGTCAAATGAATTATATTACTGAAAATAAATCTTTCTAAGATTCACAAGAGGGTTATCTGGCTCCAGTCAGACTTATGCATTACTGGTTTTATATGTTGTACTCTACTTGATTAATATAGGTAATCAAATTATATTGCCTTCCACTGTGCTCTCAAATTCAAGGCTATAATGTTTTCAATGACAAAGTTCATAGAGTTGTATAAAAATGTACCTCATGCTGTACCAGCCCTTTACTGCTGTAGTAAAACAGCATTTTCAATTTAGTAATAAGTGATATAAAACAGAGTGTCTTGATTGGCAGGGTCGTATTCATTTTGCAATGCCCTATAACACAGCATACTTCAGAATGGAAATTTAAGGAAAGAATCTACCACAATATCAGACACTGATCCCTTTTTCCAGCATTTTTCCAAAGGAAGCACAGGACACCAGGCACTGATTTCTTTGTAAAAGAACATATAGAGGGACATAGAAGGAAAGTCTCAGCAAAGTACATTAATTTCATTGAGTTCCACCATATAAAGGTTTTCCTGAGCTGTTGCCAATCTCGTAACTTTGCTTTCTCCTGCCTTGGATGGCAAATAACAAAAAAGGTGGAAGCGTGGCACAGTGGCAGTTCTTAGTTAGGACTTCAGGAAACATGGATTCTTTTGTGGCTCTGCTATTGACTGGTGTGTGGTCATAAGCTAATTGCTTGGGCCTACATTTTTAAGAGACTGGTGATTTTGGATGTTCCGCGTGAGACACTGTCTGAAAAAGAGGCTCATTTAAGGTAAGTGCTCTGCACTTTGTGAATATTAAAGTGCCTTAAGTTGGGCAGTCAAAAACCAACAGCTAAAATCACTAGTTATTTCTGAAAATATAGGCCCTAATCTTTCTGTGCCTCATTTTTCTCATCTGTAAAATAGGGATAATAATATTTACCCATATTTGTTAAGTACTTTAAGATCTGTAGAGGAAAAGCCTATTAACGATAAATTTTATTATTATGAGTAATACCACAGGCTGAGTAATAAAGCCACTTCATGGGGTACTAGATTATGTTTTTCTGCTAATCTATGCCTTTTCTAAACATGCATGCATATTGAAGAGGATATTACCAGGAAAGACAACTCAGAGTCAGAATTAGTAATGTTATCACAGGTTTGTTTCCTTTGCAACTTGACCTTTCAAAATCTACCCAAAATTAAAATAGAGGCAACATATCTTTCTCAAATCATACCCCGATAATCTTGTGATTAAAAGCATCACCAGAATGTGGCCTTGCCATAAAATGGAGAATTAACAACTCTATATTAAATGATCCACTGATGTTGCATCAAATTAAAGTATCCTTGCAAGAATATTTAACACTTAATGAGAGGCTCTGTATTAGAATAAGTTTAATCTAGGATGCAGCTATAGATGTCATAAGAAGGAATTAATCAGCATTGCTTCCACTAAAACAGAAATGCAAAATTGCTGAACAGAATGAATTAGAAACAGATTAAAGAACTAGGACTTAAACATAAAAGAGACTGAGCTGATGCCACCCTCAGAGAGCTAATTTGAGATACAGGAGAACTTAATTCGCCTTTAACGGAGGAATCATAATGTTTGATGTTATTAAAGAGAAGCCTGCATTATGAAAAAGGAAAGAAAGACAGATAGTCTTTTCCTTGTCAATTAAAAATGAAAGCCCAACCGAAATATTAGTGGCAAGCTCAAAAACCCAAAAGAATAAAGTTACTGCTGCCTTTGGGATCTTCAGAGTATTTTATGTGGGGCTCTAAAAACAACTAAGTGCTGTGTAAAACATCACCAGCTTAGAACATGCTTGCTTGTGTTGCACGTTGATGCCTAACAAGGTAGATACCTCAGTACTAAAGAAATATACACTGCAATTGAACAAATGCTTGGACCTTGTGAAAAATATGAAATCAGATGACACCTCATAAGTGCACTCTAGACAGTTTGATCAGAATCTATACAGAAAAAGCTCTCATATACCACGGTAAGGCTCTGCCAGTATCAGCTACACTATGACTTATTCTTCATTGTATGGCCAATGTATCATCTCTCCTATTACTTAAGAACCTCATATTTTCCATGTGTATTACAGGGTCCAATCTATTTTATAAACCAAGGAGGGTCAGTTTCTTTATAAGTGACGCTTTTATCTGGCAGACTAGACACAGATATTCATAGAGTTTAAGATAAGTAGGGACATTTAGGTAATCTAGTCTGCCCTCGTCTCTGTATCACTGCCATTGCATTTCACCCAGTTACCTCTGTATTAAGCCCAATAACCTTTATTTGACTAATCTGCAAGAAAGCAGCCAGTCTTGATCTGAATACATTAAGAGATGCAGAATCCAACATTTCCCTTGGTAATTTGTTCCAATAGCTAATCATGCTTACTGTTAAAAATTGTGAGTTATGGATAGCAATTCTGGTTATGCAAAGGAAAAATAGTTTATCCAAGGTAAGTTTTTCTGTTCAGTCTTTGTAAGTCTGCTCAGTATCTACTCTGCCTGATCCAATTAACTCGACTATGACTTCTTATTACTACTTGCTAAAAAGGTGTTTGACCGTGTTGAGTGGCCTTTCTTCAAAATATTAAAAATAAAATCTGCTTCAATCCCAATTTTCATCAACAACCTGATGTAACATACCAGTCATCTATATGCTTGTTTCCATATTAATGAAAGACTTATAAAGAGCTTTGATCTTGATGGAGGATCCCATCAAGAGTTCCCATTTATCTCCCTAAGTGCTTGCTTTGATGCTCAAGGCTCATGATCACTGCATAACTGAATGCCCTGATAGTGAAATACAGTAAGTCAAGCTGTGCTGCATACATATAGCTATCCCTGCTATACATTTCTTCTTTCCTTTAAGCCACTCTTCAGTCACTGATATTATAAGGTACACCTATAGTGTAAGTTAATAAAATAATTTATATTAATTTAATTCTTACAAAAGCACATTACAATATTTAATGATGCAAGTCATTTCTCTAACCATACTGCAAGTATACTGAAGTTACAAGGGAAACTGTTGTCCAGAGATTAGAACAGAGGACGACGAGCCAAAACTCATGAGTTCTATTCCTGGCACTGCCACTAATGTCCTGTGCAATCTCTTGCTGCCTCAGTTTTCCTAAATGTTAAATGAGTGTAATAACTATATATATAAAAATATTGCACAGACATGTTGTGAGAATTAACTCTTGTGAACCTCAGTTGAAAAATCCTATAGATATGCAAACATTATTATTTATATTTTGCTTTTTCAAAAGATTTTGTTGTGGTGAGTTCTCCCCTTCTACTTTTGCAACTTTATCATTAGCTGAAAAATGTTTATTAAGCCTACATGCAGCCTCTTTTTAATTGAACATTCCAAACAAATAATGGTTACAGTTGAACATTACTAATAGTTACATACTAGAACAGTTGCTTTTTTTAAACTTATCTGCTAAGCCCCAAAGTCAGTGATCTGCATCTTCCCTCATGAAAAGATACAACGATCTCCTACAGTGGTGCATTCTTCTTTGCTCCCTGTATTAATTTAGTTGCACAGGATGCCATGAAACACAGTACCTGGCAGGTAAAGGACTCAATGTGAAACTCATATTTTATTTAAAAAAATAAGTACATTTGCAACTTGTGAGTCCATGCATACATTCTTGTAGTTACTGTGACCCTTAGACATTTCTTTAATTAGGTATAAAACTTTTCAGTGCACCTTCCAAAAAGGTGGTAAGTGAACAGAATGTTTCAATCCTAAGTGGGAGACATCTTAATACAATTTTGTACAAGCTGGCTTCCAAGGGTTAATTTTTTTTTGTTTTAAAACACAGAATTACCTTTTTTGATTTTTTGTAAGGGAAACAGTCTCTCCTCAGTATGCAAGGTGTTCTGCTACTAAAGTTTTAAATATTGTGGCGAGAGCACACCTCAAAATCTTTTTTGTTCAGAGTTTAGTAGCTTCTTTAATCAGTTAAAACTGAATGGAGATAGCAAGATACCAGCATGGAAGTTTTAAAGCAAATTAGAGCATGTGATATTAGAATAGACTAATAAGTCCACTACTCCTGTGAGCATGCCCAGTGTGAAATATTTGTTCCCAGAATCCTCAGCAAACTCAGGCTGAGCTTGGTGTTAGTGCAGCTAACACGTGTTCGGAGCCTTCTCTATGAGCCTTGATTCTGGGGTGATTTGTTAATCACTGCAGGAATGAGGTTTTACCCATTATCTAGTAGAGCGCTCTGTCAGAAATTTTGGTATCTAAGGCTCCCATCCTGTAATAAGTGCTACATAGTTGGAGGGATCTGTCCATATGATGCAGAACTAGGGCCCAAAATTCACCAGCACTGAATGGGCATAACGTTGTTAGAGGCTCCTTAGCTAATTCCTCCCTCTACTATTATTCATTTCCCCCACCCCAAATAAAAAACAAACCTGGTGTATTATTAGACCCAGGGGTTAGATCATGCCTGACATTCTGAAGGTGTGAGTCAGAATACAATGCACTTACAACAGGATTACATTTATACAGATAATTTTAAGATAGAGGCACTATACTTTCATTACACAGCCTATGATTGACATCTTACCAGTTTCTTTTTATTTTGTTTGGAAAAGGATAGAGAGGAGAAATGGATGCAAATGACAAACAGACCCAACAGAAAAAAATAATTGATTCTGGGACAGTATGGTAAATTTTTTCCCCTACAAGCATAAATGAAATCTATTGACCTTAGCAACTCCAAAATCCCCATAATAGCAGAAATCAGGGTACACGATGAACTGATCAGGCTAATCATTATTGGACAAGTTGCCTTGGTAAGTAAAACTATTTTGTTCAAGAATGTGGGAAACAACAGCACCAAAAAGGTAAGATGAGGCGGGTAAGAGGACAACTTATTACTGTGTAACTGTCTTTTTGTAAAGAAGACCAACATACCAAAGAACCTGGACTCATCTTCCAAAGAGATATGTCCAATAATGTGAAAAGCTGTAATGTACAGGACATAAGAGAGAATACATAAATCCATATAATATTCAGCATGATTAATATATGATTAGTTAATGTTTGTACAATGCTTTGAAGATGTACATGCTAATTAAAATTTCTAGACTAGTCTGGTTTATGCCTCACTGCAACCCAGATCAAGAAATAAAAAACTGTAGAAATTTACACAAACTGCCCAAAGATTGAAGAACTCATGAGACATTATTAAACATTTTAAAATTAAAGTGGATAAATAAATGTTTAAAAAAAAAAAAAAAAAAGATGGAGAAAGAAGTCAGGGCCTTACTGAAATTAGTTAGGAAAGATAGAAAACAAGGCTGGTAATACTGACAGATGCTCTGATGATTCAACTCCTAGAGAAGCCAACAGGAAAACACCCATTAACTGCAACTGGAGTCTGATCAAGCCTTCTAAATCAAAGTACAGATAGTAGAAATTAAGAAGCTTAATGCCCTGATGCTGGGTGGCCTTTAGGCATGTGCTTAATTTTAAACTCTTGCTTAAGATCCACTGACTTTAGTGGAATTTATGGGAATTTATGCAAGCGCTGAAGTGGATTCCTCAATAGGGGCCTAAGGCGCAAGCTAATAATTTTAACTTTGTTCTGCTTTATAGTGTCAGTTGAGAAGATGCAATGTATTTGGTGTAGATGGGTGTAGACGGTAACTATACAAACAAATAATTAAGCTCATGAAAAACAGAAAATGGAAAGACAGACTGTGTATGAAAGAGTTGAGTAGGTAAAGTCATCGATGGTTAAAAAAAAAAAAGCAGTCCATATACCTCACTTCCATGTGACCAATACACAGTGCACGACAGAAATAGAATGACATCCAACAGAGAAATGTTGACTCTGCTACCGATCTGGCCTTTTCCTGCTTAATTAAAGCTGCTGAACACTTGAGCTGGAAAACTGTAATCCCCATTAAAGTGTCATTTTAGCTGTAGGTGATCAGACCTTTCAAGCTAAGCTAAGTAATTATGCTAGCGGGAATTGTGCATAGTATTAATGCTACCATAGGAAAGGCATAAATGTGCAGGCAGGAGCACTATCAATAGAGAATCCTAGTCCAGAGTAACACTACTTAACACATAAGGAAAAAAAGTGGTTTTAGCTCTAGGTACATCTTCAATCCCACTATGCCAGTACTTACAGAGTACTGAGTATCATGTAGAGAAAGGTAATATGCCTCTACTGTTATGTACTAGAGCAGGGGTGGGCAATAAATTTTGCAGAGGGGCCATTCCACTAATTTTGGTAAGTCACCGCAGGCTGCACCTTTCTACTAGATCAATGAAACACCATTATGTTCTTTCCACAACAAAGTAATTGCACTTAAGAACAAGCAACTGAATACACATTTCTCCAAAGCTTATCTTAGGAGGCAATTCCTATTGCAAGTCATTTTGTGAACACAGGTCAAATTTGTAACAACACAAACGCTAAACTTTTACTTACAACTTGCGGTCAAGCACTTCCCGAACTTCCTGCTTCTGGCCACGTGACCGGAAGCAGGAAATTCGGGAAGCCACCTGCAGAAAAAGCTCCAATTGAAGGTAGCTTAAGCAGAGCTTGGGTTGACCTGATTTCAAAGTGGGTGGCCCATCCCAGCTCACTCGTAGCTACGCCCCTGCATGGAGGAAGATTCTATTAATTTCCTCAATTGCTGGGTATCATGGCGGGCCGGACAGAAATGGTAGAGGGGCCGGATCTGGCCCACGGGCCATAGTTTGCCCACCTCTGTACTAGAGCATCAATGCAATAGATTGGATAGAGTGGCATCTGGGAATAAGGAATGCATGTAATGGTAATTCACACATAAGCAAATCATCAGTTTGACATAACCATTGAGTTTAAATGTAGCAGGAGAGTAGACTCAAAACAATGAACCATCATCACACGAATATGTACTCTTGATCTTCGTCAAAGCACAGAAATGCATTTGGTGGTCTATAAAATTTAAGTTGGCTTTATACTTCTCTGTGTTCTACAGAATAAATAACGTGACCTATAAAAATCTTAGTAATACAAAAAGTGTGGAGAATTAAACCCATTTTGGAGAATGCATTTGCATGTAAAGCTTAGTAAATTCCTTTGTGCCAACTTCAAAAAGACCATTTGCGGCGCAGGAAGATGGGATACATCATAAATGCCTGTTGATTAGAAGGCATTCTGCGATGAAGCTGAAGCCATACTTAACCACTCATCCGAGAATGCCTGAGATACTGAAAAGAAGTTAAATAGAAGAAAGCCAAAACAAAGCAAACCTTCTAATTAGTGTTAAAATGAAACAGACACTTTCTTATTAAGTAGGTTGTACAGTTTTCTGTACTGTGTTCTTGCAAAGAGGACTAGGACAATTACTCATGCAAAATATAAAAAGATATAATACCTAAGTATTTACAAATCTTTTCCAATTGTTTTTTAAAATCAGCATCTGTAGCAATACATTATTTGTAGCAAATATTTAAAATGAAATATTTCACAAACTACTTCGGCACTTCTTTGAGTATTTAATTTATCTGACATAAAAGAACAAGAGAATATAGCATTTTTCAGTAAGTGGATGTAAAATACGCATTGCATGAATCCCTATAATTAAAAAAACAGCAAATCATTGTCATTAATGCACAAGCAAGATCATAAATGAATACATTATTAAGTCCTACTGAATTAATGTTTAACTGCAATAGAGTCGAAATTGAATGAGGCAATTAATCAGAGTAAGAACTGAAAAAAAAAAAAGCCGCATCTGTCTCACTTTGAATACATTCAGCTGAACGACCTTCAAAGCAGTACTGTCAATCAAAGCATGCTGCCCACCAATTTGACAGTCCTGGTGCCACCATAGAGGGAAAGTTTAGTCAGTGTAACAGATATAAGCTTTCACTCTGAGTCAGTTCGGGGTACATGTCACCCTAAAGGGAATAAAACATCATGTCTCAGGGGTCTCATCTCATAAAATCATGAAAGCTCAGCAAAGATCATGCCGGTTATAAATGTGAACTATATCTGCCCAAAGATTCAAGAAACTGAAACTGGGGGAATAGATATATTAATTATAATTTTTAGAAGCTTAATGCTGTTCAGCATCTACAGTAAGTGAAAAAATTATGTTCAGAAGCTTTTGTTCCAGGCATTGTTCTTTGATCATCCAAAATACGTTAAGTTCCCTTCTTCCTTGTCTATCACAAATTCCATAGTGGAATTTTCTTTAATGGGATAATTAAACTCCCTGAGATTCTTGATTGCTCTAAAAGTCCCACATACTCTTATTTCAATTTATTTCAAAGTTGCCCTATTTAGATTAAGAAATTGTAAAATATTATTAATAATAACGACCCTTGTGCTGGCTAAACCCTTTAAACATTCCCTATAGCAATAGTAAATATTTTTAAATATTATGATAAATCTATTGTTCTAATATATTAGCTTAAGCAGAGAGACATTCTTTGGGACTTTTCTTCAATATAAAAATATTATTAAAACTAAACTATTCTTCAAACTTTTAAAATTCTATTGATATTTTTGTTTCAAATTCTTAAACAATTAACAGTTTGAATACAGATTTATGTATTTATTTATTTTGTTAAAGCAAATAAACCTCAGTTCTTTTATGTTGTAATTGTTTGCCCTTCCAATGGACTGCTGTAGAGGCTGGCATGAAGATAATCAGCATATTAATTTCTTTTCTTAGCTGTATTAAGGTTTAGGTTTAGGAGTTGGCATTGAAAATGTCTGCTCTAGGTTTTGTTGATGAATCCACTAATTATCAGAGCTGTAGATAAGTTTGCCAGACATTTGAACTGTGGTATTCAAATTCCTAAACTCCTACTGTCATACTAACGAGTGCATTAAACACCTTGTATTATCTTTGCAATGTACAGTAATTTGACATTTTGTGGAGTAATACCTTACTTCAGCAAGAAAGTTGTGCAATAAAGAATTACCACTCTATTTTCCCATTAACACCAGCAATTACATTTTCTTTTCTTTCTTTTTTTGTGTGTGGGGGATACATAAAGCACAAGGTGTCACAAATGCCAGATGATTAATTCTAGGGACAACATGAATGGCTCTATACATCAGATGGGGACTGCATAAGATACCAATGTACTCATGCCACTGTAATGTTTCATGCTGTAGTCTGTGTCTCTGTTTCGTAGCTCTGAAGCCTCCCTCGCACAGACTGCCCTAGACTGTTTGCCTGAAATAATGCTCATGCTACATTCTCACTAAAAGCTAGGGGTGTGATTTCCCAGCTCACATACACATACTTGCACTAGCCTTATGAGAACTGGTATGAGCATAAATGGAAGAATAGCTCTGGTGGCACAGACAGCAGCAACACGGCGTAGCTGGGCCAAGCGCGTAACCACAGGGTGCAGGCAGGTTTGTACTCAGCATGGCTAAGCTGTGCTAATGCTGCCTATGTTACTGCAGCGACGGTGCTATTTATACGCAAGCTAGTGCTTATCAAGCCAGTGTGAGTATACCTACACAAGCTGGTAATCCCACCCCTAACACATAGTTTAGACACAGCCTGTGTGTGGAACTCAAATATATAACAGGAAAAATAAAAGAAGAGGAACACAATGGAGATGGTCGCTATTATCACAGATTCTTAAACCACCTACAATTCACTTAGAAATGTATTATGTTGCCAGTACACTCCATACAGCTGTGGGAACTGTTGCAGACAAAGAATATCCAAGCAACAGGTTGGCCTATGGGGATCGTCTCCTAAAGGCTGGATCTGTAAGGTGCTGATTAAATTCAACACCTGCTGAAGTGAACTGGAGTTGGGAACATTCAGGACAGAGTTTCTGGAGGGGTTCAGCAACCACAATGAGGGCCAGATTTTCAAAAGGGCTTAGGATGTAGTATGCAGAGTTGTTCTCAAAAGTCTATCTGTGTCATAACTGCTTGGCTTAGTGCAGTACACCTATTATGAATATGGTTTTGAGGGGAACAGGAAGGTTAATGTCAATGAGTGATGGGTTTTCTTGATCTTTTACAGCTCAGATAACTGATCCAAAGCCCACTGAAGTCAAAAGAAAGACTCAGTTGATTTTGGATATGGCACATATGACTTCCTGAACAAGAGAAAGTTCACGTATCAATAAATCCCACCAATCGTCAAAGAAATTCACATTTAGAGGACTAGCTTTTTGCTTGCTAGCCTAAAACTATGAAAACAGTGCACAAGACAGAGTGTTGTCCTCAAACAGGAAGGCTGATATTTTCAAAGCTGCCTGTGGAATTTGTATACCCTATTCCCACTAAGCAATACAGAGAATTTTACCATCAAGAGAGTGGCCCCAATTAATTTTAATAACTGTGGACGCAAAAGCAAAGATGATTTGAAATGACATATGAGTGATGTAATATTTCAAGTTGGTAAATATAATAACGATATATATATATATATATATATATATATTTATAGCACTGACCAACAAATATCTGGGCACCATCTTACGTGAGAATTATGTTAAAGAAAGAATAGAATTGAAATTATTATATTCACTTTCCATTATGACCTAAATGTGTGACTCTCTTCAAATGTGCAGGAGGCAGCATGTTGGTGTGGATAATCATAGTACAGCAAATTCAGGAAGCTATAGGAATAGAAGTTTTGATCTTCCAAAATCTATTGAAAAGCTGCAAATACTGACTCTGAGCCAACAACATGGGATATAAGGCACCCAGAGTCTTAACAAGGAGCATAATGCATTCTATTTAATGTAGAAAGACTGAGTGGTATAAAGTGACCTATTGTGTGCCTTCAGTCCAAGCCTGGCATATTTATTAATGAGTGGTCATGCTATTCACACTGAACATGGTGCTCTTCAGATCTCATAGCAAAGACACAGAGAGAAGCAGATTCAAAACTATAAAGTATTACAGTGGGGAACTTCAGATTGTGTCTCCTGAGAAAAGCAAGTCCCAAAATAATCTCATAGTACAACAGAGTTAGATTCACATCAGATAAAGATGCTTTCATTTTAAGTACAATGGAAATTTGCTTTCCTACTGAAGGGCTTTAAAAAAAAAAAAAAGGTTTAGAAGCTATTCCACAGGATGCATTTCCTGCTTGACAATATTTTGTCAGGATGCTGGCATCTGAGATCTAGATATATGTTTCTGTGTCCATTCAGCCCTTTTTAGTGTGAGATATGCAAAACTGTATCTAAAAGTAACCCTGAAAAGCTCATCAGAATTGTCTAACGACAGAGTATGTAGTTTTCAATTAAAACTTCATAATGGAAGAGCACAGTAAAAATGAGTCATTGCTATGTATTAGTGATTCAACTTTGGCTGCTCAGTACAAGATAGAGCACTCTTTAATAAAGTGATATGGAAATCAGACAAGCTAAGGCTTTCCTAGGTGTCATGACAAAATAGCTAATCAGCACCTAAATGCAAACGAAAGCATTAACAATATCAACTAATTGCAAGCATGGCTAATTGACCCAATTCATAGGGTGGAGGAGGACTTAGGGCTAAATCCTGCTCCCACTTAAGTTAATGGCAGAAGATTTGTTTACTGCAGTGAGAGCAGGATGTGGCCCTGTAAAAAAGGGGTGAGTGGGAAAGAAGACAGCATGGAGGAGGAAGAAACAAGAGCAAGAGGGGGGGAAATTCACTAACATACAAATCTACAAGATAAAAATCAACAAATCAATTAAGCTTCAACAAAACAAGACTTTTTTTTTTAATGTGAATGTTAATTACTGTGCTTTACAGCAGAGATAACAAGAGGGTTTTAATGCCTAGCATTTTTCAAACAAAGACATGAAAAATTCATGAGCAGGGGAGACCTTGGTGTTGAGCTTCAGTTTTCTTGTCAAATATTTCAGCTCCGGAGGTCTTTGGGAAGGTTACGCAGAATATTCAAGTCTAAAGGATGCCTGTCAACTGGAACTAAAAGCAACAGGAATTGTATAGGCTGCATGTGACCTTGTCAATTGTATTTTCACTGGCCAACAGCATTTTGATAGTGGTTACTCATCCCAGGTTGAGAAAAAAAGAACCAAAGAGTCAATCTTACAGGGAGCTGAGCACCCTCAGCTCCAATACATCCACATTTATGAAGACAGCATTTGGATGGTTTGTTTTATGCCAGGAATAAATGTGTCATAAAATCAACATGAACATTCTAGTACCAGTTATTGGCTACAGCTGAGATTCACCCTTGTGCAGAGGACCAGCAAAACGTCTTCAGTAGAACTTTGACAGTGCACTGTAGTTTTGCCAGGCCCTTGCACAAAATTGAATCACCCTACATGAGAGCTGGGTGAAGATTTTGCTAAGATTGGCCCAGCAACTGATATAAATTAAAGGATCTATTCTATATTAGTCACATACATGCAGCTATGCTTCATTCCAGCCCTTCATTTATTGAAACTCAGATAAGAATTTTTTTTTAAGAGTTAAAAAAATTATTTGCTGTGTGCTGACATATAGGTCCAGGATAGATCCAGTGTCAGAAGAGTAATGCCATTTAGCTGGCTAACAAGAAATAAAAACAACACAACAGCTTTGGGGATTTTGTAAAACTCCTTTCCCTACCTAATCAAAACCACTACAGCAGCAACAGGAATTTGATGAGCTCTTCAAAGCCTGAACAACTCTACATATTCTTTCTTTGCTTTTTTAACAACATAGTACTCCTTACATGTGTTACTAAAAATGATTCCGCAAATCAAAATCTTTGCTCCACTCTTGCCCCAAGCCTTTAAAAAGGATTTATTCAACTTCAAAACTGCCTCATGTCTTGGAATATAGATACTTACATAAAGACAATATACTAAATACATCGCATACATAATGTGTGCATCCACTTCCTAACTTAAGCCTTTATATTGCAGTGATTTCTGGACGAGTGCAGGGGTTCACGCACATAGAGCTCATTGCAAGATCAGGGCCTTTGTCTGTTAATCTAAAAATTGGCTCAAATTCACTGCTGTTTAAAAAATATTAGCAAACTAGCCTTTTTAGTAAAATAACATGATGACTTTATAATTACATTCTTGGAGTTAGACAAAAACTTACATATTAAAAAACCAACCCACTGCAATACTATACAGATCAGTGGGTGGACCCAAAAAGGTCACATGGCTTGATTCTGTCCTAATATGCTACTGTAGAATTAAACAGTTAATTAGAGTGGGACACACAAATCCATAGCAGTGTGTCATGGAAAACCCATTTGAATATCCTATTAGTGTATTGCATACCTGTGTTTAGTTCAGATTGCTTAATTTCATTAACACAACACTGTTGTTTGTGGCATAAGACTCCTGGAGATATGCTCTCTTGGTGTCACAGTATCACCAACCCTAAAAGTCCAAAAAGCATGAGTCAGCTCCCCGTCGCCCCCAGAGAACTGAGATTAGTTTAAAAATCATGGGATTAAAATAAATAAATCTGGGGTTCATTTTATTTCCCTTCATGTTTCTCTCTGCAATCATCAGGAATAGAAAGTTCTATTTAAAAAATAATTGAAACATAAGAATCTCATATAATCATTGTTTCCAGGAGCTGAAGCTTTAAGGTAAAACACAAAACATCATGAGAGGATTTAAGACCATTTTTCAATAAAGGGATTTATTTTATTACATGTTTATTAAAAATATTAGCTATGTGGAAAGGGAGACTGCAGTGTACTGGTTAGAGTAGGAGGTACTGCAAAATCTCATACCTTAATCAGATGAGTGGGGAAACATTCTTTTATAAATACTTTGTTTTCCCAAAATGTTAATAAGTCATTGAAATTAAATAGGTGTTAAAAAACCTAAAGAAATCATTTTAAAACACTAACTAATCATCCTTCCACCCACAATAGCTCAGGATTGCATTGTCAGGTCTCTTGTGATATTGCCATTCCATTAGTTATTTCTAGGGAGATGGGACCTGATTTTCACACTACAAGCAGAGAAAAAAAGCCCTTTAATTCCTGCCGCCCTCTTCTTACACCCCCTCCAAAAGCTTTCAGCCCTTCTTTTATGCATCATAAAAAAGCAGAAAAGGACACAAGCATATTTTTCACCTTCTTTCAGGTCACCTCTGATGAATATAGTCCCAAATACTGAAAGACACTTGCTGGTAAGTAGAGAAAACACATTAAACAAGAGAAAAGCGAAGGGAGAAGTGAGTGTTCTTGTTTTGCCAAGTCCTTATTTCAGGCCAATGACAAAGTAAAAGCAAGTGCAGTTAACCTCAACATGTTTCTTTTAAGGATCCATACTAGACTATTTTCTGCAATTGTAACCACTGTACCCTTTCAGTTAACCACACTCTCTTCTCTCACATTAAAACACTAAGCCACTTAGAGTTCAAACACAGCATTCATAACCAACCACTCTCAGCTCTTCTGGGTGCAAGACGCCTGAATATCACTCCTCCCACCTATTCTTATCCATGGGCCATCGGCTGTTTGCATGCAGACATACACATGTGTACTCTCATATGATTTGGAACACAAATTTTTGTTCCACATAAAATCTTATAGAGAGGGGGTTTAGCTGCAAAGTTATGGTATCTCATCTGCAATTCACATATGCGGGGTGCAACTGAGTGGAGGTGGTTATTTGTGGTTCACTGATCCTGGGGCTGTTTCTACGCTGGCCTGTTCTGGTATAAGATTATACCAGCTACCCATATTGCAAAATGCCATTGCACCATCCATCCTCTAGCCTATTTTATAGATAAGGAACTGTGCTACAGAGATACTAATTGACTTAGCCCAAGGTCACACTAGAAGTCTACGGTGGATCAGGGTATAGAATCCAGATCTCCCAAGTCCCAGGCTAATGTCCTAACCACTGAATCATCTTTCCTTCAAATCTCTAAAGTGCAGCAATGTTCTGGCCACACACTCTTTCTCCAGCTATATCCTTTATGAGAGGGAGATGGCGTTGAAGATAGCATTCCCCCCATGTTGAGGGAATCCTCCTCCACTGGCCATATCTACTGGTTTTATGGGCCCCTTATGCTGGTGGACTGGCACAAATGGGGTGCAGAATAGTACTGAATTTTGCTCTACACATGGATCAAATCTCTCAATATCAGTGGTTTCCAGTCTGTTGCCCATTTCTAGCATATATGGACTCAAGCAGTCATCTCAGTGGCTACATTCTTTAATGCCACACTCTTGGGTTTTATCTCTTGTTTTCCAAAGCTTTTCCTCCTTTCTACACTCCCATAAATATCACCGTGTATGTTTTCATTCTGTGAAGTCACACTTCACAATTCTCTTAGAAAACATCTTCCCTGAGGTAAAAAAAAAAAAAGCATTATGGGAATCATTTGCCATCCCCCACAACAATATTGAAGAGTGCTTCATCTCTTCTCCACCCCGTACTACAGATATCTACATAAAAAGAAATATTATACCCAAAGCCAGAATATAAAGCCCCTACATACCTCTAGGAAAACTTACCTTCTACTGGTTTGGGAGTAACCGAGCAGAATGCAGAGTCTTATTTCCAGCTAGTTACAAATGATAACGTTAGCTTGAAGAGCAATGCTCATGAGTCAACCCTGTACTGACATTGGTTGAATTTCTGTTAGTACAGACTCACAGTGGGGTTATCAAGATCCAGGCCGGCTTCCTTCTGAAATGACTCACTGCTTTTCCACCAGTCACTTTCAGTTTTAGTTCGTGTGGACCTTCTTGGACTATTTTTCAACCTACTGGCTCCTAAAGACATTATACAAAATTAAACCATCTCTTCTCCTGCCTGCGTTTTCCTCACTTTTATTCTCTACTTTGGTTGGGAGCACTGTTTTTCATTTCAGTTTACTTTACTGGGCACTGCAACTGGAGTCTCTTTCAATACAAAATGGCAAACCTTTTTTGGCATTCTCAGCTTTGCTATACGACACCAGTTATGCTAGGAGTAATTAATCTGCTCTCAGTACTTAACTAAAGAAAATGGGGAGAAGTGCACCACTGAATTTCTAATCAGTGTTTTAAACATATTGGGGCAAATTCTGGATTGATCCTACATCCTATATAGCCCCACTGTGGACAGCAGGGTTATAATGCATGTGAATCAGGACTAAATTTTGTCCACAGCATGTTGGACAAAACTGACCACCTATGACTAATGAGGGGGAAGCAGTACAACAAGTGAATCAGTGCAGTATTACAAACCACAGGTTTGACTAACGTCATGTAAGAAAGTGGCTAAATGTGGGTCACCATCATTACAGAGATGACTGATTAGCTGCTCCTTTCTTTTACCAGAAATCTCATAACAAACACCCATCTCTCTGAGGTAGGAGAAAGGCCTAATTGCAACCAGTAAAAATTACATTTCTATAATGTGTACTTGTGCTGTTAGATGGGTACTCATTGGAATTCAAGTTTGGGTAAAAAAGTTCTGAAGTTTTCTTGGAAAGGAATTAAAGTCTGAGCTTTCAAAAAGGTAAACAGGAGACCTTGCCAATAGACTGAAGTTGAAGATGAAGATGGTGTAAAATCAGCCACTTATAAGGAGAATTAAAAACTAGGCATAAGAATAAAACTTACATAGTACAAAATATCACAGCCTCCCCTGAACACACCAGAGAATTTGTTTATGCTGATAAATCTTAAAATTGTTTCCAAACACATTTGTTTTCCAGGTGTGTTCAGTTTTTTAATATGAAAAGGCCCCAAAGGAGAGGCAAAAACTCAAAGGAGAAAATTTCTGCTTCAAAAGAATTGTTCTTTAGATCTGACTGAAGGGTACTATTGGGTACATGCTTGTAATATTGACTTGGACAAACAAGAAGCAGTTTGAGGGGTCAGAGTAAGAAAAGGTTAAAGCACATCTACTTCTAGCATAGGAAGGTTTAAATGCATCATTCATTTAGTTGGTTTATTTTCCTTCAGCATTTAAATTGCCTAAGTTTCTAATCCTGATGTTTTAAAGATCTTGGTTTAAAAAAAAAAAAAAATCTGGCTCAGGTTGCAACACAAATGAGATTTGTGATCATGGTTTAGTCCCTTAGGGGATGTTTGTCAACATCCCCAAAACATTACACACTTTGGCACTGCTCTGCATGACTGGCAAGCCTGGCAAGGAATGGCAGGGGAGTTTCAGGTCCGGATTGAGGTGCATTGGCAGAGCTATGACTGGGAGGCTAGCACAGCACCTGCATGCACTATGTTTGGTTACAGTTAGTTCTTTCATGCTCTCACTTTCATGAGAACCAAAATTCAGCCTCCTACTCATCCACCACAAAAAGGAAACTTATCACTGCTGGGGGCTATGATTACACAAAACAGCCAGAGCAACTGAAATCTGGTGGTGGCAAACCATTGCCATTTTGATTTTGAAATCACTATGAACCCAGGAAAACAACCTAATTGCGGTGGTTGATTTTCAGGACTTTACCATTTTCCAGCTGGCCTGAATGAGATACAGAGAACTGAAGTGATTTACCCAGGATCATTCAGTGGGTTAGCGACTCATCTGGAATTAAAACTCAGAATATTTCTTGCTCATAGTCATAGTCCTATATTTTAACCACACTGTTTTCTTTTGACTATTCCTGCTTTCATTTCAACTGATTTCCACTACATAAAATTGGAAACAAAGTTTAAGCTATATTGTAGATTAGTGACATTGACACAAATGGAAAGGCCATCTTGCAAAAAATATTTTCACTTTACAGCTAGCCATCCGTTGAAACTATTGCCCCGCTAGCCAGTGGCTAAATAAGGTTGCCAGCTGAATTATGCTTGATAATGCAAGAAGTAAAGCATTTTTCCTCTCTTCCCCAGGCCCCCTCAGACTCTGCTACACACGGAGCACCTGCCTTGGAAGTGCTGAGTGTTAACACCTATGGAATCTCTGATATAAGCACCAGTGATCTGTTTTAGGCTGTGGGACTAGTAGTGGGAACAGAGCTGCCTTCGCAATTCACCGGTAATGGAAAAAAGAAGTAGTGTCTTGGCAACTTAAAGAAAGAAGGACAGAAAGAAAGAAACACTACGAACAAACTAAAATTTCTTTTTCAACATGCCTATAAAATGAAAAACTCCAGAGATATATTTCACTTAAAACCCAGCAGAGGGATCATCTCTATCGTTAAGTTAAACCATTTTAGTTTACTCATACATTTAGATGCTTGATAGAGATTAGTTTACTCCGTGATCTTAGAGCTTTCAACATGCAGGGAATAGACAGGAAGAATGAATTAACTTGGAGAGCTTGTCTAATATTATAGCTTTATGCACGTCAAGTAACGTTTTGTAGGTTGCAAGTAAAGCATTCCATTCAAACTTCTTTGATGAAGGTTTTCTCCAAAATAAGGCAATCAGTTAAAAGTCTTTATTTGCATGTATCCTTTTTCATTAGTGCAGGTTCACATACCCCCACCTCAAATACATGAATTGGTTTAATTAAGCACTGTAGCTTACAAAAAGCTGTGCATAAGAGAACTTTGTGCTGCTCAGGGTAGTAATGCATTCATTTGAAAAACATGACTGGTCAAAAGAAAAATACTCACTTATAGCTAAAGAGCTATTTCCACTTCCGTCGCTGTACAGTGTTTTCTCTGTTGTGAGCTCATTATCACTGCAAGAACATCACTGCAAGAAAGATCTTGTTACAGTGCAGCTGGCATAGTTTGATCAGCTTCTATTCCAGTGGCCTAAGCCAAGGATATTTCTACCATCTGAGGGCCTATTACATGAAATGAGCTGATGGTCTCAATCCAGCTCCTAGTGCACAGATGTGAAGAACACAACAAATATCGTTATCAATGGCACCTTTGATATCAGTCTCAGGAGGGAGGTGAAGGATGGCATGAGCCTGAAGAACTCCTCTTTCATTCCCCAGAATAGGCTCCATCTGATTAACTGAGGCATATTGATGGGGGATTGGGGTAGGCTTGTACTACTGCCCATGCGGTATCTGACATGTGGATAAACTGAGGACTTTTGTCAACAGGGCTATAAATCTGGCAACTTCCATGAGCACTGTGGTAAAGTCAGGCCAGATGGCTACAAAAGGGTATGCCAGGGCCGATATGTGAGCCCCAGGATGCTAAAAGCTCTTTTCCCTGCAGACGGGATAGGTTACTCCAGGTCAATTGGAGGCACCTGGACCCAATTAAGAGCCTAACCCCCCTGTATTTAAACGCTGCCTTCCCTAAAGACTGGGAGGAGCACAGGAGGAGGAGAGAAAAGAGCAGTTCGAAGGTTGTGGCAGTTAGAGGAGGATCACCCGGGACCGGTAGCAGTGTTTCCCCTACAGCTGGGGAAGCGGAGCAGGAGAGACTCTGACCCCAGCCTGCAGGAAGGACTGGTGGCCCTCTGAGTCTCCAAGGCTCCACCATGATCCCTGCAGCCCCTGGAGGGGCCCACAGAGAGGAACCTCCCTGGGCCTGGGGTCAGATACATGGACTGGGACTACCCGCCCTCCCCTGTGAGGTTGAAGGGTGGCCCTCAGGCCTGAAGTGAGGCCTGCACCCCACCACTCTGTGAGAGAGGTGCCGGGGGGAAGGGAATAGCCAAAAAGCTCGTCTGGCTTGGGGTGGTATCACCTCAGGCCCCTGGTCAGAAGACACTGTGTCTGGCCAGTGAGACCAGGAGGGGACTTGATTTGCCACAGCACTTAATCCATTAAAAATCCATTTCAGAACGACTGTATGTAAACACTCTGAACTTATACATAGGGACTTTCAGCCAAAGATCCCAAACTGCTTTACAGAAGTGGGTATGATCCCACAGCAAAGGACATTGGCTACTGATGCACAAAGAGTTTAAGTGACTTGACTATGGGCACAGCAAGACAGTAGCAGAAGCAGGAACTGAACCCAAATAATTTTAGGTGAGATTTTATGCTGCCACTCTCATATGGGCCAACACTGAACTCATAGCCAGGAAGGGGTGGGATGGCTTTAAAGCTATACAGCCTCTGACATAATGTAAATAGTCCTGGAGGGGGGAGCTGTCTAAAGTTACAGCAGCCTGTTCACAATGATCTATGGGTAACAGCAATACTGTGTTATCCATCCTCTTCCACACCTGGCATGCTCGTCTTACCCTCCACGAACCATCCTTACACCAGGATTTGAGAGAGTCCTCAGAAGATAATTTATGGCAGAGGGGTAATTCTCCATGGTCCTTTTATGCCACCTTAGACTCACTCCCCAGTTTACCAGGGCTTGATGATGTGGGAGAGAGAGAGAACCTCAAACCTTTTAGTTCCCAGTCCCCTTCATCGAAACAGTAGACCATGCTGCTCCCACATAAACATATCCTTCACTCCCACAGACCACTGTGCATTAGTATGAGTGCAGTTATAACTTATTACAGCATTATGGTAGGGACCAGAGGCCCCAGTTAGATTCAGAAATTCATTGTGCTTGGTGTTCCTCAGTCTCTACCCCACAGAGTTTTTTTTACATGCTTCTGTAATTCCAATGGCATCTGGCCATAGGTGTGGCTGTTTCGGCATTTGAATCTTTGACTATGCCTCATTTCCCTATTTTTTTCAGCTTTTGGCAGATGTTCCAATAATAGCCTGATCCCTGCTGCTTAACAGAGCCTCAGAAGCGCTGTGCATGGATAGAAGTTGAAACCCTCCTGGCATGCATCAGGATAGTAAATCCATCTTTTAGGCTCATATTTAGAAAAACCCATACAAATGAAATCCGTTCCTATCTCGCTGAATGCAGTGAAAGTTCATGGGGAGACACATTTCTTGCCAGGCCTGAACTATGAGCAGAATTGCAAAGCAAAGCTGTTGTTGCTTTTTTTTTATTGTTAGTAGCATTACAGAGCTAGAATTGCTAATGGCAATGGATGTCTTGCTAAATCGTTATATCATTTGTGACCTGATTAGTATGAGAATCCATTTTAAGTGATAGTGACCTATTTTCCCATCCCTTTTAATACTTGTTCAATAGCTACAGTAAACAGATAGAAAAGTTTAACTATTAAAATGGGTAGAGAACTACTCCTACTCTTATGAGAACGAACCAGTGAAATTTAGCATTTGAACCAGCAAAGCAAAGTTTTGCACATGCAAAACCAGGCCACTGAAAACTGCATATGCTAAATTTTCATTCTGATTTAGAGAGGCTGGGTTGAGTCCCAACTGAAAATCTGGCCTAGCATCATATTATGAAAACTCCTGAAGATCATGATCAAGGGCTTAATTTATTTTATGCTAAATAAGACTGTCCTGTAAAAAATGATGACACTAAAAGGCTGGCACATTTTGATTTTCACACAGGGATGTACTTTTTAAAGCACATCTTTAAATTGTATGACAGGTGTCATTCCCCTTAATGACAATCGGGAGAGTGGCTGAATTTTAGAACTGGATGTAGCACGTGAAACTGAAGAAGCAGAACAAGAATGTCAATCAAGGGATATATCCTGCAGCCATTTTTCTATCTTTGTCATGACCTGCCCTTGCTCTATTTTGGAAAAAGGCAAAGAACTGGAATCTGTTATTTAGCCTAAATCCTACAACTCTGTTCTAACATTCATGCCTCTCTCCAGGGAAATAATTCTCAAAACCACGCAAACTGGTTGGATTTTTTTAAACACTATCTGCCTTGAGGTTCCAAGCTGACTATTTTTATACAGTGGTTGGTTTAAGCGGGTCATATATGCTGTTTTAGTAACAGATTGAAAGGAACCAAACAGAAGGCATAGAGCTGAACTCATTATTATATTTAAAATGTTTCAGGATCCTCAAAAACAGATTAAGTAATGCAATAATAAAACTCTCAGTGAAACTGTGCAATAAAATCCATCAACAGAGGAGATGGGTAATATAATGTCTTTAGAAAAAAAAAATCCTCTGCTCTATGCTTGAATTACCTTGTGCACCACAAGATAGAGGATTTAGACTATGGCAACGGATTGAAATCTCTCTTCAGGGACATCCTTCTCATAATTGTACATTCATGCCTCTCTCCCCAGTAGTAGCCTAAATACAATTTACCGTTGCACACATTTTTATAGGGTTTCTGCAAATCCGCCACTTTATTACCACCCCGGTTATAAGGGGCCCTATAGCAATTCCTAAGGGTTCACTAACTGAGCAAGATATTAAGCATGAATAAAAAGAATCAAAAAGTCTATCTACAATTTATAGTTCTGTATAAAGGACTTTGGGGAACTGCGATTTTGAAGGTGAAAAGTAAATGGAAAGCAGATTTAGACTGGAAAATTCCATATGATCAATGAGAAGACTTATGGGGAATTATCCAGAGAGGTTTTTAGTGTGCTGGAATTAAAAACATACAACTTCAAATTATGCACAAGCCATACAAACACCCCAAGGTGGATTCATTTCATTAATAAGGTCTATTCAAAGCTTGATAACAGCTGCCTTCTATATGCAAATATTGTGAAAGCAACCCTATTTTAGACCATCCTTCACAAGAAAGGAAGGTAATAATGAAAAATTCTCAGGAGAACACTAGTACTTAATAGTTGCCTATCTTGGCTAGAAGATCTTGAGATTAGGTGTCAGGAGATCAAGGCTCTACTCCCAGCTCTGCCACTAACCCTCTGTGTGACCATGGGCAAGTCACTTAACCCCAGTGTGCTGTTTCACTGTTGGTAAAATAGATAATATTAATTCATTAACATATTAAATGTTTTGAGATAGTAGCATGAAAAAGTGTCAAAGACATTAAAATTGGCAGTGTTATTGATTTTCTTAATGCATGGTAGACTACTGCATTCAGCTGAACATCTGATTAAAAAGTAACAGAGACTAAGAAATAAGAGTTGGAACTTGTTTATAGTAGTTACTAGGATTAAATAAATAAATAAAAATGAATTAATAAATGAAAAGAAGCTAACAATAGGCAACAGAGGTTATTCAGAATGGACATGAGTTGCAAGATTTAGACCCTAACTTTCTCAAAGTTTGGGGTGCTTGCATTATGTGTTAATTTCCCCATCACTTGGAGTCTTTAAATCATGGGTCCTCAAAACATGGGGTGTACCCCTTCCGGGGGTGGGAGGGGGGAATGTGAAGGAACATTCAGGGGGGCACATGGCAGGACCTGGCCCAACCCCCAAAGGGGATGGGAAAAGTGCCATCCCAGCCCTGCTCTGCCCCCAGCTGCAGCTCTGCTCCACCCCCTGCTCTGTCTCTGGCCCAGCCCCAGCCCCACTCCACCTCCTGCCCCATCCCCAGTCCAGCTCTGTTCTCATTCTCTCTCTGCCCCCAGGCTAGTTCCGTCTCAAGCCCCAGTATCACCCCCAACCCCAGTTCTGCCCCCCAGCACAAACTCCTCTGCTGAGCCAACCATGCAGTAAAGGAAGGGAGGCATGACAGGAAAAGTTTGGGCACTACTGCTTTAAATCAAGATTGGGTGTTTTTCTAACGGACAGATCAGCCATAAGTTGTCGTTTGGCTGGTTGCAGGAATCTTTGGGTAACATCCTATGGCCTGTGCAGGGGACCAGAACAGATCAGTGCTTTTCAACCTGTGTCTGTCCACAGGCAACGTCTAAGATTTCCAAAGGGGTCTGCACCTCCAGTTGAAAGTTTGTAGGGATCCACAAATGAAAAAAAAGATTGAAAACCACTGGACTAGATGATCATAATAGATCCTTCTGGCTTTAGAACAAAAACGCCAAATTCTCTGCTGTCATAATTCCAATAACTTCAGTGGAATATACCAGCCGGGATTTTGTCACCATGAATCCATGAAACGGATACTGGCAACAAGGAATGATTCTGTCCCCAAATTCTGTTAATTTCCATCCTGAAGTAGCCTGGCATAAGGAGTAGACATTCTTTAGCTCTGTGATCATGTATGGTGGAGGGACGGAGCATTATATAGAGGTTGAACTTTCTAGTACTGGTGAAAGGGAAAACATTTTGTATTGGATCTTCTGCAGTTTTTGAATATCATCACACTATTCCCTCAACCTACAGTAACTTACCTGAGTCTGAAACAATGACGTATGGTAATTAACCTTCTTTTCATCTCTTTTTGATTCAATTACATCAAATAACCATAGTAATGCACACTAGGTGGGAAAATCTGTATTTTATTTTAATTCTGGGGAAGACCTAGATAAAATGATAGTTTGATTCAATGTCAAATACAGCCTAAAATGAGATATACTTGGGGTTTTGTTTTCAGCACCGAAATAATGTTTTTATTATTTCTCCTCTCTACCCTGATGCTAAGTCTAAAAATAATGTAAGTTCAGCATTTACCCAAAACACTGACTTGGGGAAGAACGTGCTCTCCTTTTGCTTGTGCTATGACTTTGCTTGTGTCAGCACTCTGGACAGTAACTTGAGTCTTCATCTGAAGTGATGTCACAATTTTGACCCTTCACCTTGGACCTTAATAAATCACTCGCTGAGATAAAGTGTCCTAGCTACACAGAAGATGCTCAGTAGAGAGTTGGAACAATGGAATGTTTTTAAAGCCCATTTATTATTGACTATTTGTGAGGAAGGGTAGCTAGAGGCACTGGGAGTCAAGAGATAAGGGTTTGATTCCTGGCTCAGCTGAAAACATCCTTGTGACCTCGGGCAACTCAATTCAACAGTTCCCATCTGCAAAATGGGA
Organism: Mesoclemmys tuberculata; assembly: GCA_007922155.1. NCBI lineage: Eukaryota > Metazoa > Chordata > Testudines > Chelidae > Mesoclemmys > Mesoclemmys tuberculata. The sequence continues at coordinate 3,441,308 of ML675640.1, forward strand.
ATTATGATATTGTTCCCCACGCTTTGTCTGCCTTGTCCATTTGGAATGTAAGGTCCTCGGGCAGGGATTAATCTTTTACTATGTGTTCAGTGCATTGCACAACAGGACACTTATCTCAACTGAGGCAACCAGGTGCTACTGAAATATAAATAAAAATAATAATTAACCAGCTTGGTGTATTATGGAGGTATATGAGTGTCTCTCTTTTTTCAAATTATTCACCGGGATGAACACAAACCCTCTTTTCCTCCAGACTGTTTCAATCTATTCACTAAAATATTTATTCTACATTTTAAAGAAAGTTACTGGAGTTTCTAAACTGCATTAAAATTAATCCTTTTGATTCTTTACAGTCGCCTTTTGGAGAGCTTCTATTTGTTCCCAGCCATTACTTACAGCAGCTTTCATAACCAGTAGGCAAATCAAACACATCCTTCCTGTTTGCCGTTTTTACTGTACTTTACACAAACAGAAAGCACAGAACAGTCCAAAGCACATCCCATGTGTCTGAGAAAGAAGAGGAAAAAAGTAAACATTGCTAATAGCTCCAAACAGAAGACAAGACACTGAATAGAGACACCTGAGCTTGCTGATGAACTATCTTATAAGGTCTCTATCTACCCTGGAAATATATCCTGGTCAGGTGACCTGGTAACAATCTGGCTGTCCAGTGGCACTGCTAAAGCACAGAGCCATTGTGAAGTGTAGACTGAAATATAAGAGCAAAGACCTTCAAAACAAGGAACCAGTATACCGTTATTTATTATTTTTATTACAGTACTGCTAGAGGCCCCAGCTAGACTTTGATACCACTAACATATATAATGTCTTAAGGTTCATGGACTCTCTGCCTGCAGTACCATCAATTCATGTGGCGCATATGATGCTCCACTTTCCACAAACTTTAAACTAAGGACTCTTTCCTACATGTAGGTCAAGGGGTCTGATGAGCTCATTTTTGAGGCACTGATCAGCCTAGAGAGAATATAGGGAAATGCTTAGTGGCCAGTTGTACATTTCTTCTGCCTTTGCTGTGGTATGTTGCTAATTCACCTAGCTCTGTTGCACAAACAGGTTGAAAAACATGCTTTTCCAAAAACTCAGACTGAAAACATTGGACTACCTTATATGTGGGGAATCCAGGGTGGTTCAAGGAACCCTGATCATTTATCTTTAGTAAATCTGTATCTCATCAGAATTTAAAAAGACATGTTCTCACTTGTCTAAAGTGCCCCATTTCCTGCTGATACAGAGAATTGTCACTTATTATTCTGTAGTGGTGTTTTCATAGAACAATGATGCTCAGTTTCCATGGTCTTTGGTATACTAGAAAAACGTATCTGCTTTGCAATACCCATGTAGCTGGAGTAGGCTGGGCTCAGGTGTTTTTATCATGGTATAACACACAAATATCTCATGCTCTAACACAGTGATGATAAAATGAGCCCTGTCTACATTAGCACTTAAACTTTTGTTAGAACCAATACTGCTAATAATGGGCACAAAATGTTCTTCGTGTACATGAATCCTTGGAAAAAGAGACGCTGGGATGATTATCTGCAAATGCCTGCGCTGTCTTTATTGTACATCCAAAGAGTTTACAGTCCAAAGCCAGATGATGGGTGGGAGAAGAAACACAGACATGGAGAGGCACAGAGAAGTGGTTTGCCAAAGGGCATACAGCAGTTTCAGTGGCAGAGCTAAGAACAGAACCCAGGTGTCCTCACCCACACTTCAATGGCCTTTCTGCTGGACCATGCTACCATCTGGATTTTCTATTATTCATATACAATCCACATTCAGCACTGCCACTCTGTGGTCAAGGTTCACGTGCTGCAGCTTTGGACAAATCACTTAACCGCTCTGTGCCCCATTTTACCCATTATAAAATGCGGATAGTACCACCAATTTTGTGGTGGTGTGGGAAGGCTAAATCAACCTGCGTGTACGGCCTCTGGCTATAAGAAGTGCAAAGCAATCTTCTTCCTAGCAGTAAAGATATAACTTTAAAATGAACCTCCCAACCATCACCAAATAGGTAGACACGTTTTGCCCTATTTATGAGGTGAGACTGGCACATTTAATATGGAAAATAATGGTTAAAACGTCTTTGCTGCAGTTAGGGGAATAATAGTAGGGAATGAATCCATGAAACATTAAAAAGCTAACATGAATAAAGAACAGCCCTTTCCCCAAGCACGCTGCAACTAGAACATAATGCAGCCTAGATGCTTTTTGGTGTTTACTGCTTGAATGACTAATGCTCAGAAAGCTTCCCCTAACTGCCGAGTACTGATTGATTTCAGTGCCATGCTATCCAGGTCAATAAAGAAGAGAATTTCTCTATTACCACAATGATTCATGAAAGTGATTACTCCAACTCTGACATGCCTTAAAACCAGTGTGCAGTGATGCACCTGCCAAATGCCTTTCAGAACCTCCTGGGGAAGGCCATTCACCGAGGTAAGCAGAAACCTGCCTCTCATCACTGCTGCAGAAAACCAGATTTCACTCTGTGTAACGCAGCTGGCAAAGTTGGAGAGAGGTCACAGATATTAGAGAGAGAAGCTTGGGAGAACAGCACTGACTATATTGCCATTCCTTGTGTAAGTGGATGGGAGTTAATCGAGCAGAAGCACAAGACAACCCTCAGGCATGCTCCACTGGTGCAGGAACTTGGGCCTGGCTGGAGGCAATTATTTATAGCAAACCCAGGGCTGCTCTAAGTTACACTGACTTGTAATAGCTATAAGCTGGAGTGTATCAGACTCACACTCTCTTTCCTGGCCACACCTCCTACTTTAGGGACTATGAGTGGATGCTGTACAGCCAACTATCTCATGAGCTGCCTCAGCTTCCCTTTTAAGTATATATATGAAGGGGTTATAGCAAAAGGGCCATAGCAGAGGCCTGAAGCTGGCTCCCTGTGTTTCTGCAGAAGCAGGAGGAAAGTATGCCAGTGTAATCTCACGTACTGCATCTCTCCCATCAGCATATCCGCATCACCTTTTCAAATATCAAAAATAACTAAACAAATTCTGAACTGTCTTCTGGAGATCTCGAGAAGCTTTACACACTAAGTGCCTAATCCCCAATATCTGAGAGCTAAGCATTATCATCCCCATTTTACAGATGAAAAAAAACTGAGCCACAGTGGGAAAAAAGTAGCTTGTCCAAGGTCTCACAGTGAGTGGTAGAACCCACAAATAGGATCCACACCTCCTGTCGCCCCAGGTATGCCTACACTGCAGCTGGTAGAGTTTTGCCAGCATAGTTGTGTCTGAGAAGATGTGAAAAAAAACCCACATCTCCTAGCCGACATGGCTATGCCAGCAAACCCCAATGGAGATGCAGCAATGCCGACAGAAGAGTGCTTTGGTCAACACAGCTAATGTCATTTGGGGAGGTGGGATTACTATGTTGGTAGGAAAACTACTCCTCCCAGTATAAAGTGCATCTACATGAGGGGCTCTGCCAGTATATTATAACAGCAAAACATCTGTAGCATAGACAAGGCCTGAGACTATGTATAAGATTTCCAAAAGGGTCCGCACTGCCATGCAAAATTTTTTAGGGGCCTACAAACAAAAAACGTTTGAAAACCACTGGGCTAGAGCAAAACTATGTCTCTCATCTGGTAACAGAGATTCCACCCTCCCCCTATACATTTTTTTTTTTGGTAGGAAACACATTAGCTATGAGGTTATGCATTACTGTGATACATTTGCTTTTGAAGCACTGAGTGGCTTTTAGAATTTGGCATTCTGAACTTTCAAGGAGGAAGAATGTTACTCTCACGACAAACTTTGAAGTCTATTTCCTGAATACGTTAACTGTTTACTCTCTCTCTCTCTCTCCCCCGGCCACTCTAAGTACCGTTTAAGTAAACACAGCCCTAACCTCTACTATTCTTATCATTCAGGTGTCAAATAACATTTCAAATGCAGGAAATTAATGTAACAATATTTTAAATACAGAGACAGAGCCTGAGAAAGTACTGGGACTAAGGCTTTAAAGCAAACATTCAACATCCTACTCTTAGGATGAGCCTTACAGTTCATTTTATGGTAATATGGCAGCTTTAATTGCTCAGGTATGTATGTCACAGGAATCAATAGTTATTACTAATTTATTCACCTTTCTTCCAAAGTTCTCTGGCACACATGGGTCTGGATTTAGAGTACTGTTCAGACAGTGGGTGTTTTAGTTCAAATAGCTGTACTCGTGTCTCAAATTTGTATCAAACGCTTTCTTCTGTGCTAAAAACTACAATCCCAACAAGAACTTTATGAAATAAATCTCTTGTTGTATTCTATATCCTTTTAACTGGTTTTAATATTCAAGGGCCAAAATTTGCTCTCAGTTACACTAATGCAAGGCCACTGATTTTAGCAGAGGCTACAGAGCAGAATTTCAGTCTCTATTGAAAATAAGAAGCAAAGGACGCCCCGCTAGCCCTTCCTTATTCAAAGTATTTCTTTTTCTTGTAAAACAAATAAAAGTAAGTTCTTTTTATGCTACAGAGTCAAATAAAAGCGTTTCAAATATATTTCTGCTTTGAGAGTGCTGGGAAGGGCTTATATACAAAATTGGCAATCAAAAGTGGCAACAAAGAAAATTGTGGCAAATATTTTTCATCTGATAAATTTAAGGCATTTTTACCCTCTTTTCTTTTCTTTTCTTTTAAGGGAACAGAATCTCTGACGAGCGTCGGTTTCACTTTGATTCAAACTGCTAATTTAAAAGTTGTTAGTGTCAGCAAATAAAATAGAACACATTTTTGCTTTTGTCAATGAGTCAATAGCTTTTTGTGCTGAGCAGAAGTTAAAATAGATACTGCATCTTTACCTTTTTTTTTTTTTTTTTTGCACTGAAGCATATTTAAAGTAAATGATGATAAAGTTTCTCGGTTCCTGCTTCAGCCCAAACCCCTACTTCTTCTTTTTATCCTTCTAAGAAGCGCAGGAACAAAACTTGCTAAGAAAATAAAATAAATGGCTTTTGCATAACTACAGCTTCATGAGAAACAATGTTGCAAAACTAGTCCACAGAAGCCTGAATGATAATGCAATCCAAGCAGGGTTTCAAAGCAGGATGCTCATGTCTAGGGTAAGTCTACAATGAAGATGTCACTGTAGCCTGGACAACAATAGCAGGGTAGACATGGTAGCAAAGGCCTCAGCATGGGCTAGCCATCAGAGTTCTTACCCAGGGTCCCTAGAGGGCTTGTACTCTGGTTACCAGCCCATGATGAAGCTCATGCCACCATGTCTACACTCCTACTGTCACCTGTGCTAGCTGGATTAAAGCTACTGCGGGTATGCCTACCCATGCTACAATCACACCTTCACTTTGCAGCGTAACTATATCCCTAGTGGTGAAGGGTAGGTACAGCAGAAGAGGGATAGAACTGGGGTAGAAATTAGAAGTGAAGGAAAGATTTAAGAAAACTATGTAATATGTAAAACTATTCCCTTTCTCTCCCCCAACGTTTCACCAAGTAAGAACCCCTCAGAAGATACATCTCCTCTTCCTGGCTGCTCCCCACCTCCAGTATCTCAATTTTAAAATCTATTTCCTTTATGCTTGTATTTTCTCAGGGTTTTTTCCCCTCTAGTGAAGCAGAAAAAAAATCTGAGTTAAAAAAAAAAGTGCTAAAACTCTATATCCTCTTTTTAAAAAAAATCCCAGAGCTCTGCTCCTTTAAGTTCCTGCTCACTTTGACCACTGCAAGCTCTGGGGAAGGCACTACCAGCCATTCAAATAGGAGCCTATAAAAAATAAAACCTGGAAATACCAGTCTTCTTGCTTGGTTGCACCCTTGTTTTGTTAAACCACAGCCATTGGCTACTAGCTAGTCACAGTAGATTCTACCACTGCTGGGTGAGAAGGGATTTACTGACAATGGGCTCCTTCTCACAAAGGGATGCACTTAACAAGAACCTATGGCTAGAAATAAAAGCCAGACAAATTCAAATTAGAAATAAAGCATCAATTTTTAATAAATGAGTGCGATGAATCAAGAAAAGTGATGGAGTCTCCATCACTTGATGTCTTCAGTTCAAGATTGTATTGCTTTCTGGTAGATGTGTTTTAGTCAAACACATTATTTGGCTCAACACAGGAGCAACTGGATGAAATTCTATGACTATGTTATATAGGAGGTCAGGACAAGATGATCTAACAACCTGTTTTGATCTTAAAAATTTATGAATCTTCAAAGAATATTCTGGATTTAGCTGCATTGGCTTAAAATATAATAAAGGTTTTAGTCACATGCATCAGGTTTCACTCCCTCAACATTTCTTTGATAATTTTTTACTCTGCGAAGTTCATCTAGTTGCCTTCTTTCCAGAACATGGTGCCCCTGCTCAATGACTCTATGGCTCAAACTGCTTAGAGATTTTAACCCAAGGTAACCGCATCCTACAATTACACACCAGGCATTTTATCATGCATATTCAACTGTTGATTTGTTCTTGCTTAAAAGATGAAATATCTGTGTGACGTTAAAGAAGGGTGGAAACAAGCCACTAAAAAGGACATGAAAGTTTGAGGTTTGGATTCTTGCACTTTCCCAGCTTTGCTCAAGTTGTTTTTTAAACTCCCTTCATCTTTGCCTTTAGCTAGAAGCAGCCACATAGACGATATTCCTGGACTAAAATTCTGGAGGGGTGTTGCCTCATGAAACCACTATTGCCACTAATGCTGACCAGTGCCTGGTTAACAATGCTGTTCCTTCGCGAGGTAGCTGACTTTTTCCCCTTAATGACTAATTACTGCATGTCAAGCTCTGCTGTGGCAGTGCTAAGACTTCGCTGGCCTGTGGTCTAGACTCTGCACTAGTTTCCCGGCTGCCATTTAGAATGTTTTCACAGTTTTTGCTTTTAACTCTTTTTCCTCTATTAAAACATTTCCCAGACTGGAAAATGTAATATGAGACTGGTCCCCCTCTATCCCCTGCTGGGCTTGGCTGCCACCAAAAAAATTTACCAGCTTAGAGATCCCTGTTTGGGTGTGAATTTGAGATTTCCACTCCCCTCCACTTGTGGATCTGTCAGTTCAGCTGAGGTTGGGGAGAACAACAGGGATGGCTGTTTTGTAAGAATCTGGCTATTTTACCCACACTGTGACAGCTGCAAGCATACAGTGTGGAACAAGCAAAATAAATAGAAGGAAAAAGAAAGTAGAGATCAGCTCACAACCCCACCCAATAGCTCCATTAAACTAGCGTAAATTTCTTTGGCTGTGCTTTGCAGACGTGAGTCCCTGACAGGCATCTCTGGATAGCACTTTTGATGCCCTAATTACTGAATGAGAGAATTTTAGGAAGAAAAAAATATGGACCCCCCCCCCAGAATGCCACCTGCGGAGATGCAGATGTGCCATGATTTAACCCTAGAGCCATGGCCACAATTCTCAGTTGCACTGCACAATACAGTGTGCTTGGAAATCATTCGTAAGAGCCATCCTAAAATGGTTTTAACTCATCATGCAGTCTGGGAGATCCCTATTCAAAGGGGAAATATTGCTAAACTGAGACAGTCACTGTATCAATAGAGTAATGAAGCACATTTGGTCATGATACTAACCATTTTATATTCTATGCTTAAAATGATATTTCTATCTATATACAAAACTTACATGTCTGAAAAACATGATTTGAAGGGAGAGTGTTATTGAATATAAGTCTCTTTGGCCTTTACCATTAATTGGAAAACATAATTATGGCTTCGCAAGCTAGGCCCTATGGTTCACTACACTTAAACGATAATATGACAATGATTTTTTAATTCATTTAAGATCAAATTCTTCCATAGGAAAGCAATTCCTATTGTCTTAGTTCAATCAACAGTTGCAGTACGCTAAAGAGTCCAGTTACACCTATGCAATTAGATGCTCTGCTATTTCAGGATTTTGTTTCATTTTGGATTGTTTTGTTTTCTCCATCCCCCCCAAATGGTTCAACTCCCGCTGGCCCCTGAGCTGTTTTGTGGTCTCCCCGTGGGATTGTGTTTTGGGGGAGAATTTGTTAGTGCCACAGGGAAGCACTTGGACAAAGGTTTAGATATTAGGAAAATATAAAAAAGGTACCTTCAGAATTATAATTTTGAGACAATTAGACAGGAAAAGTTGGCACATCTACATTTTCTAGAACACACAGATTCGGAATCAATGCACAGTATGTAAAGTGCAGTTGTGTGTTGGTTATAGGAACTGGGGACACCAGAAGGAAGTATTAGCTCCTTTGACCCCTCTCTGCAATCCCTTAGTATAAATATTACAAATACTATCTTACTTACAATACAATTCTTTAGGTTTTTCTACCCAGCGCGAATAACGCACATATTTCTTCAAGTGCTTCAAAGACTATTCTGCTTTTACCAGACTATCAGAACGATCTGCCGCATTTATGTTCCTGAAGGGTAATGCTGAGGGTGCTAAGAGAAAGAAAGATCTGTGACATTTAAAAAAAAAAAAAAACCCTCCAGGTCTGAAATTTGTTGATAAAAAATGTTCTGTAAAAAAAAAAAAAAAATGCTCTGACTCTATGCAAAAGGCTTTGTAGGCTGAGAAGTTTGGGAATGGATTTGTAGGGGTCAGTCCTTAGCCTCAATTCTAGTTTCTGGCTCTGAGAGAGAGAGGGAGCGTCCACCCACCATGAGGACTGTTGGATGAGGTCTCAATGAAGCATTATACCATATAATGGGACCGATTAACTCCTGGGGTTCTGATGGGGAACGTGGAGCTCAGCCTGGGTATTCCCAACATTGGAGAGTCTGCTACAGAAGTGTTGCAAACCCCACTCACCAGAAGGGCGGGAGCCTGCCAGTGCAGTCCAATCTGGAGCTGTTTCCCCAGGGCAGACCTATTTGAGGGAGGTGTTGGTCATACCATTGCCTGCTGTCCCCTGCGGGCGAAGGCCTCCTCCACACAGAAGGTTGCAATTCACACCTCTTTCACCCAAAGAGCCGAGTCTGGTCCAACAGTAACTGAACACATACGCATCGACACACGCTCTCATTAAGAATGAATTATTCACCTTATTGTGCTGTTGCTATCGTCTCACCAGACACTAAATGGGAGAGTATTGAAACAGAAAGCAAATGCCTCCTTTTCAATATAAGCTATGTTTTGTGTGTTTCATGCTGTACATGTGGGGGACAGAGGAGCCAGGAGGATTTTACAACGAATGATTTTCTCAAAAAACAAACAAAAAACCCCTATTAAGCACCCAGGAGTAAACCTATATATAACCCAGGAGTAACCCAGTAACAAACTCAACAGAAGAGAAAACATTTGCAATAAGGAAACACATTTTCATTTTTAAGCTGCCAATTGGTTCTTCTAAACACCAGTGAGCAAAACAATTACAGGAGAAGTAAAATACGGGTGACGGTGTCCTTTTTATTATTAACAATCAGTCTTTGATCATTAGACAGTCTGACTGGTTCCCAAGCCTCTGTTGTATTATACTGAAAGCAGACTACTAGCTTAGGGCAGATGAATATTGCACTGGACAGAACACAATTTTTGAGTCTAAATATTGCAAAATGGAGTGACCCCTTTATGGAAGCAGCCTATATGTAACCTACATAGTTCTATAGAACTTGAATAGGTTTCTATAGAAATGACTATAAAAACCAACAGAATTTAATAGCTGATCATTTTTATAGATTTAATTAAACTACCCTATAGGATTCTACGGCAGGGATATACTTTATTAAATTTGACAAGTTAGTTTCAAACACCTACAGAATAATGATAATTTTCTATTAATCTTCCATAGAACTTTCCCATAAGGGCCCATAATGCTTGCTTCTTTTACTACATGTGCTCTCATGGTGCTTAATACAAGTTTTAAGAACCTGATCCAATGAAAGTCTTTCCACTGACTTTGAATCATGCCCCAACTGCATTTAATTTTTTTTTAAAAGTACAAGAAACACTGAAAAACAAACCTCCTGAAAACCTTCCCAGCATAGGATTCATTATGTGATATAACTTCTTATCTTACACACCATTAACAACTTGTTTATGGCCTCTAACAATCTCTCTTCTTCTCAGCCCTCCACAATCATCCTTCCCTAGAAATGGCTGAGAAAACAGATGACTCTCATAGTATGTCCAAGATAATCCAGATTCTGGAGAACAAAGAAGGGAAATGAGTTCCAGATCCAAGGACTCTTCACTTAAAATATCCTCCTACCAGGGTCTCCCATTAATACCTGCTTGTGAGCCACTGAAGATAACAATTGCCATGCTATATTTGTCCCTTTATGCAACTGAGGTCAGTGCTAATTCCAGGAGCAGCTGATATTCAATGAACAAAACACTGAAATTATAGCCTCATTTCTGGTTAACAGTCCAGCTTTATTCCAACTTTACAACATTTCTCAGATCAGGCATCTCACATTTTTGACAGTGAATGAGTTGGGGTCTATCTGATGTTGCCAAATCATCCACGACAACCCTGTCTGTCTGTCTAGTGTCTTATTGGTCCAAGAGTTAATGAGACTAAGCAAACAGACTGCGGCATGTCAACATGCTAAACTGACTTTCTGCTGCCCCATCCACATCTGCCTGACTTCAAGCTTTTTCCTTCTGTTTCCTTTCTGGATTATGTGTAACTTGCACTGGCGTCCAGGAATGCCTCTTGCTTTGGCTGCCTAGACTCTCTCTGGCATGCGAGTGGACCCTGAAGGCGTCTAGCTGAGGCTGGCTAAGTCACAAGATTGCCCTTTAATGAACATTAAAAAGAAAGCAGAATCTATGCCATTTTGATGATTCCATTAATACAGAGCACAAGGCGGCTCAGGTTCTAGTCACTAAGATGGTAGGAAACAATGGCATTTCTAGCACTCGATATATATAGTACAGTAGCAGAAAGGTTTGCCAGTGGGAAAATAAGGGTGCTAATCACTACCTTACGCCTTGCAGGTATCTTTAATGTAAAGTGCTCTAACAATACAATTTGGCGCATTTTACTGTCAGTTTCTTGCATTCCTGAAATTACTCATTAAATGACCTTTACTTATGGTTATTTTCACCCACTGAACTATAGCAGCTCAGCACACAATGCAAACATATGCCCTTGGAGAGTCATCGTTGCTAAGTGATACATCAGATGGGATGGGAGCTAGGATGGCGGTGTTCTTCTCTACATCCCTCCAGTGCATCTAGCAATGGCAGAAAGCATTTGGTGAATTATAACCTTACTGCCTACATAATGTCACATGCAATATGGTCTTCGGGGGAGGGGAAAGTAGGGGAGGGAAACAGCATCAACATCACCATGCATCTTAATATTTTCTTTTGATTAGTTTCATTTCAGGGATGTCTGGCAACAGAAACTCAGGTCCTTGAACAATGGTTCACATTTTTAAAAATTTTGTTCTGCCAGAGTGACCTTTGCAAGAAATCTAGGGAAAAAGAAAAGAGCAGGATATTCCCTTCTTAGGGAGGACTGTGAACCGTCTCCCAACTGCACTCCTGAGCGTGAATCAATTTTCTTTCAGTCGATAACTAGCGCAAAGGTTCTAACCTTCATTTGTGCTCCAAATACTCAATCGGGGATGTAGAACACATACCAATTAAGCAATTCAGCTAAAATAAGAAGGCCGTGAACCAACATCGTTGCTGCAGCTGCCCCTGAGGGATCGAGGGTTATCAGCTTGGGGAAAAGGTAATTTATTGAGCTTAATACTCTGCGAAATGTTCTCATGATAATAAGATTGTAAGATCGTTTTAATATCTGAAGTCATGTTGAAAAGGTCATTTCTCATCTTTTACGCCTACCTAAGTCATGTAAATTAGAGCTACTCAAACAGAGTTGAGGATTTTTGCAGCCTAAGTTTTTCTATTATTTCATCTGAAGGATTGGAAAAGGTTAGCAATCACAGGTGAGGATAGCCTGGACACAACTGACCAAATCATCAGCTGGTACAAATTAACAAACTTCAGTGCACCAATAGTGACATATATCACCTGGAAATCTGGGGTGAAATCCTGATCCCACTGAACTCAATGAAAGTTTTGCCACTGTTTTCAATAGGACCAGGATTCCACCCCAGTTCTTGTAGATTTTTATTTTATTTTATTATGGTTAGAATTTTTTTAAATGTTCTGATTTGGAGACTATATTCCTTATTAAAATAATAAAAAATGCTGTGTATATGCTGGAGGGAGGGGAAGAATACTTAAAGTTACCCAGTCTGCTGAAAGTTTTATTACTAGGAAAAAGGGGCTTTGGCAGTTTTACAAGCAAAGCATTCTCCTTTTTTCCAACTTCTTTCCATGGAAGAGAACTAACTTGGTGAGGTTTTTTTTTTTTTTAGTGCTTTCTAGGCAGAAACTTTGTGAGCTTCACTCTCCTCATGGCTCTGCCAACATTCCTAAATCACACCTTGCGGGTGCCCCTGCTTTTCTAACACTGAGACTCACTTTGGCAGAAGAACCAGAGTCATGCCAAGATGTGATGTTTTTGTGATCCATACATCTACCCCACGGGGACTGAACTGAGATCACTAACCCATTTTGAACATAGGTCTTCAAAAGTGAAATAAAAAATTACGTTAGGTTTTTTTTATGCCTCAAGTACATCATCGCATTGCATTAAGCGTGAGTTTATTCAGAGCAGAATGTCAAATACTGCATGAGATTTCATGGTCATCTGAAACAAGATTGTCCCTCCTTTTTCATTCTCTCCTTACTGGCTTCCTCATCTTCTTCCACTCTATGCTCTGCTATTTCTTTGATACCACCCCTATCAGTTCTTGTCCAGCTCTCCTCTCCTTCAAACCTATTTCCTCAAGAAATTCTTTTTACCTAGTTTTCCATACCAATTTTCTATCCACTCCCCTCTATTTGCTTGAACTGTTGGCCCATATGTCTTGACTTTGTTGGTCTGATACCTCAACTGTAATAATTTTCAGGACAAACTAAGTCCCTTTCTCTCTCTCTCTCAGTCTGGCAAAATGCTGCAAAGCTGCTATAAAAATGTAATTTAATGTATTGTAAAGTGGAGGCACTAGAGAGTTGGTCACCCAATGTGTTAGCCAAGCTAGTGTTTTTAAAATGTGCGTCCAATTCTCCGCAAAAAGTTTTCTGCTGCAACAATGCTGTATTTTCAGATTTGCCGATTGGTGTCTGTGTGAATTTTCCAACTATTCATCAGCTTGAACTTCTCCCATGGCCTTTATCATCCATTACAGTCCCTCTGACAATTCCCCGAAAGAGACAGACTGAAACAGCTGCCAAACCATTTCTTAGTCATTGGCTCTCAGGGTCTGGGACTCTCTGAAGAGGGTTGCAATGAAAACGTGCCAAGACTTCCACCCTTATTATGATACTAGAAATGATGATGATGAGAACTGATAACACACAGGGTCAGATTGCTTTGTCCTGCAGGAAAAACTGTGCATGGTTGTCCTTCCAGTCTTTCCTAAATTGGTCCACTGGGTGGGGTTAGGGTACAGGGAGCGTGCGCGTAGGTGTTTGACAAACAAGAGTTCTGTCCCACAACTTCATGGACTTTAGGTGATTCACCGGAGGGAAAACGCCTACACAATAGCTCTAGAAGGGTTACCCAGCAGCCCAACTCTATGGGAATTATATTGCCAAGGACTCTTCGATTGCCATTACCTCCCACTTAGATAGGGGTTCCCAATAAAAATAATTGCAGCTTGCCATGAACACGGTCTCATCACACCTCAGTTTCTCCTTTAAGGCCACTTTTACTAGCGCAAGTCTAAGGGCCACATCATATCCATGGGGAAGTCAATGACACACTGATCGTATCTGAGGGCAAACTTTTGCTCTTGTTATGTGAACAGTATATATCTAACAATATTATCTCCAGTATAGCTAGAGAAGGAGTTTGAGTCAGTTTGTGATACTGTTCTTCCAAGTGAGGCATTTCGCACTTTGAAGCAGCACAACCCCCCTCCACCCACATGGCCCAAAAAACTGAGGCACAAAGAAGAGCAAGGGGCATAAAGGAATCCCAAGCAACCATGGGAAAATGTTTATTTATCACTGGCCACTGAAAATAAAGGCTGGAAACTGCCTTTCAATTTGCATGTGCTGGCTTTATCACCGGCAACCTGTCCTCCTCTCCCACGCCCCCCAAAATAGTCCTACAGGTCTTAACTACAGGATCTTCTTTACCATACTGGCTCGAGTCTAGAAGTTGACTGTCGCTAACAGACTATAAACTGAAAATAAAAAGAGGCAGAAAATGTCCAGCTTGCTAAAAAAACCCTATTGTTTACAATGTCTATTTCCCCCCTTTGTTCTCCTCCTGTTTAATAGCTACAGATTAAGTCAAGTCTCCAAAAAATGAGCAGAACTGATGTGACTGTGAAACAATAAATCAAGATTGCTTCACTTCTGAAATAGTCCACTTTAGAAATTCACAGTGCATTCTGGATAAGAGTGTAAGTGTGTTTTTCACTCACTGTGCAGGGGAGACACAGAGGCAGGCTGTAAAAACTGTGGTTACCTTAACAGGAAATCTACCATTTATTTTCTGTAGTGTGTGCCAAATAATGTGGCCTGCATGTTAATGGATGATAAACTGTTATTTAATAGAAAGACGTATTTCTCACACAGCTTAAAATATGTTCATAAAAATGGCTGAAACCTGTTAATCCCAGGCATTTATATCTTCAGCCAATTTTAAAAATTCCTGAGTTTCTGAGAAGCCAATATTTCATTGCTGACTGGAAAAATATCTGCAAGGGGGAATAAACCCTAGAAGTCTATGAATAGTAAGAATTTTTCTTTTCTTCACTTCTTCAAAGCTCATATGGAATGCTGGTCAAGAAAAATTAAGGGTACAAATTTACATGGAAAAAATAAGAATTGTGATTGAAGTATACACAGTCAGCACATCGGAGATAATTTTGCAGAGCACGTTCCAAAAGTTGGCAGTACTGAAACTAAGGGATATCAAGCATTTTAACTTATTTTCTTTAAAAAGATACTTATAGATAGAGATATATCTTTTCCCCCCAAAATTCATTGTGTTTCATTTTCTCATGTTCTATTCTGTCTATTCTATTCTATTGTCTTAGATTTTATAGTCCGTCACCCACCACATAGTACCAGATCAACTTCCACATTAAATCAATAGCTACAGTCAAGTCTCTAGTGAACTTTTTGGAGTTTTTTCCTGCTACATCTATCTCCCTTTTTGGATTGAAAGCTCTGCTTGGGTTAGGTTTTGTTTTTGATTGAATGTCTTGGTGTGAAGAAATCCAAGATGCCTGGCAACTCAAGGTTTTCTAGCCAGTGTCATTTCAGCAGATCAACCTCAGCTGCTGCTTAGTCTTCCCTTTTGCTTCAACAATAAGGATGTGTACACTATGCTACATTTGAACGATATTTTATAATCTAGAAATATGCTGCTGCTCCAGTTCTATTTCCCAGCCTAACCGCTAGTTCCAGGTATCATACACCAATATAGGAAAGTACAGCAGCCTCTATTTGGCTTGCTCATTGCATACTGAGCCACTCTGTTGGCTGTTATGTTTTAAATGCCAACACACACACACACACACAGAGAAAAATGTATACAGGAGACTATTCACAGATGTCCGTCAAAGGTCTGAGACAGAGGGAACTGAATGGCTCGCTCAGACAATTGGTCATCGGATGAGAGAGCAGACAAGAAATGGATCATCATAGAAGTCTTATGTGGAGCAACATATAGGGTAGAATCTGAAGGATGTGTATGCGCAAGGTAACATGAAAGAGGTAATTTAACCTGTATTTAATTCATGTATCTCAAAAAGATCAAATATTTCTAATGAAAAGTTCTTGCTTGTATGATAAAACTTTACAGATGTTTCCTTTATCAGCTTGCTAAGAAAATGCCTGTGTCATTCAGTACCGTTCTTTGTAAAACCTCAACTGTATTACAATGGAAGAGGTCTGATTTCACAGTAGTTTTATTTACATTTAATATCAACATCTGACCACAAATGCCAAATACAAAAAATTATGAGATTGCACGTCACTGTTTTGTACTTTATTACGGGCCAAACCCTGAAGTGCTTACTCAAACTTTACTCAGGCAAATATTCTACTGACTTCGTAATGAATTCTCACTTCATTAGCATAAATCCAGAGTTAATTACACTGATTTCACGAGTGAAAACATGAGCAGGATGTGGCCTTATATATAAAATACACAAACAATATTCCAGAAATCATGGCTGATGTTCCTTTTTAAATCCAATCCTTAAGCAAGAATAAGAATAAAAATGAACTCTGATCCTTTTCTTCCCCCTCCTGCACGGCTCATAAGGTCTCAGATCCAATTAAGATATCATTAAACAATAAAGTCCAGCACTGCAGAAAGAGCACAATAGAGCACCTACAGAATTGCTGCAACCACTCTTCAGAGAAAAGGCCGCAATGCCCAATTAAGGATGCTAGTGTTTTTGAGTAGTGCAGGCAATGGCAGTCTTTGCGACATTCAAAGAAAACAAGCAACACTGGCAGAGGTTGTGTGAGAGAGAGAGAGAGAGAGAGAGAGAGAGAAGTAAGCTATTAGGTATTGGATAAAACAGGTTTAAAATCTCATTTTTCTCTACCAGTGTTTATTACTATCTTCCTTTAAAAAAAAAGTTAGGACAAATTTTATTTGCTTAGTGCATCCATTTGCAGGGCTGTCTCTTCCCAAAAGACCACAGAGCTACTGCGT
Source organism: Mesoclemmys tuberculata (assembly GCA_007922155.1). NCBI lineage: Eukaryota > Metazoa > Chordata > Testudines > Chelidae > Mesoclemmys > Mesoclemmys tuberculata. Next base: position 3,458,019 of record ML675640.1, read on the forward strand.
GTTTCCATGTTAATGCAGACCCTGGTAAAATAAATTTGTTTTTGCAGTGTACCATGCTGCTGGGGTTTTTAGTAGATGGGTCTATGCTGTGGAACTAAAATTAATACATGAGGAAATGGAAAAGGAGAGACAGGATCAAAAAAATTCCCTTCCCCTTGATCACGTCCTACCTAATAGTGATTCAGCCCTAAGCTCCAATCATGCAAGTTATCCAGGCGGTTGGACCCCTATTCTTGAGAACCCAACGGAAGCAGCGTAGTTTGGTAAGAGTTCTAGGATCTGCCCACATGGAACAATATGCAGGATTAGGGTCTTAGAAAAGCCTTTAGTTTAATGAGATAAATTCTGGGTGCTTTTTGAATGTGTATTGGGATTCATATTCACTCTTCTCCCACCTACCTGATTGCAGTCACCAGAAAAAAGAATTATAATAAAAGGTTGATTAATTATGTGCAATAACTGGGACAGCATATCATGAAAATTCCATTCTTGTTTACTCAGCTAATTCACTTTTTATGAGTGTTTAGGCTTTAAAGCAAAACAAAGCACTAATTACCCAATTAACGAGCAATTAAGTTACTGCAGCCTAATAGCCTGTACAGTGGCTGCCTTTATGAGTCTGATGGTGAGTTAGAGACCCATTAAACAAATTTATACACAGCTGTAGCAAACACTACATTTCCAGAGATGTTACATTACATGCTAATATTTTCACAGCCCTGAATCATCATTCACTTGTTTAGGAAACAGAGGCTTGGTTAGCACTGCTCTGATAAAAGAAGGGATTTATTTTATATTTTTCTTATAGCAGTACCCATAGGAAAGGGAGGAAGGCAGCACTATATTTGAAGATGTGTTAGCACATCAGGCAATTTATAACTCAACTGTACAACCTTCACTCTGTCTTGAAAATTTTCCCATTGTGCTTCGACTGTGGAGGAATCTTCCAACAGTAGGTCATCTCAGGTCTGACAACTATAGTACCAAGACATCACATGATGTGAGTTAAGGGCAGAGCTTGAAATTTCACACTGAACTTCTTTTCTCTTGAGACTTTAGGTCAAACAAATAACATTATTTTAATGTATCTGGGTGGTTAAATTTTTTACACCAATAAGGGAAACATCTGTGTCTGTAACTTGAATTGCAAAAAGTAACATTTACAAAAGTCTAATTTTAATCTCCGTTGCAGAAAATTTATTCCAAGCAAGATTAACTGAAACATAAAATAATCAGATTTTTTTGGGGGGTGGGGAAGTATCCTGGCAGAGTCAGGTTTCATTGACCTCAATTTACCGATAAAACCAGAGATTAGCTTCCCACAGACATGGGCATATGCACTTAAAATGGGTAACTTTCATTAGGAAAAAGAATCCAAAAACATACTTGTGTGTATATGTTTATATGGGTCCACTCTTGTGAACATATGACAGAGCACCCACAGTAATTCCAGTGAAGTCTGGAGTAGGCACTACACGCTGTGGCATATTTTTGTAGGCTTACGCCCAAGTGGCTTGATATTTAGAAGTGCTGAGAATCACCTGGAAAAGTGGCTCCACAGAACTTTGAAAATCAGGACCTAAATGTTTATATACACTATACATGTGCTGGGCCAGACCCTCAGTTGGTGTAAATTGTCACAGCTCCACTGATTTCCATGGAAATCAATATTTTAATTAACAGTATCTGAGGATCTAGCCCAACGTGTGTGCGCGCGCGCATTTCTTAATAAACTAAAGGCAATAGGGAGGTCTCATGTGAACAGTGAATAAACAAAGTTTTTTCCACACTCTTCAGTGAAAGTATAAGCAAGAAGTGAGCTTTACTTCTAGGATAGATGGTTGAATGGTTGAAGGTGGTTTTTGCAAGGAATTTAATCTGTCTGAAAAAGCAGCACAAAACCACCTGTCCCCATTTACAGCCAGCTGTAACCTGTTTAACCTATGCTCAGAGCAGGCAGAACTAAACGGGTCTGCAAGATGAAAAATGATGAAGAGAAACTCAAAGTCAACATAAACAGGATGCAAAGTGGCTGTGATTTTGCTCAAAAGAGTGGCATTTTTAAAAAGAATGTATATACACTGCAGTGGAAAACAGTTTTTCAGAATCAACCTCCAGCTCCATTCACCTACGAGTCATCCAAACAGCATCTAGATCAGTTCAAGTGATTTCTCCCACTTCTCCCACCCCTACCTATCCCCACTTTATTATTATTTGTTTATTTATTTTTAGGTCTCACATGGCCTGTTTTGTATTGTTCTGATTTTTTTTCTAAAGTCATTTCAAAGAATCGGTGTCAGATATCAAGTCCAGTACTCTTTTTCTCATTAGCGTTTTTCCCGTGCAGACCTTCAAATGTGGTAATAATTAATGAGTCTGTGTCAGAAAATGAATAAAAGATGGCTCAGATGCTTCACTGTTCTGGGCTGACCTTTAGCTGAGTCTACTGTATTAATATATTCTTGTGTTGTCAGACTCAAAGAGCTAACTGCCTTATGAATTATTTATCAACACAAAAAGTCTTAACCAGAAACAGTGTTAACATTAATTTCTAACCCTCTGTGTCACAGCAAAGCCTGCCTGCACTGCATAATTGAATTTTAGTTTTAGACAAGTAATCAAAGCACAAGTCGCTGTTGTTGTAAGTGTGGCTGCCTATGATAACGAGAGGAACGGATGCTCTTTCTGCACATCTGGTGCATTACTGGCAGCTCAGGTTTCTGTGAGCATGAAGCTAGAATGGAGACAAATATGGAATGTATCTGCGGCAGTTGAAACGGCTTGCTTCTTTCTCTTCTACCCTATTCTCTCATCGTAACAACTCTAGATGCTGTACTAATTATTACACTACTACTGATATTTTTAAATGGACCTGGTCTGGAAATTCATGATGGCTTCTAAAGCTTTTAACATTCTGTAAGCATACTTGACATAATACACCTAAATTATGGGACACTAGATTATGCAGATTGCCCAAAGGCTAAAGGAGTTTTATCTATCCTTTTATCCCTCCATCTCTGAAATGGGATTCTACCACACAATTTGCTCTCTCCTGGGATCCGGCTGCTTCTCATTTGGATGATTCCACAGAGCCCAGTCAGTAGCAGCCTTTGGAAAAATGGATTACAACAGAGATTCCCAATCCCTTTTGAGCAACTACCAAATCAAACCACAGGTTAGGTTTAATGTGCACCATGCTTTCTTGAAGAAAACATAAGCTCAGAGCCCAGCTCATGCTTGCAGCCTCACATTCTATTGTGCAGGGCCTGCTCCATGGTCTGAAAGAATTACAGCACACACACCTGAATGAGGTCTGAGCCGTGCTGATTCACTTGGGCTCAGTACAGAAGTGTAACATTATGTGAGCAGGATGGAAAGCATTTTATATACCTTTGGAATACAGCAGCTTCATGTCACACCCCCAGCAGAATCTATAAATATATTTTTTTTCAGTTCACATTTAATGCTTTTATTTGGTGCGTACATCTTTGGAGACACTAGGTCTGCAATTTTCAAAGAAGCTTAAAAAGGTTCTAAATCAGCGAGACTTGGTCACTTAACACCCTTAGCGCCTTTGAAAATCCCAGCATAAAATAGTGACAAATCACTACTCTTCTCCCTCTATGCCCGAGGATCATAGATCAACAGGAACCGGGAGAGCAGACCCAAATCTTCTCTCCTAACAGAGAAAAGGAATGGAAACTCTTTAATAAGCTGGGTCCCGAAAAGGGAATTCTCCTGGAGGTTCCAGCAGGAGACATTCTGGGAACTCAAGTAAGGAGGGTGGGTGAGCATCAGAGCGCCCAGCATGGGAGCAGGCTGCTGCTGGCAGAAACTTTAGAAACAGAGTACATGTTTGAACCCAGCCTGTGGGGAAGCAGCAAGGACTGAGGCAGGACTGGTCCTGCAGTCAAGGAGCAGAACAGAGAGGGAACCTAAAGGTGAAGCTTTCAGGTGCACAAAAGCAGCCGCCTTTCCAGCCTCTTAAAAAGGGCAGTCGCATGAAATAAGCTATTGTTCAGCCAAGATGACCCAGGCACAAGGGTTGAGCCTTGGGGAAGGGTCAGTATGATATGACTGCAAGCTAGGACAAAGTGAAGGGGGTCAGCAGACTGCTGAGCACATAAAGGAGCCGGTACAAAGCACAGATAAAGAGAAATGGCAGGATGGGGTGATAGCCTAATTGTCACCCACGATGGTGTAGGGGCATGGGGTAACCACTACATCCGGCTGAAAGGAGGACAATGTGAAAGGATCTCCAATGAAGCCATAGGTGAGGGGAGCCCAAAAGAACTAGCCACCAGCTTGCAGCACTTGTCTCTGAAACTTGTGGTACATCTGGCACCAAGTATCTAAGAAAGTTTGCTCAGCATTCCTGTCACCACATTGAATGGGGCCCAATTACAATACAGCTGTAAAGGACTGAGATTGTAGGAATCAACTCCAGGAGCATGGAAACTTTGATCAAAGTCTATAAAGTTAAGACTACATCCACGAAATTAGAATCAGGCCCCATATCTTGCTACTGCAGTACATGAATTGTGAATTATGAAGGTTGAGCTTTTGCAAACATGCCAAAGGGATCTGGGTATCCAATTAAAATGAATGGAAATTGGGTGTCTAACTCCAATTGGCAGCTTTTAAAAACTCAGTTGAAAAGCATAACAGCAGCAATTTCAAGAAGACAGGTGTATTAACCCTTAGGTGACTCACCCATGTCACATGGCTGGGAGCTGGTAATACAATTCCTACGCTTACCTACACTCCTGTGAGGCACACGTTTTAACAAGAAAGAGCTGACTGAATGTTTTAATCTGAACTGCAAAGCGCAGAGCTTTGCGGGTGCTAAATTGTGTGGTTCTGGCTTTTTTTGCATAAGACTGCCAGCCACATTTCAATGGAACAAGACGACTATGTTTTTCATTGCTTTGCTGGCCCTTGGTTAAGGATAATTTTTATGGGTTCTAGGATCTTCTGAGCAGACAGATTTTTAAACTTTTATTTTGTGTTGTTTTTATTTTTTTACTCTGAAGGCTAAAATGGTAGAAATCAGTTTTTGCCAGTCAGATTCTTTTCCTTGGTAGCCATTTGTCTATTAAATCTAAAGCTGCGCATCTTAACATAGTGAAAAGCAGTTCTTGAAAATCACCTCACATCTTCTCTGTGACATGTTCCTAGTATGCACAATAAGCAGCACAGAAACACCCAGCCTGCTATCTCATGACATGCTAACCTAGCACATTCAACTGTTCTCTAGTTACTGCTTATTAATACCCAGATCAAAACCTATGTTTATAAGATCTGCAAAGTTGACACAAATACTTTTACAAGATCTTAAATTAGTGCAAGTCTGCCTTTAAAGTTGGTATTTATTAATTTTTTCCCCCAAACACACCAGAGATCAGTGACAACTAGCTCTCAACTGCACATGCTTGCTGCTGCAAGATGGAAAATGACTGCATGGGCCAATTGGAAGCTGAAAAGTTGATATATAAGCCAAATAAATGAGGTTTAAGAATGACTGATATGCTGAGATTGACTTTTGCCCTCACTGAAGGCTCGTGGAAGGTATATTCCACCCTTCATACACTGCAGAATTGGCCAGTGGATAAATATAGCTTATTGGTTTATAGCTGTTTCACAGATGCAGTGACCTGCTTCATATCCTATTGTATTCAACGTCCCAAACTCTCCCCGTCGGTTGTGTAAAATATATGTTACAATTGGGGATATTTTTTTTAATCTCCCACTTCAATATACCAGACTAGGCTAGTAAAAAATGAGACGGTCATGCTCTTTTAAAATAACACAACACCCACCCTGGCAGTTATGACATAACCCGACAGATTTTTCTTGTTACTTTGCTGTTTTAAGTGCCTCACTCAATGTGAATCCAATTACCAAGGCCTTTGTTTTCTCTAACAAAGGGACTGTGTTCGGGCTGTGTCTCATCTGGCTTTAATCATCTCTCAGGAGGGGAGCTCAGTAACAACCATCTTGGGATACCTTTTATGACAGCTTTAGGAAGGCACATGGAAGACAAGAGTGGTTTGAAGAAAGTGTAGAAGAAGTAGACTTTTTTTCTTTTTTCTTTTGACAAGTGCATAAGCCTTCCACAAAGGTCTAGTAAACCTGTACATGACATACTCTGGAAACTGATGGAAACTACTTTTTAGCAGCTATGTTTTGGCTTGAGCCATGGTTTATTTTAAAAGTCTTCTATGTCTTCAAAAAAAGCAGCTCAAGATCTTCACTGGCTCACATGTCTGGAAATTACAAGCTTTACTACTAGCGGTGATTGTGCCAAGTGGACAGCACATACGGTCGTGTTTTCTTTTTTCTTTTAGGCCTAGTCTATACCAGACTTTTCCCCATAAAACTTCCCAGTAGTGCAGCTCACACATCAAATCTAAAGAAAAAAAACTCTTGAAATCAGCAGGAATCAAATCAACAGGAGTGAACACATCAACATCAGGGGAGGGGAATTCAGGCTGTAAGAATTTGAATTTCATTCCCTTGCCAGCAGGCAATCTTGATTGTTCAAGTCATGCTTTAAAAGTAACCATTTCAAGGCCAGACTAATAACCAAGGCCATGATTGTTCTTATTTCACTCCCAAATGTTATATTTAAAAGGAAAAGTAGACCAACCTGAAAACCTCCCTTAAAGTACTCTTGCCTTACTACAGTACTAAAGTACTCTTGCCTTACTACAGGTCAGTGAAAGAGTATCGAGCATGGTGATGGGATAATTCTCTCAATGACACCACTAACCTGTATCTTGCAAAGCTTACCGGAAGTTTTGGTAGCCTTTATTGTGCCCAAAGCAATATTATCTAGCACTCTTTATTTATATTCTTGGACTAGACTTGAATAGCTATCCATAGTTTAATCATCTTTCAATGTTTTTCCTTCTTTAACAGGTTTATAACTCTTTAGCAAGGTCATAAGGTGCGTTATAATGGTTTGGAGCTACTGCACAGAGAAAGGGTTTGGGGGTTTCTTTTCCATTGCACCTAACAGAAAGAAGCCTGAATATTAACCTTTCCCTCAGCATTTTGATAATCCACGAAAAATTGTCCATAACCACCATAATCATGTAGTATCTTCTGATGACTGGTCACACATCTTGTTGAAGGCTCTCAGTTAATATGTATTGCAGCTTTTCAAAGGCCCTCCTCTTTTCCACCAAAAATCAACTATGTGGTCAAAAGCCTAATGTAACATAATGCTGAAAGCAGAGACTAGAGAATTTTCCATGTTTTGTACAACTCCTGGTAGTTACCTAATATTCAAGGCATCTCTGATGTTCCCTAAAACCACAAAAGCAAGCAAGCCAGCCAGCCAGCTAGCCAGCCAAATGGAAGTGATTTGTCCTCTTTCTTCAAATATTGTTCCTCCATTGATCACCTGGTCTCTACTACATCTCTTACAGGAAATTTTTAGCTCATTGGACCAAAATATTTCAGGATGAAAACCCACCTTTCCCCGTTGTATTCAGCTTGATGCTCATATCCGTTTTGCATTTAGGCTTGATTATCATCTCAGAACCAATATGAATGTTCCCAAAAAACAAGGGGAAGATTTTTTGCTGCTTCTCTTCCTATATTGCTGTCTATCTTCTGAATGATTCCTATTTGAGTTTGAATACAATACACAGATTTACACTAGATCCAACAGCACACTTGACAACTCCATACAAATCACCATCGTTACTGTATTAGACTGATCTGGGCAATGACCCAGCCACTATGATTTACCATTACAGTAACTATCATACATTTCACATTGATTTACTAAGTCCTTATACAAGCCCTAAAACTAGATTGTATATTGGGAGTCGCAGGAGAAAGCCAAGCATAATTAATTGTTTTGATCCACTAAGAACAACAACATGCCAATTTACAGAATTATGCAGGCTTTAAATCAGGTCCTGAGATATTATTGGAAGTGAATCTACAGTTAAGATTGTAGGAGCCATTCCACTGTAAACCTAATTTTACCCACTAAAAACTTTCAAGCTGAGTTATATTTTGGAAAATTTGAAGGACATTGATTGAGTCAGAGAGTGTGCAAAGTTAATGTTATTCCTTAACAAAAAAAAAAACGTTGCCTTTTTTATGTTCTTGTCTACGTTAAAAGCAGTTTGCTCTTACAAGTTTAAAGAGGGCTGTTAATCTTCCATAAGGACAAGTGGATATGACATGTCTGAAAAATCTGGTTTAAAAACAAACATATAAACCTTTGAAATCAATCCTTTCTAATTACATGCGCTCATTGCAGCGCATATTATGAACTACACTGAATGCTTGGGAAGATCATAACATGCACCAGGGGTTTCCTATATCTGATGATGTCCACCGGTATGAGCTGATACATGAAAATTGACATGGAGGCGCTAAACAATATCGTCATAATTAGGGTTAGTCCTCTGTTTGGGAACCTAACTCCAGAGTATCAGAGTTTGAGAGATACCCCATTCTCCTTAGAGTGAATGAAGTGGCTGCTAAAGATGTTGACAGGGTTCATATGCTTTTGTGCTGCAGAAGCCCACACAAGACCTGAAAAATCAAGTTTGGAGACTTATGTGACCTTTTGCAGAATTGAAGCCAGAAGTTTCGGCGTTGGGGATGGGTGGGGGTTTAAACCTAATTTGGCTTCAAACGATTAACTCGTATTACAAATCACAAAACAAAATTACCTTATCATGGGGACTGTATGGCTCAGGGGACTGATAATGAGATACAAAGCATTTCACCTCTCAGTAGTCAGCTTGTATCCAGCCTGAATCAGTAGCGGTTCAAAATTACTGTACTACCAACTGATGGCTTTTGAGCGGCCTGAGTGAAATGAGTTTGGAGGTTTCATTCCAGTTCCCAGCAGACAGGTTTCCGCAGCTGGCACTATGGACTACACTCTCATCCTTAGAGAAGGGTCCTCCAGACAGTGTATGGCAGGGACAAAAATATGGTGGCTTGTGCTGCCTGTGCCACAGGATAAACTGAGGGTTTCAGTCTCTATGGTTGCCACTTCAGGCACCTTTCACCATCACTAAATTCACATAAAAATTAAGAGAGAAAATGATCAATTATTGCTGACAAGCATTTGGCCTTACATAAGACCCATGTCAAACAGGAAGGCAAAGTGCTTTCTGTCTTTTTTACTCCTATTTCCTCCCCCACCCTCATCCTCTTTTAATAAAAGAAAATCACTTTTCGTTGTCACCATTTTAATGATTCCCAGAGCATTTCATAGCACAGATATAAATCTGGAAATCAGCTCTCAGAAGGAATGAGAGTTTTCTCTTCTCTAAATCATAAAAGTATGCCGAGCTCTTTGTAAATTCCCACAACAGTGTAATTGTGGTTCTCCCATCATTACATAGAATGTTTTTGGTGGCTTGTTTACAAGCTAAATAAATAGCTGCACAAAACATCTGGAACCACAATATGTCTTTTAAAAGGCTGCTTTTAGAAGAGCTTAAAGTCTCAATTTTTACTGGTCTCGATTCTTTCTGATCTAATTGGGGTATATTAATAAACATCATGGAAACATTTGCTTAAAATATTATTAAAAGCTCATAATCCATCATGCAGAGAACTAAAACCACTAGAACTTTACAGTATGACTACATTGATCTTGCTGTACAATAAAAAAGAAAGCACAATTTTCTTGGGTACTGGATGGCCCAACTGTTCAAGAAGCTAGAAAATAACTTGAGATTCTTCTCTGCAGGAGGCATAATAATACAATAGCTGGTGCCAGGCCAGGTATAAATATTTTAGGAACCAATTCTGCAAACTCAGATAAAATTCTCACTGAACTCAATAGGCTTTTTGCCTAGGTAAAGAGTAATGATTTCAGAAATGGGCCTATTGTATACATAGCATACTGCCGGTGACAGTGTCCAATGCAGCTCCTATGATCTTCGGTAGGAGATGGACTTAACCCATAGGAGTTGGCACGGGTTTTGATGTAGACTGTTCAAGCATGTCAGGGCCCCTAGGTATGTACTCCTGTTTGTAGTCCATGCTGAAGCTTGTGTCACCATGACTATTCTGCTAACTTTAACTATGGTAGCATGGACATACCAAGTGCCATTATGTTAGTCTGTGCTACAATCACACCTTGGATTGCAGTGTAGGAGAAAACTGTTTAAGGGTCAAAGAGTGGGATTGCTTTAAGTAATTTAAGATTTGTATTAGGGTTACCTGACATGATATGTATGTATTTTTTATTGGGATTGATGGAGGGTAGATTGGGTGGGCGTATGGGAATTAACTACAGATACAAGGGATTAGAGCAATGTAAATAAATTTGTCACATTCTTACAAGATTTCTGCGGCTAGTAAACTCTTCTGGTGTTTCAGTTCCAGCTGCTATGTTTCCACCCTGCGGGTCAGTGTAATAATTTTTTATTCAAATGTATTCAGTGTCAGGAAAGACAACATTTATAAGGTTGGTTAAGGGGCTTACAGAAGAACAATCAAAAATTTAAAAGCCTGTGGCATTCCAGCCAAGTTTAAACACCCAGTTTTTCTCCAGGTTTAAATATAACTAATTGAATGACAATCCAGAGACTTAACTGTGAAATAAATTAATAGTCCTGCATGCAGATTCTGGTGCATAAATATTCACATCACAGAAATGGTCATTTTATCTGGCACTTACGGGCACCTTCTACAGGAGCATCATGGATGGGTTGGGCAAGGCAACTAAACTACTCTCCCACCCTTAAAAACTGGTCTCTTAGTCATGGATGAAGCAGGTGGTTAAGTTACCAAGGCATTGCCATAGTCCATTTTTTGGCTAAAAAAGTCTCCAGACCTGTCCATCCTGTACCTTTTGCCAGCAGTAAATTTGCTTTAAAATATAAGTTAAGAAGGCTTAAAAACTCTGCTGAACTTTGCTGGGTTTTATTCTTTAAAGTTAATTTTGTATGCAGGCGATTAAAACAGAACAAAAGTAATGGAGTCTATTATCAGGGAGCTTCTGTGAGGCAAAAAAGACAGGACAATACACTAATTCCCTTACCACTTGGATACAGATGGGTTTGGGTCAGCGGGCATAGCATTTCAAAAAGGCAGCTTGCCACTGAATATCTTATTTTGAAATTGCATTTATGAAACAGGATTTCTGGGGACATATGAACCTGCAACATGCCAAAACTATTCATAGCCCAGAATTAGCTTATGCCACCTGGGTAAACAGTTCATACCAACTTTTAAGGCCCTGAACCTGCAAAGGATAATGTGCAGGCAGACTGCTGCTCCTGCGTGGGATCTACTGAGTTGAGCCAACAGGCTCTGTGAAAATACAGTAGTTTACAGGATTGTGAGCGTGCTCCTAACATGAAAGTCACTATCTGAACCAGTCCTTTCGCATACTGAGATCGCTTACACTTAACATTCTCCAAGAACATGTTTCCAAGTCTCTCTACTGCTGAGCAGCTCACTGAATACATAAATCTTGAATCTGGTGCCATAAACTAATGAAGTAGCTACTGCCTTGCTATACACCTCCGAGGGATAGAGTGAGGAGGAGCCATGAACTCTGTGGCTTCCCATCTGCATATATGCTTAAAGACTGTAAAATAAATTAATGGCGAAATCTAAAACATAATGATAAGGATTCTCCACTGAACAGGTGTTTTTTCCATTCATTAAATTATTAGTTGCCAGGAAAAGACATGGGCCCACTTCAGTTTTATTTCAGTCTCCGCTCCTTCTATTAAAATAATAACAGGCTTTATGTTTCTGAAGCTGTAATTAAACAAGTGCTTTAGGAGGAAGACCTAAAGTTTGTTGTACTGGAAATAAAAAGGAAGCATCGGCAAAAATAGTGCCAATCTATAAGAAGGGGAATAAGGACAACGCAGGGAATTAAAGACCAGTCAGCTTAACTTCAGTATCCGAAAAGATAATGGAGCAAATAATTAAGTAATCAATTTGCAAACACCTACAAGGTAATAAGATAAGTAACATGGATTTGGATCAGCCTGGATTTGTCAAGAACAAATCATGTCAAACCAAACTAGTAGCTTTCTCTGACAGAGTATCAAGCCTTGTGCATAGGGAGGAAGCAGTAGCTGTGGTGTATCTTGACTTTAGTAAGGCTTTTGATACTGTCTCGCATGACCTTCTCATAAACAAACTAGGGAAATACAACCTACAAGCTACTATAAGCTGGGTGCCATCGCAAAACCATTCCCAGAGAGTAGTTATCAGTGGTTCGCAGTCAAGTGGAGTCTTGCAGGGATCAGTTAGTTCTTGGTCTGGTTCTGTTCAGTATCTTCATAAGTGATTTAGATAATGGCATGGAGAGTATACTTATAACATTTGCGGATGTAGACGGGCGTGCTGTCACCCGTCGGGCGCGGCGGCCCTTCCTGGGGCCTAGCCGCGG
>ML675640.1:3470431-3480919 GCA_007922155.1 Mesoclemmys tuberculata
CCGGGCCTATCCCGGTCGGTTCCCGGCCTTGATAGACAGGCGGGGGGTTTAAATCCGGGCTTGGCAGTGTTTGGGGCGGCGGCGGCCCTTCCTGGGGCCTAGCCGCGGGGGAAGGTCCCTGCACCTTCCTACAGCGGACAACACCAAACCCAAACAGGTTGCAAGTGCTTTGGAGGATAGGATTCAAATACAAAATGACCTGGAAAAACTGGAGAAATGATCTGAAGTAAACAGGATGAAATTCAATAAGTACAAATGCAAATTACTCCCCTGAGGAACGAACAATCAGTTGCACACATACAATATGGGAAATGACGGCCTAGGAAGGAGTACTGCAGAAAGTGATCCGGGGGTCATAATGAATCATAAGCTAATATGAATGAACAGTGTAATACTGCTGCAAAAAAGCAAACATCATTCTGGGATGTATTAGCTTGTGTGTTGTAAGCAAGATACGAGAAGTAATTCTTCCGCTCTACTCCATAGTAATTAGGTCTCGAATGTAATATTGTGTCCAGTTCTGGGTGCCACATTCTAGAAAAGATGTGGATGAATTGGAGAGAGTCCAGAGAAGAGCAACAAAAATAATTAAACATAGGAAAATATGAGGGAGGATTGAAAAAATTGGGTTTGTTTAATCTGAAGAAGAGAAGATTGAGGGGGGACATGATGACAGTTTTAAAGTACATACAAGGAGAAAAATTGTTCTCTTTAACTGCTGCAGATAGGACAAGAAGCAATGGGCTTAAATTGCAACAAGGAGGGTTTAGACTGGACATTAGGAAAAACTTCCTAACTATCAGGGTAGTTAAGCACCGGAAAAAACTGCCTAATGAGGTTGTGGAATCTCTGTCATTGGAAAATTTTAAGAGCAAAATAGACAAACACCAGTCAGGAATGGTCCTAAATAATACTTAGTCCTGCCTTAAGTCTTGAACTAAAAGACCTCTTGAGATTCCTTCCAGACCTCCAATTCTATGATTCCATGAACACAGCACTCTAATTGATGGTTTCTGATTCACTTTCTCTCCCTCCCCCGCCTTCTAGTGTGACTTTCTAGGTCAAGCTCTCATTTTACACAGCTTATTTTTTTTAAATGGAGAATATGGAAAATTTCCCAGATTTTTTTTTCATTGTGTACATTCATTTGCCATCAGTGTCTAATAGTGATACTCACATCAACTACTCATGATATTGATCTTTATTTTAATCACTCAAAACATAAATGGCAAATACCACTCTACAATGCCTCATATTTTGTATTGTGAGGATGACAGAAACCAAGTGTCTCCGTATTTACAATACAAAATAAACACTGGTAAATATAAAACAGTTCAAGAGGGAAAAAACTGCTATTTGATCTAAATTTAGATCAATTAAAACAATTATAGGATCCCAGAATTTACAAAAGAAATAAGCCACCTTTATTGTGACAAAATTCATTTAACCTGCTCATAGCCCCAGTAAATAAAAGGGCTTTCTAACATGCATTTGTAGACGAGTGGTAATGTAAACTCAAGATGTGCTATAATTTATGGTTTTGTGTTTTCCGTTCCTCTGTCCACTCACGCACCTGGGCAGAGTTACTCTGGGCTGTGTCTGCTGGCTCCCTTGACACCTTCTGGGAGCAGTGGGCGCAGTCTGGGGTTCTCTGCTTGGTGTCCCATTCTGGTTCCCTCTGTTTGACCCTGTGACCCCCACGCCCACTCCTTTTTTCATTCTTTGTCCCACAAAATCAGTTGTATTCTGGGTCCAGTGACTCCTCCCCCTAGAGGGAGGGGCCTTTAGCAGTGGGCAGGTACAAGCTCACAAATAGTAAAACAGAAGAGGAAATAAACATTAGGGAAAAACAGGAGAGAAAAATTAAATATTATTGTAGTACTTGTTATGTTTAAGGGTCTGCAATCGTATAGTATAGCTCCAGTGACATAGTGTAAGTACTACAGTAGTATTAAAGACCATTTTACCCAGTAATTCCATATTTTGGGTACTGTAAATGATTTCCCACACATCAGATGAAGATCTCAAATATATTCTTTGCTAAGAGTGGTCACTTACAGCAGTTGCTGAAGCTGTAGAGACACCTGTCAAACATCAGGGGCTTATGCTGTACAATAGAGATTCCACTGGTGCTAATACAGGTGAAATGCTACATCTTTTGGTAATAACTGGCACGAAAATTTCTCATGTGGATTCATCCATAACACCTAGAGGTCTATTACGAGCTTTCACTGGTGGTAGTACAAATATACTCCTTTCTAGCCATTCAATCCACAGAAGCTAAAGTCTTCCTAAATGTCGGCTCTAGGTACACATCCTTTTAGTGCAACACATATATACAGCAATTGGTCCAAGTAGAAAACTCACATAAGAAAAAAGTACCTTCCCAGACCTCAAGAAGAGCTCTGTGTATCTCGAATGCTTGTCTCATATACCAACAGAAGTTGATTCAATAAAAGACATTACCTCACCAACCTTGTCTCTACAAAGAAGATACACATGCTTAAGTAAAACGCTGATGAAACAAGCCTTAGGTGGTGGTACCAAATCCCTTACTATTGTAGTTACAGAGCAGTCAGGGAATTAATGCAACTTTAAGGAAATACCAATATGTAATTTGTTTCAAAGATATACTGCATGAAGGTCTCCCCCGCCCCATCATATCTTAATTACTCCTTAAGTTATTTCCTAACAGATATCTCTGTGCCAACACAATGTTTTGGTTTTATCTCACAGATTGGAGATTAGGCTTTACATTAAAATGGAAGGGCGGCATTCCAAATTTCAAGAAGTGAAGTATAAATAAAATTGTCTGCACAACAAAGACAAATTTCTGCATTTTTGTGCCCTGGTATTATAGTTTGTCTACTGCAACATAGCAGGAAATATCTTATAGCAGTGTGAGGCACAGTACTCTAAAAGAAGCCACTGACACGGGGTATTTGCTTATCAGAAGATGCTGTTGTAGGGTAAATGTAAATGAGGGTTTTGTGTGTTGAAAAATGCATTTGACATCGCAGAAGAAAATGTAACCTTAAGAGGCTGAATGTGAATTTATCAAAGGTTCATGCAAGTTTCAAGCCAAGTGTATAACATGGAAATGCAGGGCAGGCTCTTGTCAAATAGGAGATCTATTCAGACGCTGTAATTTAGTGTTGACTTTTTCAATATAAGTTAAAGATAGTTGGAAGCTCAAGGTACATAAATGCTGGAATTTATATCTTTGCTAGAGACAGGCGCATGATATACAGCACAATTGGAAAGACACCACAATTAGGCTACACTGTCCCTACTTTCAGGATTATTGTGTTAAAGGGGACTGAGGGTAGGAAGGGAATTGAAGGTGTGGCGTGATGGAGATCAGAGACTGTCCTTGGAATAATTTACATCGCTAAAAAAAACATATCTGGAGGTAGCTTCCCTTTGTAAATGCTATCTCATAGGTAGGAGATGGATAAAGAATTCATCTTTTTGGAGATGTGTTTTGCTGCTGTAGAATTATAACTCTTTTCTTTTGCTGTCTGCAAAGCTGTAGAAAGCTGCCCTGCCTGCCTTCTGGGATGGTGTTGTGCACACATACTGCTGACCGATTCGTCTGTTCTGCAGCTTTCAAAGAGGACTGGATTCTGTGACCCATCGGTGCCCACCAGAAAATGCTAACATCAGGGCGGGCTGCAAATGGAGAGCAGATTTTCCCACACTGGTGGCTAACACTGCAGTTAGATTCACCAACCTGTTACAAACAGTGCTTCGGATTCCTCACACTGGTTACCAAGAAGCTAAAAAAAGAAGTTACATTTATTGCATTTCAGTCTCTGGCCCCCAATTAGCAACTAGGTCCAACAAAGAGCTAAGTTATTAAAACTCTATTCCCTTAACCAAAACCTTCTCCTGATCCCCAAAGAGTCAGCCACATTATCAAATCAATATAAGTTTGGATCTTACCCAGAAGATCAAGCTGCCAGCCAATCCTTTAGTAACTAAAAATAAAGGTTTTTTAATAAAAGGAAAAAGCAAATGAGAAGAGAGATGTTAAATGATTAAAGCAATCAGATACATACATAATTATTTTAAAGCCCATATATATCAGATTCTCAGCAGAACTGTGGAGTTTGCAGACTTGTGCAATTCTTCTGGTGTACATCCAATACCTGGATGGGTCTCAGTCCTTTATTTCACAGTTTCATTTGTAGATAAGTTGATTCAGAGGTAAGAAGCAAGAAAGAAGACAAGATTTTATAGTCATCTAGCCTGCCATGTGGCTTCTTCCAAGCACAAGCTCAAAGCACATGGGCAGGGAAAGGCATTTGCAGCCCCCTTGACCACAGACCTGTTCCCATCCATCTAATGAGTCATCGGTGCCATACTGCCTTCTCTCCCTGGGCTCATTGTAAAGGTAATGGCCCTCGATGAGTCATCAATGCTGACACTAATTCGCCTGGGAGGGTGTAGCCCAGTAGCACAGCACAAGTTTTTGGACACAGATATATCTCACATATCCATAACTTACAATACAAATACGGCACATACATATAAACAGTATTATTTTACTTAGCTAATTACAACCTTTCCCATGGTACCTGATATGGCATTTCTTGTACGAATTACTGTAATTTTGCAATATTGGTACTGATAATATTATAAATGGTCACCCCTAATCCAGACAGCATGCAGATGCAACGTAAAATTTTTCAAAGTGCTAATGAAAAGGGGAAAGAAAACACAGTTGGAGCGTCATGTACAATACAGGCACAGGAGTTTGCCTATTAATTAGAAAAATAATCATTTGCCCTCACATACAGCCCTACAATGAGTTCAGAGCACTTATGAACGTTGGTAATATTTCGATTTTACATAGGGGTAAACAGGCAGAGATATGAAGTGAATTGCCCAAGGTAACAGCAAAGCCAGTGGGCGGAACTGAGGAAAAATATTCAATCCTGTAATTAAAGACTGTATCATAACGTATACACACAAAGGGGCTGAATTAAGGCTGCACTGGTAATCTTAATTCTGGCATTTCCTAACTTTTGACTTTGCAATCGTAATGTGCTTTTAATATCATTTTTATATGCCATTTTCTTGGTTTTTAAAAAAGCCAACTGAAAAACCAGAAATTCCATTATATGGAATCTGACTAACTCTGCAGGGTTAGCGCCTCTAGATCCACAGCACAGATTTCTGCCATTTACAGCCCCAGACTGGAGCATACTCAGTACAGAGAGAATCTTCAAACTTGTCACTACTGAGCGTGAGCTTCCTGAGATTTTCAGCAGCTCAGAAATAGGCCAAAATTAGGTGGGTTTTCACAGGGAAAACAAAAGGTACAACAATGACACTAGAGAGACTATTAACAAATTTCCAGTCCCTGCTTCAAAGCATGGAGGCATTACAGCTTCTCAAAGACATGGCTATAAGCGTTTTTTAACATGGGCAAACAACATTTCTCTCTAGTCTTGTTCTGAGAAAAGGCCAAACTGTTTTTACTACAATATTTTTTTTTTAATTAAAAAAGCCTTCGTCAAATATGCAGCATGGAAATTTCAGCCCAAACAGCTGAAGTTTGGCAAAGTTATAAGCAACCGAAAATAATTTTCTAATGGAAAGTGTCAGGCAACCATAACTACAGGCAGCAATACCTGCTATGCCTCTAACAAGTAACTTCAGTACAGATCACATACAGTCACAAGGAGAGAAAGAGAGAAGAAAACGACATCCAGGGTAATGTTTTCATATGCAAACAGGCATCTTATTGCACAAATGAAGTACTCACTGTACATGCACAATCAGGTTTTCTGTATTCTTGAACAGATGACCCCACATCTACTGTAGGTGCATTTTTGGAGGACCTTGGAAAATTTGGCTTAATATGTAGAAACTTTTATTTTGCCCACTGTTTGATTGAAATACCTATTAGCTTAAGAGAGAACCACTGAGCTTCTACTGAAATGGAAGAGAAAAAGTATGTAAAGCCACAAATCTCCAAATGAAATGGTGAACTAGGTTTGAACTACACTGGTTGAACTAGGTTTGCTTTTGCTTTCCCCACTTTTTCTCTAAACGTAAGGTGCCAGGAGGAGAAAGTAATCAGATTCATGTTTTCATAAACTTTGACAGACAAGGTTTTTATGTGACCTCAGCAGTAGATAAAGTCAGACCAGGTTAAAGTAGCAGCTGCCAAATTTAAGAGGAAGTCATGACATAATCATATTCAATGTCGAAAAGCTGAGGATCCAGTTGGCAGGGCTCCAAATGGAATGATGTGCTAAACATTTATCATCACAAACTGGAGATGAGAAGGAAGGCGGGCTATGTACCGAGTAGAGGACAGTGATATCCTGGGCCTGGATTCAAATTTTTGCTAAGGCCTCTTTATACCAGTCTAGCTGTATAAAGATGCCTTATAGGGCACATCTACTCAGTCGTGGCAGCAAGCCTCCCAGCTCGGTCAACAGATTTGGCTAACGGGGGATGCGCTATTGCTCTAAAAATAGCTGTGTAGATAGCACTTCAAGGTACTTGCTTAGACGGGAGCTCATATTGTGAAGCCTCCCATCTCTTACCCTCCCATCCCTAGCCTTCAGTTAGCCTGAGCTCCAGCCCAAGCGGTGGCATCTAGCTATTTTTAGAGTAAGTCAATTTCTTATCACCCCTGCCCTCCGCATCAGTAAAATGGAGATTACCTACCTACCAAGTGTAAAAGGGTTTGTTAACGTGTGCAAAGTGCTTTGAAATTATAAATTGACCCACACCCCTCCAAAAGCAAATAGGAAATTAGGCGGGCAGTGAGTTTTACTGACCCAAAGATCTCATTTCAGAGCTCATTTTTTTTAAACTTTTTTTTTTTTTTTTTAAAGGAAGCTCCTGCTGAAATGTCACACAGTTCACATGAAATCTAGGGGAGGTGGGAAAGAACGGCTCATTTATCATGCCTTATTAAAACTCCCCATTATATAATCGTTTCTTCAAATTGTGCT
This sequence comes from Mesoclemmys tuberculata, assembly GCA_007922155.1. Taxonomy (NCBI): domain Eukaryota; kingdom Metazoa; phylum Chordata; order Testudines; family Chelidae; genus Mesoclemmys; species Mesoclemmys tuberculata. The sequence goes on from ML675640.1 coordinate 3,477,409, forward strand.
GTGTTGAAACAGTCAGATAATCATATTAACAAGGTGAATTGAAGAGGACAGCAGTACCGTTAGTACCTGTCCCTTCGTAAATGTAGCTGTATGCACTTACAATGCATTGGCATTCAGCATTCTAAAATGTACTATTTTAGAGCCTTGTATTGTACGGAGCGACGTCCTGAACTAACACATTACAATGTAGCATTACACAAGATGTCATCACAATATAGAAAAACTAAAGTTCTTAAATATTTAAGAATTATTTCAGAAACTATATTGCAGTAGATCATCTTAACAAATGGAGATTTACTATGATATGCTATGAGGGGAGGGGAGGACAGTGGGAGGGAGCAAGAGAGAAATTTGTAGGTCACATCAGTGCAATGACATTAAGGAAGACAGCATGTCCAGTAAATTGTGAATAGAAATTTTAAAAGCTGGGATTTAGTATCTTTGCTTCTTATTTACTCACAAGTATCAAATAGTAAAATACAACTAAATAATATGTATTTTTTCAGCTTTATTTTTATCGCAGAGCTCTTCTAAATGAATGTACACCATTTCGACTCTGCTCTCATGATTTTTATCATCATCTGAAAACCCCTGATATCTGCAGTTTGGCATGCTTTATTCTCTGTTTACTACACAGCTACTGCACATTGTCAGGTTGTTGTGTTGTACCCCCCTGCAGGAGACTCACATTCAGGAATCTGTCTGCCTACTTTCTTTTACCATGCTCTTCCATAATACCACATATGAGCACATGCCATGATTCATACAACTTAAGCCAATTAGGACTGAGGTCACAATAGGACAGGGACATTGTCTGTTCTGTGGGTGACGTTTGAGTGTGTAACTGTGGGAGAACACCCTGAAACAAGCATCAGCTCTAACAACCTCAGAGAAATATGCACATTACCCTCCTTTCACCAGGATGTCTTACATATACCCTAATTGCTACATGAATTTACAAATTATTCACTTCTATTTGTTTATGAACTGGCACTGATGGTTCCCCTTAATCTGATCCAGTTTCCTGCACACAAAACTAGACTTCCTTTACTTTTCACTAGTTCATTGATCCTCTAGAGAATTGTAGCATGAGAATCATCAACCAGCTCTGACCTCTTCCAGACAGCATAAGAAAGAAGTAGCTGTCAGGCAGTGGACTATCCTGAGAGTCATGGCCTTACTCAATTAGCTAAAAGGAGTTAGCTAAATAGAGATGCAGGTTTCCTATTACAGTAACAGACAGATCCTTATGTATAACACACTCAATAAAAGGTGTATACTGTAGAATACTGTGATCATCAGCACATGAGCAGCTGAAGAGATGATCAGGATATACTGTGGAATATATTATTTTAGATCCCTAAAATGTCAGGTTCAGGAATTTTTCAGTGCTTGTGAGAATCCTCTGGCAAAAAAGGGAAAATAACATTTTAGCTATGAAGTGTTATTTAAAAAAAAAAAAAAAGGCTCCCTAGAATTCTGAATTTCTTTCTTAACTCATTCCTCGCTTCCCCCATCACTTTCCACTTTCAGATTAAAGCCTTTTCCGCACTGCATTCTGAGGTCCTGAAAAAGGGTTTTTTTTCCCTGCTTCAAGCACTTTCTTTAAATGATCAGTGAATTATGGACTACCCTGTGTTTGCCAATCTTTGGGTAACCTGGCTGTAGTGTTCCCACCAAATTTGCTTATTAAAGGTCAAATACCTTGTGGTGATGCTAATAACAGTAGTAGTTCCATTCATGTAAGCTATTGTTTCGGCAAATGTCTGTGTCACAGAACTGCTGTTTGAAGTAAAATTCACTGCATCAATTTAGGGATGGGCAACCATACAATAATCTTCCATGTAAAAATGGTTGTACTATAAATGCATACCTATGCATATACATTTTCGTATAACTTTTCCTAGGGTGGATTTTTTTTTCTCGTTACAGCACAGGACTGCAAATAAGGAACTTCGGATTCTGTTCTCAGCTCTGCAACTGACTGAATGTGTGACATTGGTTAAGTCTCTCTTTCTCACACATACACCCTCCTTAAGAATTAGACAGTAAGGCAAGTAAACTAATCAGCGCACAGCTAGTATTAAGTCTAAAACAATCTCTAGCAGAAATGTGATTAATCCATGCATGACAGCTTAAAGGTCAAAGCTAGAATGCAGTAGTTCTTGACTGCAAAGAAAGAACTGACTTATTTTTTATCTCTTCTTTAAAAATTACAACAGCCATGAAGTGGCTCAAGGAGCAGAGTAATGAACGTCATAAACCTGCCTCATAAAAATGGCATTCATGCAGTAATACAGCAGGTCAGATGAGCAGGGAACATTTCATTAAAAATTCCCCTTCTTGCCTACCCAAGAGAGACTTAAAACTAATCATATAAAATGGCTGAGTGACACCATTAACGAGCATTAATATTTTAAAGCTTTAATAGTACAACAGAGCTAGGCTGTTATATTAAAATTATACAACCTTATTAGACAGTGCACTTGGCTGTACTGTACTTGAACTGTCAGTATTCCTCACTGAAAATATTAAGGTGGTCAAGGTCCACAGCATAAATACTTTAGATGATGTTTGTCCATTCTTTGGAGCACGATAGCTTCCTAACATGTGACCAGTTCTGACCAGTTACACATGCACCAAAAACCATTTGATTCTGGAAGCATGTTGATTTATCTTATCAGTACCAAAAGGGGGTAAGAAATTATTATTCCCAGATGGTTTCAAAAGATGGTACAGATCAGAATTCTGATTTTAAGCAACATGAATTATAGTGCTACACAGAATTAGCACAACCACGGGGATAACTGAGGGAGAAAGGGTAGTAAATGTCCCATCCAATTCTTCTTCCACTAGTGATTTCTCCATATTAAAATCAATGTAGAGAAGAATAACAGCTAGCCAATTACATGTAGCTCCCGAGAAATTAAAAAAAAGAAAGAAAGAAATTCTTTTTTAATATGGCGGCATTTATGCACCACAGTTACACAGGTGAAACAGAAGCATAGAGGTTAAGTAACTTGCCCAAAATCTTCCAGCAAAGAAGCTTTAAGCCTTGTCTACACAAGCTATGCTGGCGTACAGCCACTGCTGTAATTAAGGGGCTGTGGCATGTCCTCACTATGCTCCTTGTGTCAGTGGAATGCATTCATGCTACCAGCTCTTGCATTGACACAGGGAGCAGTGCACTGTGGGTAGCTATCCCATTGCGCAACTGCACGCCGGGTGCTTTGGGAAGGGTTTGCAATGCAGCATGGGGCAGGCACAGCATCATAGGATGAAGGTTCTTGTCTCCTATCGTTTCATGGGCATCCTACGATATTGACAGCCACTTTTCAACGGCCCTGTCAGCCAAACTGACACTACTGACACAAACACAAGACGCCCACAGAAGAGTGTGTGTGGGGATGAGAGTATGTGATAGGGAGTGAGTGCTTGTGTGAGAGGGAGCGAGAGAGAGAGAGACACACACACACACACACACACACACACACACACACACACACACACA
>ML675640.1:3480929-3525153 GCA_007922155.1 Mesoclemmys tuberculata
ACACACACACACACACACACACACACACACACACACACACACACACAGTGTGTGTTGGGGGACAGAGAGTGTGCCCGAACACCGCATCTAAATTCAGACAGCAGCCGAACGCAACCAATCCTGAAGCAGAAACTGCTGCACAGACAGCTCATGACCCTCTGTGTCCCCCACCCCAGCTCAGTGGAGACCTGTACACTGACAGGGGGAGGGGGACACCCTGACGTCAGCCCCCGTCTCCCTCTCTGGCTCTGCACAGCACATCAGGAGACTCTCCCCACTCCACCCGCACGCCTGCCATAGGATTCCCTCGGAGTTCACCCATAGCCTCATCTCCCCACAGACTCAGGAGAATGACCTACCGCCTCGCCTGTAGTCCAGAAACGAGTGTTTCCTGCCGGGAGCTGGCATGCTCAGCTGGGCAGTAGCTAAGAGAGCTTTCCACATAGAGCAATTTCAAAACTTCCTGGGGTGCGGTGAGGGCTTTGAAAGAGGAGGGGCACAGGCCCGCGTAGCTGAAATGCAGGGCAGTGCAGCAGAGTTCAAACCAGTGAGCAGAGCGGTCAGGGTAAGCATCGTGGGATAGCTCCTGGCATGGGCAGCATGCGCAATCCCCCTTCGGGGAGGCTAGCCCTCTGTCCCGCCCCCTGAGGCCCTGCCCCCAACCCACCTGAGGCCATCCTCCCCCCCCTTCCCAGAGGCCTCTGGCAGAGTCCCACCCATGCTGCTGAACTCCAGCTGGAGCAAATCAGCCCCAAACCCTAGCTGGCGCATTGCAGCCGTAGCCTGGCCAGAGTGGAGCAGCCCACCCCAGCTCCAGCCAGACTGCAGCAGACCTCCTGAGTCCTAGCTGGCGCCCAAATGATGTGGAGCAGTCCCACCCCTCACCCAAAGCCCCAACCAGAGCAAAGCAAGTACCTGAGCCCCAACCAGTCCACTGGCACCTGGAGCAGTCCCAGCAGGTCCAGCCCACCAAGACCTGCATTACCCGCCTCCTGCCATGAGGGACAGGAAGTGGTGGAGCCACCATGGCCCATGTGTTTGGCGGTGGGGCAGTGGTCTTTGAAACCCATTGCCTATGGCTCCTGGAGCACACAGCATCTCCACTGACGCTTTGTTGCTCTATCTTTGCCGCAAAAAGCTCTATGCCTCTCGTCAAGGTGGTTTTATTTGGTCACCAAAGCAGGAGATCTTTGTCAGCAGGGAGAGCATTGTAGTGTGTACACCAACACCGTTTTTTCGCCAAAAACTGACTTCTGTCGACAAAACTCTGTAGTGTAGACCAGTCCTTAGAAAACTTTTAAGGAACTGATAAAATTGGAGAAGACAGTGGGTAGCCTCCGCCCCTCCGTTTCAGATACAGAGTCAGGAGGCAAAAGTAAGACCCCTCCATACCCTTCCCCTCTTTCCCCTGGGGACAAAATTTTATCAGGCACACAACAGGAAACTAACAATATGCTGGGTTTCAAATTAAGTGAAAAATTTTAGCTAAGGATCCATTTGACAAACCTGAACTAAAAGCTTCATTGTAAATCATCTGCAGTCATAGGCAATCATCTTGCAAGTTAGAATCACTTAGTTACTAAATAAACAACAGTACATCTTATGAGCCGACATTTCCATCCTTTCCTTTGGCAAAATGAGATCTCAATCATAATCTTCCAGAAATTAAATGCATGAAACAGAGGTCGGGGAGAGGAAGGGATGTGGTCAAGGTACAAGATTTAAAGTGAAGAGACTGTTCTTTATAGTATTCTTTGTAGCCAGCATAGTTCCTTCCAGTTAAGAAATATCTAAGCATTGCTGCTTCATACGGTGCAAAACTGCAATAGAAAACGGAGAATCTTACTACTCCTGTTCCTGACTCGCATAACTCTGAAGCGTGTTTGCTCATTTCTGTAATGGTCTACCTCAAAACAAAAACACACCCAAAAGCCAACTCTCCATTGTTTCCAAGCACTGGTCTTTGCTTAAATTGTTATGATTTGTAGGACAATGTAATAATGACTTGGGAGAGCTGTTCATGAACAATTTATGAATTCCAGTTTGACTTTATGAATTATCTGTGTGTTTGGCCTTACGGCTGTTTTCTGTTGTAGTTTTGCATTGTGCTTCTTGTGTTAAGAACAGGGAGAGTGGTACGTGGACCTGTGCCTCTGAATAAGATAGTTGTTAAAGTTCAACAATAGCTGCATAGGCCTTGCTGTAGCGGAAGAATGGCTATGCTAGAGTGTGGCCAAAAGCTGCAATAAAGCAGGTTTTCAAGTCTGGACTCAAAATGGGTGGTAATCAAGCAACAGACCACCTGATGGGGTACCTTGATCACTTGAAGTGGGCAGGATGACACCTTGAGGCTGACTAGGAGGATTACATGGCAAAAGGGATTGGAAGTTATAAAAGTACTAGGTCTGCTCAGAGCAACTCTCTCTCTCCCTCCAACCAGAGGAGGAAAAGTAGCCTGTGCTGGATGAGTGAATTCCAGGTTAGGAAACCTGGAACTATGAAATGACACCAACTGAATCCCAAAGAATGCTCAAGATTGGTGAGGAAACTTAGGGCTTGTCTACACGAGGACATTCAGGAAAGTGAAAACATGTAGACAGTCTTAATTCAGAAAATGGCCTCAGCATAGACAAGACTTGACGCGCAGAATGGTGTACGAATGTCTCTTATTTTGCATGGTTGCATCTCTCTCTTGTGCTGTCTAGAAGAGAATAGTGATTGGGCTAGAAATCCCTCTGCAAAATCTGTGTATTAGCTTCAACTATCATGTGTCCCTGAAACTGTAAATCAGAGTGCCCACTGAAGAGCGTGTGCTTATGCTACTTATGAGTCAAGGGGGGAGGGGAGGGAGGAGAGTTTCCAACACTGTCCTTGGGGCATAAGGCAGCTGAACTGCAGGGTCCCATTTCCAAGAACAGGTGCCAGACAGAATGTCTATGACCAGGGAGTGGGCCTAGTGGCCAAAGAAAGACAGAGCTGGTGCCTACTCATGGACCCAGTGGGTGGATCCAAACACAACAGCCTGGTGAGTGTCCAGCGGGGAGCGATCAACTGGGGTTGTGACAAAGTAATTAGCCAACGCTGACAATATAACATACATACAATGTAAACTACATCTTTAGTAGGCATCCTGCTTAAGGAACATCTGAAAGCTCTGCAAAGTTATCATTTAAGAGCACCTCTTAATTACTTTGGCATTATAATAAATGTTCCTCACATATGCACCCAGCTGTTTTGTTTCCTCTTGTATAGAGACAGAATGGCGAATTGCTTAACAACTGTCTGAGTGATAAGACACTGGTATTCTTAAGACTGAAAAGATAATGCTGATGATTCTGGGCTATTTTCTGTGTCTAAATGCTATAATTTTAGTGACCAATTTAAGAAGGGATTTCTCAGAGAAGAGAGTGATGGCAGGGGTCAGCTCAATATTGGTTACTTAGACAATATTTATAGTAAACTGATGCTGTGATTTTGGAGGGGAAGAAAGATTTAAGTAAAATGCACTAATTTAGCAAACATAAGACTAGTAAGTGCTAGACGTGCCACATACTGTCCCACAACACCATATCTTTCTGAACATTGCAGATGAGGCGGTAAAAACATATAAATCTTAATATCCTAGATCTATAAGTGCTATTGGGCTTTGGTAGGTAACCTTTCTTAGCTACGTATAATGATGGTTGTTACCGGCTCTTTGATTTGCTGGCAATGCAAAAACCCTGGGCAATCCTATATGATGCAACAAAAAGGTGCCATTTCCTTTGATGTGCAAAGCAGAAATGGTGCACAGCTTGTGGTAGAGTAGAACCTACCTTCTTCAACATATTGTTTATGGATCTTCATTGTGCTGCTTAGAATCTGACCCCAGCCATGCATCCTTTATCTCTATATTGCAATGCAAAAGTAAATAATAAGCAAGCATTTAACAAGTCATTTATCATCTGTGATTACCACCAGAGTGCTTTTATTAAGGAAGTCAAACAGCACATATTTTGTGATATAGAAAAAAATGTAGAAAGTCAGTTAAATACATCTTGCAACTACTAAGGGGGAGTCTCCCAACCACCCACCCTCCATTTCAGTTTGGAGTCTCACAAGCTGTCACATCATCTCAGAAAGTCTTAAATTGGAGTAAATCATCCAGAATGTCAGTGTGACATCTTAGCAATTGTAGTAAAATAATAATATCCCATGATATATATGCCATTAGCAAGTTAACGTGTGCCATAAGCATGTTAAGCAAGTCTCGTCTATACTCTCATACATCAAGTCTCGTCTATACTCTCACCTTAAAAAAAAAAAGTTTTCTGACTGACATTGTTAACACCAAGTCTTAATGTAACATGAACATACAATAATATCCCTTGAATGCACAGAAAACTTCATTCAGTGCATGTGGCTTTCATTCTATTAGTTTCATTTCCTTTTGTTGTTTGTTCTGAGCTCTAAGCTCCGATCAGAAGACTCAGCAAGATATGGCAAGGACAATCTCCTCTCCTTCTCCTCCAAAAAAAAAAAAAAAAAAAAAAAAAAAAAAGTGCAAAGAAGCAGAATAGAATTCTCATTTACACTGAGCATGGTACAAATTTATCATTGACCACATGCAGTCACTACAGCTCAGGTCTGGCAAAGGAATGATTTAAAAAAAGATAAAGCTATTTGACATTGCGCCACCTTTGAGGAGACTTGGGACAGAATTAGGGTGGCTAGGCTCTGGGCCAGAGGAGGATGGGTACATCACAAGGGGAGAAGAAGTCAACAGATTTCAGCACATCTGCCAGCTGGCTAAATGGCCAAACAGGCAATTAGGAGCGAGAACCATACATGCACAGCAGGAAGTGTTACCCAGGAAAAAGAATGAATCTGGGAATTCCATGATTGAGACTGGAATTAAGGTGGGTAACTGGAAAAAGGAAGAAAATTTCTATCCTCATCCTATTCCTTACAAAGGCTTTATTATTGAAATACGTAATCCAGACAGGCCTAGAAGTTAGATCTTTGGTGATTTGGAAGATTATTTTGGACCTAGGCAAGTAAAATGGAGGCCAATTAAACATGCTAGTTAGAAGAACAGACCTGATCGAAGACCATGTTTTCCAGGCACCAAAACAAAACATATAGCATCCCGTTCTCATTTACACTGAGCCACCTTTACACAGTGTTGGCAGTCTAGAGGAGCCTTAACATGGGCATAAATGTATGTAATTTACTTGGTGTAAGCAAGAATCAGACCTAAACTGCACAGAAATGCATTACAGTCCTTTAATAACAAGGTACTTGTCACAGTCATAGATACTAGACTAGGTGGACCACTGGTATCATACAATTCCTATACTCCTGTTTTAAAATGAATACTTAATTTAAAAAGAAAAATTGTGAAAAAGTACCAAAACACTAAACCAAAAATTGACTAGACAAAAAACTAGGGGTGCAAATTATTAACTGGGGTAAATCAACACAGATCCAGAATTGTGCCTACTACACAAAGTAAGGATGTGGCCATCGATCTGTCAAAAAAAACAAACAAAAAACACTCCCCAAACCTTTAAATTAATATCTGCAAAAGGAATAAACTTGCAAAAAGAATATAAGGTTGGGGCCACCTCATCAGCATCTTCTGAATGTACTTCTGTGGCAACCTTGCAAAATTCTACACAATTTTGTATCCAGGACAAATAACATTTTTTACATAGGAGAAAAATACCTTCAGTATTTTTGCATTAGTAGCAAACATCAAGGTAAGGGGCAGAAGAATAGATTTCTGTGCCTGGGTTGGTACACGTTAATGGCAACTTCACAACACTGTTCTACTATGCTACCCTTGGGTTCCAGCTTTACTCTCGTGGTTTGTATTTCAATGCCTCACCAAATTATTTCCATTACCATTTTAATCTATACCCTTTGAAAGAAAGGACAAAAATTACAAGTCATATGCTGTGGCACTTGGAGCCCCTAAATGAAACGACACCATTTCATTTATTGTATTGTATTGTATTGTATTGTAACTCATATCAGGTGTGAGCACACACTACCCCAACACACTGTTGGCATAATATATATCTAAAAGGTGTGACAAAGTATCATATGTAAATACTTGACATGCTGGTCCCAAGAATCATATAGGGGTTGTGTCCAAATGTTGTGTGCGCGTGCTGGAAGTACATTCTTAAAATGTGGTAGAGCAGCAGTTTATACACCAAGCCTAGAAAAAGGGATGTGGATGAAGTACATTTACATGTAAGGTAAACAAAGCCATCAGGCTAATGAGCAGAGGGGACAACTTAGTAAACACAATGGGGGACAGAGTCTGCACTACAGGATGCTTTTCTGGCTTTTATGAAGCAGGGACAATGGACTCTGGATAGTATATGGGGAACAAAAGGACATTTTAGGAATCCATCACTTAAAGGACAAAAAAAGCCAGAGCTCTTGGAATCTGTGAAATGTGGATCCTCCAGCCACATGGGTTGAAATCAGCTAACCTAACAGACTTGCATATCCTGTCTCTTAGGGGGCAGCAAATTTAATAATTTCGGGCAGTATCACAGCGATAGGGACTGGACTCTGCAGGAGATAGCTCTGGAGAACTTGAGAACTGGCATTCACTGATTCTTACCTGCAAGGTGAGGCATAGACTAACAGTCTCAAGAAGTTTGCTGGCAAAGCAAACAGACTGGTGTGGAAGGGAGCTGATACACAGTCTAATCTCCAGCAAAGCTCCTGCTAAGGCAGAGAGGTAACACTGTGGCTTACAGTTCTGGGTGTCCTGAACATCACACACAATCTAAAAATGGTCTGCTGGGGGGTCATGGGCAGCAAATAGATATGTTAGCAATGCAATATGGTGGTAAAAAAGGCAATGTGATTTTGGCCTGTTTCTGCAGACCAGTCAGATGACCAGGCATTACATTACAGTTTACAGTGCTTATCATCCTCTATACAGCGCTTACAAGACTTCACAAAGAACATCATGATCATAAATGGGCTCTTCAGTATTTGAAAGATGTTACTAAACTGAAAGGAACCAGGAGAAGAGCAATAAAAAAATAAATAAGGAGCTGGAATGATTGACTTTTAAGTAGAAATAAGTATGTCTAAATAGGACTAAATAAATAGACTTACAAACAGGACTAAATATGTCTGTCATAGCCAAAAGACCACTAGGAGGGAATGGGATGCCAAGAATCAGAAGAATTTGAAATATGTAAGCACCAAGAAGGAAGATAAATTGTTTAGGATATTGTGTGTACTGACTGTAGAAAAAAGGAGGTAAATTTAGTTAAAGAAAATGTAAGCTGCATATCAGGAAGCTTCCTACCTGTAACAGTCGTTAGACTGTATAATAGCCTCCCAATAGAAATGCGGGAACCACCTCTGCTTGGGTCATTGAAAGGCAGATTGCAAATGCACTCTAGAATATACATTATAGGGAACAATTCTGCATTTGAGTTAAGACAATCTGTCTTTTCCATCTCTATTTTCCACAATCATTTAAAATTTAAATTTGATCTGCATGTAAATAATTTCTCTTCCACTTGGAAAATAAAAAATACCATATGAAACAGAATTTTTTGTGTGTGTCTGAGAATTCGGATTCCCCTGAGGTCCTCATACTAGGCAGCACAAGGAAAATGAGGAAGAGAAGAGGAGTCATTGGGAAGTAAGCTGATAGTAATTCCACATTAAATGCTGAAAGAAACATAACTGACAAGACCATCTGGAAGCTTATAAGTTCAGAAGTATCTGACAACTGAAATTGTGATAAAAATATGTATTAATTTGCCATGCAGGGACTACAACCCAGAATCATGTTAAAAGTTCCTCTTTTTCAGTACTGTAGCTTGATTGAAAATTAATGTAAGACCTGCAGGGAACAAGTATCCATTATTATTATGTAACTATGGGGTATTTGCAACGAAATTACAGAGCAGGTGCATGGTTATCTTTGAGTTGTCAAAAAAACCCACAAACAAACCCACAGCTGAAATTCAGAAGTCAATGGCAACATTCCTGGGTTTGACAGCAAGGTTTGTGGACTCCTACAATCCTTGCCCAATATTATCAACGGCTATATGGTATGTGGGCTTCTCCCCACACTTCTATACTACCTCCCCATTGCATCTGATTCTTGGAACTGCAATAACAGACTGTTCTTTACAGAAATCACACGTTCCTCCCCCTCCTGCACCCACACCCTGGCCTGGTCGGAGGGGAAGATTGGCAAGAAAGGAAAAGGGGAACAGGGGAGATGCAGATGAGAGGCAAAACAGAATCCCAGTAGCATGAATGGCAGAGCTTTGCTCATACTTGCATACATTAGAAACTAGCAACAAAAACAGACTTTATTCTTTAGGGCAAGACTATAGTGGTCTGGAATAGCCTGAAAACTCAAGGGGCAGAAGGCTCATTACATTCTCCAGACTAATGTAAAATAAACACAATCCAAATGGTGTCATAATCAGGTCAGCCTCGCTTGTGTTTCAAAATATTTGGATACAGAAAAAACAATCTTTTCTTCCAAACCTTTAAGACTATCTGAAGAAAACTATATTTAACATTAACTCTGATGTACAACAGTACTGAAAAAAGATTTAATTATGTCATATTCCTATTGCTGTTCATCTGAGTTCAATTTGTCTCATTCCCAGTTGAAGTCTGTATTTCCAACCATGTATCTTGAAAAGCATCCCAGTCCTCTCTACTTTCCAGTTTCACCTTTGCTTCTGCTGCTGCGTTCTTTAAGCTGAGAAAACATTAAGATGACTCCAGTGGTATAATCAATATGGATGGGATTGTTAAAACTGGTGCTGAATTGCCACAATAATTACTTAAGATGCAGAGCCAACTTCTTAGAATATAGCCTTAGTGTTTCAATGAAGATAGGAAGGGAGGGCACCAATATATCTGCCACACCAGGCAAAAAGAGCTTGTCCTTTTTGTTCATAAAGAATTTTGCATTTCTTACTGTATTGCTCCAGTTTAATTAAACCAGTGATTGCAAGCTTCCAAGTAGCACGCCAGTTCTGTGCAAGGACATGAAAAGCCTTCCAGCCTTTTACATAGTGTATTTCTTTATCTAATAAATCAAGTCAGGCCTTCTTGAGTAAAGCAATGCTCCTCATGAAGGAGTGAAGAACTGCCTCATTTGACAACGCAAGAAAGAAGAAAAAAAACCTAACGGGGGAGCCAGTTTCATTTCAAGGTGACACTAAGCAGAGAAAGCAAGGAGAAGCAGCAGATTGGTATTCTGCGAGACTCCAAGCAGGCATTGGACATGAGATTCCTCTGAATTGAGGGAGTCTCACTCCATTAATTCAAAAACCGATTGAGGTGGAGGGAAAGTAGAGCAATATGCATTATGTATTTGTTACAAAACTATTGTGTCAAAGCAATATTTAGTGGTAAATTATAGCACTATCAGGAGTAGGATGCCACATACATAAATCAATTTGTCTGCTATGCTGGCAGAAGTGTGACAAAAAGATAAGAGCTCATCAGTACCATTATTTCACTAGGCTAGAGGAGGGGTGGGGAAAAGAGCAGAAGGGGGAACCAAACACAGCCATTGATTGTAAGTGACAAAATGAGGATGGCCTTGAGCTTTGACGAACACAGTTAAGATGCTATCTCTAGTTAAAACAAAGAAACAAAACCTCTGCTAAAGGAAGGTTGCACAATACAAACAAACTCTCCTCTCTCCTACAGGAGGGGGAAACAGACAGACTGATGATTTATTTTTTCAAGGACAACTCGAAAAATGGCTAAGATTGAAACAATAATATTTTCTCTGGCAGAAGAGAACAAAAAAAAAAGAGTAGGGCTTTATTAGAATAAGGGGAAGTACAAATAACACAGAGCTAAATGGTAATTATAGCTTTATGGAAATATCCCATTAATTACTAGGTCATTTTTTTGTTGTTTTACAATTGAGTTGTCAATTTGCAGCTAATTTAGGCCATGCCAGCCTAATAGCTATTTACAGATCACACAATTGCCTACATGGGAGGAGCATGTGGCCTGCAGGCAACAGATGCCATCTTGGGAGTGCAGGGGTAACTATCATTCAGGAAGCGCAAGTTACCAATTGAAAAAACCCCACAGGCACCTGGGATGCACGCACAACAACAGTAAACAGAGCAAAGGGAGAAAGAATGAACTGGCTTATCTGCTCAGTATTCTTTCTGTGATAATGCAGTGGAATAACATGTCCTCCAGTCAGGCCTGTCCTATGATTAAAGGAGCTGAGTAAAGACCATAATTATTCCCTTTTTTTAAAAAAAACAACCCCAGGCAGTTCTGATGCTGCGTGTTCTCTTTTCCTTAATTGTAGCTGTCCACAAATGTCTGAGTTTGTAACTTGAAAACTGAAGTGCTAAGAACCACCAAACAAAAACAACACAATCAAACCTATTTTCTTATCCCACAGTATGAGTACTCTATTTTTCCCATCCAGAAGTGTATGGGGATTTCATCATGAGGTGCCCAATGTGGCTATAACGATCTTGTCCGCCACACATTGCAGAAGTCAGATGTGAGGCTGGCAGGCCAGGTGCCAGCTCACCCCAAAGTCCCCATGTCTCAACTGGACACTAACAGATACATAGCTGGAATCTGTCCAGCTCACTTGTGGGTGAATATTGATAAAATAGACATTAGAATTACAAGAAAGTGTTCAGTGTTTAAACTCTACTGAAAGCTTGTGAGTTGCTGCATGCAGTAATCTTGCTTGTAATATCTGCATTCAATACTGTATTGAATCTTTGAATTGTGAGCCTGTGTGACTGTATGAATCATGATCCAGGAGACGGACATTAATAGTGTGAGGAGCTCTGCTGCTCTTGTACAGAAATTGTTACATCCCTTCTGAAAGAGGAGACCCATCAATACCAAACAGGGTAGGGATGGATCTTGCAACCGAAAACTCCCCACATCTGCACTGAGAAATAGTCAACAAAAGGACTAAGGACTCTTACTGCTGTTCCGTTCTCCTCCCTGTGAAGATGAGTCATGCAAGTGGACTCCTCCCATCAGCTGAGTTTGCAGCTCAGAGGACATGGAAAGAGGAGTTAAAAAACCCCAGACAAAACAAACTATGTTTCTCTACACTACCTGGTTGGAGGTAGAGGAGGGGAAAGAGGGAAGAAAAGGAGTTTCTAGGCATAAGCAAGAGATCCCCAGCTGTTTAGCCTGGGTTAGCCCAAAAGGTCAAATAGAACTTGCTGATTATTGAAACCTTTTGAAATCCAAAACTATAATGCATTTGCTTGCTTTAACCTTGCAAATAACTCTCTAATTTCCTTTTCCTATTTAATAAATCATAGAGTTTACTATAGGATTGGCTACAAGTATAGTCTTTGGTGTGAGGCCTAAAGTGTAACTGATTAGGGTAAGTGATTGGTCCTTTGAGATCAGGAGTAACCTGAATATTGCTGTGATTCTTGGTGTAAGGGGCCATCTACCACAGAGATGTGTTCAACTGGGTGGCAAGATAGATCAGAGTACCCGAGGGAACTGTCTGTGATTCCATGCTAAGACTGTTAAAGTGCCTGAGGAGTGCACACTTGGTGCAGTTGGTTGGTGAAATTTAAGTTCAGAACTCTCAACTAATTTGGGGTTTGTGCCCTTTAACAGTCTGCCCTGAGGTTAGTACTTGTGCTCTTCCGTTGCCGTTGAGAGCGTTACACTAGACATCACTTAAAGTTACCAGAAGACACTTCTATATCATAGTTATCAGCTCATATAAGATTCTGAATAGAACGGAATGGAACAAAAAGCTCAATAGACAGAATTTTTTCTTTAGGGAGAGGGGAAATACAAATTATAGAAGAGCAGATGTACATCAGCAACTGTGAATTCAGAACCAATAATATAAATATAGAGCATTTCCAAATACAATGACTAGCTGTATGACAGGATGACTGATCAAGAATCCATATGAGTTTGGAAAAATTCTGATAGGATGCAAAGTTTATAGCAGCAGAATGAAGCACATGTAAAATATCTTTAGGAATTGCCACACTTCCTGAAAACATGAGATATAGGGATTTTTGTATATGGTTTTGACAGGCATTACATACACAAGCTGTTTAGAATCAACCATTTGTAATTCAAAGCCACTGTACTGACTATTAGCTGATTTCCATGAGTGATTTTTTTATATGTGTAGAAACAAATCTCCAAGCACTTCTATTTTATTTTGTTTGTTTTAAAATTGTGATTCATTGAAATATTTCTGAGGATAAGATGTTTACCATGTGTCCATGCAACTACTAAGATTTCATCTGACCTTTAGTAAAAATGATAATTTGCTGGTTTCTAAACCAAAGACTAATGTCTGGCACTGAACTACATGGGGTGACTCCAACATTTGTTTTAAAGATTTTTTTGGTGTCTGTAGCTGGATCTGGATGGCAGTACCTTGTAAAATTAGCATTCCTACATTGTGCACTTGATAACGGAGAATAAGAGAGCTTATTATTTGGTATAAGTCAAGACAAAGGAGCCAGTACCCTGCGCTGATAGTATAGGCTCGCAACAATTCAGACAATGATGGTGACTTGCTATAACAACAACAAATGAAAGCAATGAAAAGCAATGGGGGTGAAATAAATCACACCCAACAAACAATCTCAAGTAGATTAGCAAACACTTTATGAAATTATCAGTTTGCAATAGTATAAACAATTTTAAGGCAATTTATAAAAAAATCCCAGAAGGCAATCAAGTAAATCAGGTAATTATATCTTGTAAAGGGAGATAATATCAGGAAAATTAGCAACACTTCTGCACATAAATCAGAGGAAAGAAAACCTTCACACCTCATTTACTCATTACCACGTCCCATATATTTCATACAGGAAGCAAGGGATTGGCCTGGGTGATCTTGGCTGATGGGTCATGTTGGCTGCTGTTTACAGAAACTGGATGAGGTCATTCTATGCAACAACCCAACACGGCAAATCTGCAATATGATTTAGTTTACTGTTTTCAATATTAAAACTGGAGATGGGGCTGAACCAAGATCCAGAATTAAAAACTTTCCCCACTGAACTCTGAGGTACTTCAGCTATGGATCTGAATGCTCTGACTCAGGTCTTCCTCTAGACTGGTCAAATGCCTCGGGGCTTTGGGGAAGTAGGTATTTTGGTCTGATTCCAGACCTGAATTTCAACACTTGAGGCCACAGTGTCCCTCGTGAAAGAGAGATCTGACAGAACTCAGATGTAATAAGCACACATGCATTTCTTTACTGAGGATGTTGGTTCCAGGAAGGACCCAGTATTTCTTTGTCTCTCTATAGCTTCTGGACTAAAAGCCTATTCTGTTTACTGTCACCATACAGGGTCTCCCTAAATCCTGGCCTGGATTAGCTATCACAAAATTGACTGCTGACTGGATTTATATGGCTCATTTCTACTGTAAAAGCTTTGGACACAGACACACTTGGACATATGCTTTTGTACTCTATCTATCATAATTTCATCTGCCTTGAAATGGGAACTGCAAGCATTTTTATAAGCAGCTTGAACCGTAACTTCTATAAGTAACACTTCTGATGTGTCATTTTGTACCTTCTATCAGCAGTCAATCACAGCAAGTATTGCTATGTTTCCTGTAGTAATAGCATCCTAGGGGAATTATTGTTTGTCTTTTCTCCAGCAATGGAAGAACCCCAGTGTCAAAAAGACTTAAGTTCATCAGTATATCCTATTCAGTAAAGCTCTCGAGTATATGCTTAAACTAAGGCCTGGTCTACACTACAAAGTTAGGGAGACGTAAGCCACCTGGCATCAATCAAGTTGCGCACGTGTCTACAGTTAAATGTGTCTCTCACCGATTTAAGCACCTCATTACGACAATGTACTAATAACACTGCCCCGAGCTGCACTGAGCTATGGTCGATGTAGTGAAGTCAACTGAGTAACTTATGTTAACCCTAACAGTCCTCTAGTAGCTGTTCCATAATGCCTGACACTGACCTCGCTGATCACAATTTGATCTCCTTTGCCCAGGGGTCATGGAGACCAGCAGGCTCCACTCCTCTCTAAAGCCCGTGAATTTTTTAATGCTTTTCCTATTGTCCAGCTTGGCAAGCACACCTAACAGACTCTCCATTGTTGCATACAACTGCCCAAAACTGACTAGGTCAGCTATATGCTACAGACATGCTCTGGCTTGGAGTAAACAGGAGATGTTGCACCGGATGATCTCCTGGGGCTGTGGGAAGAAGAGCACAGGTATGGACTAGCCAAGAAATGTGGACATCTTTGAGCAGATTGCACAGGGAAAGAGATACGATAAGGACCAGCAGAAGTGCTGCATGAAAGTGAAGGAACTTCATCAACCATATAAGATCAGGGAGATGAACAGTCAATCCAGTGCTGTTTTCACAAAGAGCTGCATGTCCTGCTTGGCAGAGACTCCAATACCATGCTCCAGACTACCTTGGATGCTTCCAAGGAGCCCAAATCACAGGCCAATGGAGTGAGCAGTGAGGACAAGGAGGTGGAAAAGGAGGAGGATGGAGGACATGCAACAGGGGCTTGGGGTGAGGGGGTGTCCAGCTATTCCGCAAGCCAGAACCTCTTTGATACTCCACCACACTTCAGTCAGCCCTGGCAGTTGAGCAGAGGTGAGCCCAATGCAGAGAGAGAAACCTCGGGTAAGTGTGATTTCCCATCACAGTGACATCCTGATTGCACCTATCTACTTTTTGTTAATTTATTCATACTAGAGGAGGTAGCATTGCCACTTGCTTTTGATGCCCCTGTAGATATAGGCAGTGGGAGACAGTGCGGAGCAATTTTTTTACGTACACAGGAATGTCCCTTGAACCCCCCTGAAAGATCTTGATAAATCTTTCAAGGAGGTAGTCTGCAATCCCCTCCTGAAGGTTTCTAGGGATGGCAGCCTTATTTTTGACTCTGCAGTAGGACATCTTCCTATGCCAGACAGCGATAACATTGGCGGGCACCACTGCAGTACGACCATTGCAGGCTAGCAGCCCACGAGCCAGGACAGCTTCAGTATGCCAGCAGCAGCTGTATTCTCTGTGCCTTTCTTGCCCTCAGGAGTGAGATAACTAAAATCACCACTGACTGTGGAAAACGGGGCCAGTATTCAGTGCCATTGCCCTACCCTCATTATTTCATTCAACCAAGCCATTCCCTCCTCATTTCTCTTACCCCTGGTGGGCCAGGCTCACCCTGGCTGGTGCTGTGACTGGCACTGTGCACAGACACGTCGAAGCAGACGTGCCAAGAAGCATGTCTTTTGGGGGAGCAAGGGAAGGGAGCAAAGGAAGGGAGTTCTGAATCTTAACTTTTGCTTACCACTGTGACTACACTAACAATGCTGTATGTTTTATTTGCAGCTGCAGCCATTGTGGCTTTGAGGGGTTCCCCCTCTAATTGCACAGAACCCCTGTACCAGATAAGTAAGAGAAAGAAGACTACTAGGGATGATGTGTTCAATGAGATCCTACACACAAGGCTGTATCATACCATGAGCAAAGGGCCTGGAGACATGGCAGATGGCCTGGAGAAGAAAAGAATGGACAGGGGAAAGGCCCAGGCATCCCATCAGGAGAGGGAGATGCACCAGGATAATGGGGCTTCTGCAGCAGCAAACACGGATGCTGCAGATGCTTGTGGACCTACAGGTTCAACAATTATGGGCTTGTCTCCCTTTCCAGTCTTTGGAAAACTCCATTGCAAAGCCCCATAACATTCCACAAGGCATCAGGGGTCACCTCTCTACCCCACCACTCCATCCGGGGGGACAGTTAGGACAACCACAGCTTCACATGCACTGACCTGTGAAAGCCATGATTGTTGTATATGTAGGTAAAATGGACACCTGTGCTTTCCCTTTGTTAAGCTCTGTTCCAATAATTCATTAAGAGTTTTTATGTATTTGCTTTTAAATTGCACAGATTCTTCTATGCACTGATTTTGTTACTGAATAAAATTCTATTGTTTGGAAAACAATTCACCTTTATTAGCTCACAACAGATGCTGCAGAGTGCGGAGCAGTTCAGAAAGCACCCAATTACGTGTTACTGTGCAGTGTGACGACTCAGGGTCAGCGACAACCTGTGTAATCGTCATAAACGTACCGCAAGCACCACAAAATTAATAGGTTTGGCAGTGTTACGTTCAGATATACACCGAGCACCATGTAATTCCTAATGGACCCCAAAACAGAGTGGCAAGAGAGAGCACAGTATACCACAACAGATGACTGTGGCTCATGGTTAAAGTGCTCTTTCAGAAGCCTCCCTAGCCATATAGCTCTGCACTGAGTTCTTCTAATAATCCTGGTGTTTGGCTGGTCAGACTCAATAGACCGTCCCACCTCTGCACTCCACACCATTGGCAACTTTTCCCTCTTTACTTCACAGATATTATGCAGGACACAGCAGGCACTTATACAACTGGGATTTCCCCCTCGAGATCCAATCTTGTGAGTAAACAACTGCAGCATCTCTTCATTCTTCCAAAAGCATATTGTACTGTAATTCTGCACCTTCTGAGTCTTCCCTGGGTGTTGTCAAGATGGCTGGCATGTGGCTTCATGAGCCATGGGAGCGAGGGATAAGCGGGGTCCCCATGGTCCCCATTAACATTTCAACATCGGCAATGGTAATTGGGCAAGTGGGAAAGAAAGTCCCTGTATTCAGCTTTCTGAACAGTCCTGTGTTCTTAAAGATGCATACATCCTTCCCTCATCAGCCAACACTGATATAGATGAAGTGTCCCCGGTGATCAACTAATGCTTGCATAACCATAGAAAAGAAAGCCCTTTCTGTTGATGTACTCCAAACCTCATTGTGGCAAATCCATCCACTATGTCCCGCACATTGCCGAGAGTCACAGTCCCGCATGGAAGGACGTGATTAATGGCATTGCACACTGGCATGACAATGGCCCTCACAGTCAATTTTCCAACTCCAAAATGATTTCCTAGTGACTGGTAACAATCTGGCATTGCAAGTTTCCACAGTGCAATTACCACTCACTTCTCCACTGTCAGTGCAGCTCTCACTCTGTTGCAGGGCGGGGGAGAGCTTGGCTCACTGATACAGGAATGCGTCCTTGCGTATTCAAAAGTTCTGCAGCTAATGCTTATCAACCCAAGACTGCACTGTGACATGATCTCACCAGTCAGTGTTCCTTTCTCAGGCCCAGAAACAGCATTCCATCATCCGTAGCGGTTCTGCAAATGCTACCAACAACCTGGAATTGGTTCTTGCTTGGTCCCACAGCAATCTGTTTTCCAAGAAATTGTTGTTGTAGCCATGTCGGTCCTAGGATATTAGTGAGACAAGGAGGGTGAAGTAATATCTTTTATTGGACCAACTTCTGTTGGAGAGAGAGAGATAAGCTTTCAAGCTACACAGAGCTCGTCTTCACCCACCTTGTCTCTCCAAGAAATTGTCATGTATCCTCAGATTCACTGCTTCTTACAGCTCTGCAAACGCTGGGCGATTGTGTGTCCTGTGCTTGCAATGTGTATGACCACAGTGCAGAGCTGTGCAGGTTACTTGCTTCTGTCAGAGATGGTGGACAGAGATGAGGGTCACATGCATTCATGGAATTTTTAAACAAGGCTTGAAAATTATGGGATAGAAGTGACATTATGGGATGGAGACAGTTGCACGTTGGGAAGTTGACTCCCCTGTGTGACCTGTTTCTGCGCACCATGCATTGCCAGAACTTCCCAAAAGACACTGCACTGGATGGTAGTGGTTTGTACGCTGGGATACCTACCTATGGTGTACCACTTATGCATTAACACAAGCACTCCTTGTGTGGATGGAGTGCGGATGCAAGTTGCCAAGTATACAGGTGCACAAGCAATATACTAATTCACAGTTTTATGTTGACATAACTTACGATAACCGAAATTTGTAGTGTAGACATGGCCTTTGGCACATTTTTAAGATCCTTTGCAGTTAACAAGACTTAAGCAAGCACCTGAGTAAAGAATGTGCTTAGCTGAATGGGGAAGAAGTTAAGTACTGAATTGGTGTCAAGCTTGTGCTATATCAGGGCCCTGGCTCTTTCTAATCGGATACCAAAACGTTATTAATCATGAAGAAGAGAGGAGGTCTATCCAAGTCCTACGTCCTTTCTTAGGACACAAAAGAACTGTCCTATTTCCTGTTGCAAGTAAAACATATAAACTGATGCCGGTGGGGAATTTCTCATTGCCAAAGCATCACAAAGATATTATGGCAGATAAGCCTTTTAGTAGTTAATATTCGTCCCCAGCCACATTCCTACTTTATAGATTATCATTTCTCTTTAATAAAGGAAAAACCCTAAATCCCCTAGCTTCAGCTAGAAATGGATTTTCATTTATTTGGTCGCAAGAAACCAAATTAAGAAAATTACTTTCTAACTAATTTTATAGTGCTAAAGAACATCTGATGATATGCTGGGGAAAAGCTTTCTGAAAGAAGCTGTTAAGAAGTGAGTAATAATTGGAAATGTACCGTGAATAAATCTTGGCAAAATTAAACTGCATTTAAGTATGTACTATAAAACCAGGTCAAATGGCAAATACCCTGTGTCATTTAGCATGGGGAAATGCATTGTGTTAAAACTTCAAACAGAATAATTATTGTTTCCAAGCCCTAAATACAGGTAACCATTCCTTTCCTTGCATACAAAAAATCCTGGTGTAAAAGTGCCATATTTATCATTGTCATTCCTGATTCAAATTAAACTTTGGAGAGAAATGTCCAGAGTTGCAGATGGCACAATATGATGTTATTAGACATTGTTCAGCTTTACAGTACATTTGCTACTATAACACAAACAGTACTTTATAATATGCTTTATCAAACCTTTATTACTTCCTTTGATATTCTTGAGATAGGATTAAATCATATTAATTTCCCCTTTACCCATTTATACATGCTGGACTAGATCCTCAACTACTGTAAAATGAAGTCAAGGGGCTATTTAGAACAGCTAAGGATCTAGCTCATTGTATGTAAAACAATTTCACAGAAATGCCAATGTCATTTAGCATTAATGACAGCCTTTCAGAGAGCATTTGGGTTATAGTCAGGTGTGTGTTACAAACTGTTACCCAATTATTTAAGGCTAATTATCTGTCTATTGTATCTTATGTACAATGGGGGACAGCCGGTATCCATTGCAATTAATGCAAAAACTCCCATTGATGTCAATATGGCCAGGGTTTCACCCAATATTTCTAAGGCACTTATGGCCAGTATATTATTTTTGTTAACCAAGCAACCCGTCTTCTAATGTGAATACAGTAGAATCACTACCACTTCTATCCTTAAGAGAGGGACAAACAGCTAGCTATCATAAAAATGAATTCCACCTGACCAGAACCCAAATGCAGCATAAACTATCATTGCTTTAAAGACTTTGATAAAGTACACGAACAAGATGGAAAGGCTGCAACAATGCAATAATCAACTATATATGTAAATTAATCAGCTCAGGAGATGGGCCAGATAACAATGCAATAATCAACTATATATGTAAATTAGTCAGTTCAGGAGATGGGCCAGATACTCAGGAAGTGTAAACTGGCACAGTTCTGTTGAACTCCATGGAGCTATGCCAGTTTACTTCAGATGAGGATCTCAGCCACTCATCTTTGAACTTCAAGCTAAACCTGAGGCATGAAGTGTAATTTACGAGGAGAACGGCAAGAAGCAGTGAACCATCCTGACCATTTTTTAAAAGCAAGTCATCCACCAGACTAGTGAGAAGGGATAAATAGGTCCCATAATGCGAATGTTCTTCAAAATAAATTTCTCTGAGTTGCAGGGAATGGAGAAGCAACAAGCTAGGGCTAGTTGCGTGATTTAGCAATACTGTGCCTATGACAAAATGAGTGTAATTACTGGTTCAAGGAGGAGAACGGAGGAAAGCTTAGGTGCTCACTCAGAACAAGCAATGATATGGCTGATTAAGGGGAAGCATTTGGAAGGATCTTTCCCAGTCCACTGATCTGCTTATCTGGCCCCCTATTCCTCCATAATATCTGAGCCCCTCACTGAGATTAACTTATCCCAACAACACTTCTGGAGGCAGCGTTCTATTATGCCCATTTCAATGATGGGGAACTGAGACACCAAGAGATGAAGTGACTTACCCAAGGTCACTCAGGAAGTCCTCTGGCAAAGTCAAGAATTCAACCCAGATGGCCTAAGTTTCTATTCAGCATTTAATTACAGGATCATCCTTCTTCTTGGAAGTCCTCAGTCAGAAAAGGACACTGAGTCTGACATGAGGATGCTTAAAAAGGGAAGCCAAGGGGAAAGGAGGCAAGAGCAGAAAGTTAACCAGCCATGTGAGCAGCCCTCAGTATTTCTGTGGAAAGGGCTATACAGGTGAGGAATTAAGCTTCTTTCACAATAGTAATGTAACCTATATGCACAGTGGCAAACCACATAGTCAAGTTCCTTGGAGGCTCCAACTGGAAACGTGTCAGGCTCTGCTGGCACCACAAACCAGTAATGCTTTATTTGGGGGTGAGGGGCTGCACAGGAGGAAGGGATGTGGAAAATTCCACAGATGTAGCACAGTGCTTCAGCATGCAACAAAAATATTATAATTTAGCATGAAAGGTGAAGGGCACTTCCTGAGGAAAACATCAGAAGGAAGGAACTTTTTTTTTTACAACCCTAAACAGAAGCATACTGTCCTTTTATGGGATTAAACAGCAAATATCTGCTAGCAGATACGTATTAACTGCTGCTAGTTTTTCCTTCGCTATATGTTGCATTTATTAGTGTGTGGTTAAAAACAAAATCCCTGCTGATTTAAACCCTTTCAAGTAACGTTTGTTATGTTTCCTGCTGTTACTATTTGCCTAGTAATACTTTGCTACAGAAGTTAGGTAAACTTGTCACGGAATGCGTTTAACAGTCCCTATGGAAGCTAGCCCTGAACTCCGCCTGCTGTTACAGAAATGTGTCCTGACAAGTTACTAGTACATTTTTTATTTAACAGAAGGAGAAGGAACATAGAACCTGCTGTAGCAGACCAGCCCAATGGCGCATCAACTCTTATCAGCCAGGATTAGCTGTGACCTATGTCTGCTAGTTCAGGGGAAGGTTACCTCCCACAATATATAGGTGCTTAATCCTGACTTAAGCCCCCGTGACTTTTATTTCCACCTGTTTATGTCCCACTCTTGGTTATTCTGTAACACGGTCTCCATCATTCTGACCAAGAAAAGCTGGTGGGAATTCCCTTTCTGGGACATATTTTTGGGCTACTGATATTTTATTGCCATTTTTATATTTATTTGCCAATAGTACAGGCCATATGCAGTTGTTAACTCGGAAGTACTGAAAGGAAAAAGTTCAGTACCATTAACATTTTGTGTAATGTTTCTTGGCTGTACTTGGAAATATATTTTTCCAAACAGGAGGAGAAAGAATGAGTTATCTGACCAGAATTTATAAAAGGTTCAGAGTAGACTGACTGAGCAGCATTGTTCACAAAAAAGCTTGCAGCTCTTTTAGGGAAAGCTGGGAAGAAGCATCGAAGTCTGAGAATTGTGTTTTCACTTTCTAAGTCACATTATACCCTTCTGAATGCGGACAAGTTTGTGGAAACAGAATGTTCTGTTAATACAGCTAGTTTAAAGCACCTTGACAGTATCAGAAAGCAACCTGATAACACAAATGACATTTTTTTCCAACGCATTTCATCATTATTCCAAACCAAAGTGAGATTTCAGTTTTTAGTTTGAGGCGGTAAAGTATTATCAAGAAATGCACAATTGCAGGGACTCTTTCCACCCTCCAGGAAGATGACAAGTCAAGAAAACTGTGAACCAAAACTGCCAAGTTTTCCATAGCTCTACAATTTTACTTAGCTAATAAGCAGTACTACCATCCCAAGATCCAACCACTCATAGGGCCAAAAGAAGATATCTACTCAATATGAGATGCTAAAAGAATTTCTTGTATCTACTGAAGGTCAAGATCCCTTCTGGCCTTGAACCCTATATATGTGATCATCTCTCTTCTTTCTTGCATGTTTTTATCAGCACATAAATAGGAAATAATGCTGACATTTAAATTATCATAGCTAGGCTTCAAAGTAAACATATTCAAACAAGTTCTGTAGGTTGCACTGTATATCTCTCAGCCATTGTTTCAGGTTGGGTTCACAGAATTAAAGTGTTGGTGAACCACTCCATTAAATGAATGATGGCAGTGACATGGGTTATTAAAGTAACAGATTACATTCACTCTCTCTGGGTCCATTGTGCAGATATTAAGGGTGTATGCACAGGTTCAGTTCTTCCCTAAGTTTCCCCCCGCTCTCTCACTCCCTCTATTTTGCCATCTTCTCTGAGCTCTCAGTCCCAGTGGCCAAATTGGGCTAAAAGTATTTCAAATGGGGGATGATTTTCACATAAAGCAAAAAAGTATCATGCTGGCAACATTCATGCCCCCAAGAGAGAGAGCAAGCCTGCAGGCTGGCTTTGGTCTAATATAGCATTTATCTTCCTCGGTGAGGATGGGAAAACAGATGTCCCAAATGATGTCTCCTAATCAGAGAGACTAACCACATGCAGCGCTTCTACTGAAACCAGTGGGAGTTTTGAGTGCAGATCAATCGCAGAAAAATCAGGCTGGTTTCTTTGTATGTTTTTCCCTGGTTCGACGAAGAAGGCAGTGTTTCATGGTCAGGACACCGGACAGGGATTTAGGACACCGGACAGGGATTTAGGACACCAGTGGCCTCGTTTTAAGAGCTGATTTGTACCCTAGAAACCTGTTGAAGTCAATGGGAGCTGCAGGTGCTCAGAACCTCTGCAAATCAGGTCAACAGAGATCTATTTCTTGCTTCGCTGGTCAATCGCTAATTTTGAGGCAAATCATTTAGGGCCTAATTTAATTCTATACACAACCGTATATGCAAAATTTCCATCCAGGAGGTGCAAGAGGCAATTTGCCAGCAGTATTTAAGGTGCATAAATGCCCATTTTACACAAGCAAGTTCTAATAGAGCATCCAAAAGTAGAATTTGGGTACCCCGTTCACGTGTTACCCGTGTTTGAAATTAGTGTTTCTGAGCGAGAACTGTTCACCCTTAGGTCAATGAGGGAACTATAGTTATCCAGTGGATGAGAACATGTGAACAATCCCTTTTCACAATCAGAAAGCGGAATAGCTGGCTCAGATTTTCCTCTCACGCTTCTTTATTCTGGGGGAAAACATCCCAACACACCCATTAACATCCACACCCTCCTGCTCATTAGGGCAGCTGCCACTGGTGATACGATGATTCTAGGCACAGTTACCAATCTCTCCAACATGAATCTGGAGTGGGTCTGTTTTTAGAATGGAAATCATCTCCCTTTATACAGAACAGGTTTCAGTTCCATTGTCTTAAATAGGTACCCTACACTTTCCTTCAATGGAAGGGGTGGGTTGAGCAGCCTCATCTAAGACCAATACCACTGCAGTGCCGTGGAGTGCTTAACGCAGCACGCAACTTTCTCTCTCCACTGAGCTGCACTGCTGAGAAGTGAGATTCCCTATTCTCAAATTTTGGATGGAAAGTCAAGTTAATGGGCTGCACTCAAGCGCATATAACCCCACTTGTGTTCGGATGTCTCACCTCCCTTCCTTTCCATGAAATACCCTTCAGCCCCAGTGCTAACAACGTTGGTCAGAAAGCCCTACCTCCCGGTGCTTGGGATCATCCAAGGTGTCATTATGTCCCTGTTACATTTCTGGTGAGCTGAAGAGTGGCACAGTTCACTCAGTCTCTTGCTAATCTATGAAGATGCTCTGGAGACCAAAAATATATTCTCCCACCCTCTCCTTTTTCTCCCCCACTTGCTCCTGACTAGTCTCTAGTAGGTTTTGACAGGGAATGTTTACAGGCTGTTTGCCATCAAGAAAAGAAAAGGAATAGTCTTCTACTTCTCTCTTCTGTAGGGATGATGATACAGCATACTCCCGTTAACTATATGCTATTGCTTTGTAGTGTAAAAAGGAAATATCTATCGACTTCCTGTAACTGTTCATAATGCTCATGAGAAAGACATCTTCATTTATTCATGAATATGCTGGTCTTGAATCCTCACTTTGGGACGAAACTTGGTATCTTCAGAGGCAGCATGCAGGGATTTGGTGAGGGTGGTGGGAGCTAGAGTCTTCCATCAATTATCTTTCAGCCTTATGTGGAAGAGGCACAAACCAAATTTTATCCAAGCTGTCTCACAAAGCCCTCACATGCCTCCCACACCTCCAGAGAAGATGCCAGATTATGCTGCTCTTTCTTCTTCTTGCCTGCTAGAAAGTTAATTCCACCAGGGTCCTGTAACTCAATGCCAGGGGAAAGTCCTGATCTCTTGGCAATGAAAGATTAGCACAGTCACACAGGGATGCAGAGCTTCTAGAAAATTAGGCTGGGGTTTTTCCTCTCCCCCCCCCCTGCATCATATTAAAAGAAATCACAGATTTTCCCTGTTAATTGGCAATTAAATATTTAAAACTGAAACACTGACTAGTAGGCCTCCCAGCATCCATTCCACTGGCTTGTAATTTCAATATACCTCCAGCAGGGGCTTGGAAAGTTTAACTGGACTGTATATAGGGCTCCCCAACACTCCAAAGTGGCACATGTGCTCCGTTTTTATAGTGCATCTCAGTCCTTTGTTTCAGCTACTGGGGCATTCAGTGAGAGGTGGATGCCCTCTGATGTGCTACTACTGTTGCTTTGTAATATATCATCTGGGCAGCTGCAATAGGAGGAAAGTTCTGCAGCATGGATCTTCCATCTGGAAAATGACTATTGAATTAACACCTCTGTCTGGTGCACAGAATTGGGAAGAGACAACTTTATTTTATTCCAATTTAATTTTTCATTTCTAGAGCGCCTAATGCAGCTTAGTGACTGAAACACCACTGATCATGGCAGACCTGCCACCTATTTGCATGTGTAATGCAACCCTAAATCATGCCATGTCACGGGATTGCATCAATAAACAATAATGTGTTTTGCCATGATGCAAAGCCACCACATCTTGATGCAACATACTTGTTCAATACATCAAGACAACGTATTTAAACCTGCTGATTCCCAAAAATATGGGTGGGTCTCTCACCATCTTGCAAAAAGCTGAAGGATATAGAAAAGACCTAAGGAAAAACATGCATTTTAGGATGGGTGACAACACTAATTAAACAGTGGGATAGCTGGGTCATTACTCTCATGTTACTATTATCAAAACAGGAAAAACGTAGCAATCATAGTAATTTTCATTTATCTACCTTTTATCTAGCATCTCCAAGGAGGCTAGGGATTATTTAGCTCCATTTACAGACGAGAAAACTGAGGCGGTAGAGAGGTTAACTGAACACAGGGTCTGATATTAAATACCCGATACATTGGAAGGCTTTGCTCAGAGGTTTGCAGGATTGAGCCCTCGCAATCAGTCTGTGGGAGTTTTGCCATTTGCTTCAATGGGGTGAGGGTTACACTGCAACTCTCCTCACTCTCAACCACCTGTTTTGACAACAATGCCCTCCTCTAACACCTTCGCTTCTTCCATTGCAGGTTATACGATGAAAAGGGCATGACCTGCTTTCCACCCACAGTGTCCCCAAAACTCCTAGTTTAGGGGATTTCATGATACTCGTGTTACTGGCAGGGGAGTGAAAAGGTGAGGCTGAAATTTAGACTCTGGCCAACAACATGGCAAGTAATTTTAAAAAGTTAAATTTTAAATTACTGTAATACAAACATGAATCTGTGAACGTGCTGGTCTCTGGGCAGAAGAAAATGCAAAAGGTACGAATGTGTAATGAATGCTGTCAGGTCCATTCTCAACTCTGAATGCCACCATTGTATGGCCAGATTTGAGATGTAGGGGCAAATTCTGCCTTTAAATTACAACGCACTCAAGTTGATGGCTCATAATTTCAAACTGATGTATGCACTTCTCTCATAAATGCTCACTAATAAGAGACGTTTATTTTCATCAGTAACATAGCCATCAGAGTTTTGGAAATAAATACATTCTCCTCTCAAGAACCAGAGATATAGGCAGCTCCTGACATTCATGGCTTGGGTTCAGGTTTGAGTTTGTGGCTTTTCTAGCACCCTCCCTCCAATGTCCAACAGTCTGTTTATCCTCAGCTCACCTCATCCCTCCCTGAGGATCCATTAGTACTCAGCTCTCTCTCTCTCTCTTTAATCATGCAGAATTTTTTTGGCATTTGTCTCAGTGTAGTACATAATTCCACAGGAATTCCATTGTCATTTAGCATTAATTTAATGTCCACTTACTATAAAAGTGTTATGGGGAAATTATACACTATTCTTGTATGAGAAGATTAAGTTAAGAAACTGATTGTATAATAAAGATGTTACTGTGAAAGGTACTTCCTATTGTTAGGCATCTTTAGACTCCTTAGCAGCAAAGTGCTGCTTGTTTTGACAAGCAACTGAAAATTCTGTTTATTGCTTTAACTGCAACGTTTTAACTGTCATTCTGTCAGGAAAAAATGTTCTGTAGTTAAAAACACACAGCTTCAAGCGATGATTTGGACATACCTCTGCTCCTTTTTATATTTTTTTAAAAATGTGAAAAGAGCTTGCCAGTCTAATTTGCTTTCCCTGTCTGATACAGTGCTTCATTGTGCACTACACAGGGACAGACACTGCTATGTTTGAAGAGAATAATTTGCAGTTTTCACAATTTTATTTTAACTTAAAATAATTCTAGCAAAACTAGAAAATCCTAATGTCACCTTTTAAAAAAGCTTTTAAACGTATTTGTATTTGATATACTACAGAGATAACTTTAAGAAGCTATACTCTATTCATAATATTGCTACAAGATAATGATCTTCCAATGCTAGACAGATAATGCAGTGAAGCCAAGATGCTCATTTTCAAAGCAACAGACACCGATCTTGTGACAATACTACATAACAATCACTTTATCTTTTATTATGCCATATGACTGGAGGGAGAAATTGACCCCTCAGATCTATACAGAAAACCTCAGACTCCAATGTTATGCTCTCTCAATATGTCAACTCTCTTTGGCTTTGGCAGGTGATCCAGGCGTGTAGAGAGAGACCCACCTGCACCCATTCACATTTGAAAGCAGAATTTTCCCCTCAATCATTTTCTCCAGTGAATGTTTGTGCGCTGGACTGGGTTTACAGCCAAGGACTAATTTTGTTCCTAGACCATAGCATTATTTTACAGTCTGGTTTATAGCACATTAAGGGCCTGTCTATACTGGCCAGAAAACCAAGCTGGCATCTCTATAAGCAATACCCACATTGAGGAACAGTTTGTTAAAAAGGTGCTAACAATTTCCCTGGCCAGTTTGGACAGTGGTGAAAAAACTGAGGATTGTAGCTACTCAGTACTGATCAGAAGGATAAAGGCAAGCACAGAACATGGGACCATTTTTTATTGGTTCCTGAGCACTACCATAATAGTAATAATAATAATAATAATTACTACAGCTAACAAGGGACCTGAACTTACAGACGCTGTCTTAGAAACAAACAAAGGGAGCTTTAAAACATTCTTTCATCTTCTTGTTTTAATTTACAAAGTATTGAACAGTGTGTATTTGACAACAATACACTGTTTTTGGGGGGTTTATTTGTTCGGAGTTTTAGGTTTTTGTGAGATTTTGTTAATCATGAGGATAATTTGGTGCTAAGAGAGACATAATGGCAAGGTCAGCTTTCTGTACTACAAAATGAAGGTCAGTGAATTTAAAAGCTGATGTTGTTTTCCTGAAAACTTGAGGATCTTGTTGCCTGGTTGGTACTCTGCTGAACAAATACTTCAGGGTGAATTTTCAGAGCGGCATGAGAAGATTTAGCCTCATGTCTGCCATTAATGTCGATAATCACACAGCGAACTTGCCACACCATTTCTCTGAGTATTTACTCCTTTGTGCCTTGTTGAGCCTGGATTTATTGATATCTGCTTTAAGTCTCCTAGCTAAGTTTTATTTGTAAACACAGATCCAGAAGTGCAAACAATAGGAAGCAATGGCTGTAGTATGGACTTTGTATGTCACATCTAATGCATCTGAAAATCTAGATAGGATTGGACTGGTTGGTTGAGAGAGAGAGATTGTGGTTATTAAACAACAGTGCATGTCGACAGAATCACTGGAAAAAAATTGAGGTCGCATCCAACAGTCATCAATAGTGGGCCCTGGCTATTAAGTGACGATGGGATTTCAGCCTTCAAAGAAATTAGACTAATTTTTCTCTTTCTGAGGATCATTGTTTCATAAGTAATGTTATGGTGCTTTAACTTAATGAAGCCAATGGTGTGAATAATTAAAATTAGATGATGAAAGAGAAATCAAACAACACTCTCGCCGCCCCCCTCTCCCCCCTCCACCTTGAAGGAGCTATATGATCTAAATGGAAAACTAAACAGACTGAAAAAATTGTATTTTATGCTGAGATAAAAATTATTTCTGCAGGCTACAGGCTGTATAATAACTAACCAGCTTTAAGCAAGGCAATGCCATTTGCATGATGGTATAGCATCTACTTGTTTGCTATCTTTTTCTGCAACACTCCAGAACTCCTTCCTGACAATAAAAAGAAGTATTGGAAAATGAAGTGTCTGTAGTGTTACCAAGAAAACTGTGATAATGACAAAGAACATATGTTTAATTAGCTTAGAAGAAAGTTGTGTAAACACTGCTGGTGAGTAGGCAGTTGTCTGAACAATTAAATCTAGAGAATTCATTAACCAAGCCACTGCCAAACTTATATAAAACATCAGACATCCAATAACACTACTTGGCATTTATATTATGCTTTTTATATCATCTGAACACTCCACAAGCATTGAGTAATTAATCCTTACATGCCAGGCAGGACAATAAAAATCACCACCCCCATTTTACAGATGGAGAAACTGAGGCAGAGTGGTGTAGTAACTTGACCAACACCACACTGTGTATAAGATCCCAATTAGAATGGTTGTTCCTAGGCTCCCAAACCCTCACTCTGCCAGGCCTCCCTCCCTTGACCTACCAAATGCATAGAATGGAAATCAAGCGTTCTATGGGGGATTTAAAATCCTCCTCATGTTGACAATGCAACTGCTAGGTATGCCAGTCCCACACAAAGCTGACCCTGTGCTGCCAACTAGTCACTGGTAGGAAGCCCACTTAAAGGCCAGATCCAGGTGCCCAGGGGAAGAGAAGGAGATCAGAGGGCTGCTGGTTTCAACAGCAGCAGCATTCGGTAAGAAAGGGCCAAATCATTCCTGCAGGTACTCCTTTCACAGTTCCTACTCACTTCCACTGAAGCTGCCTTGGAGTACAGCATCCATCCATGCACAGAACTTGGTCCAAACTGTTTCAGTTATCAACAATATTTAATGAAGAGAGACAGCTAAGAGAGCTAACAATGAAAGGGGCGGATGTGGGCAGAAACAGTGATGACAAAAGAAGAGAAGAAAAGACAGAAATGGGGGGGAGGAGAAAACTGTCCCACTGTTCTTTTCTCCCTTATGACTGATACTTCGCCTCTTTGGAAAGAGCAGGAGCTCAGAGGAGGAAGATCCATAACTAATTTGGCCTGAAGAAATGTGGGGAGGTACTGACTGCATGCTACCCAATGGAAGTGTGCACAACAGGTAGCCTCCTAAAATATGAACCCATTTCCTCTGCTTTTTGATTGCTGACAATCTAAGCTAGATGTCTGACTTTCCCATCTGTGATTTGTAAAGATCTATTTTATGGACTGGAACAGTGATCAGTTGATTCCTCCAAAAAAATCAAGAGTACATAAGAATTTAAATTTTTAGTTTAAAAAAATAGAAAAGACAATGAGAAAATATTAACATCACACTCTAAAAGTAAAGGCCACAGTAATTTTTAAGCTGTTTTTACAATTTTAAATACATCAGGTGCTTGAACGTATTGCTTTACTGGGATATTATAAAGTTATAAGATTTTAATGGTACAGGGCAAGAATACAATCTCAGGGAATGAACACCAAAGTCCTTAAGTATCTTTAAAACAGATAATTTCTAAATGCATCAGACTATTACTCGTGGTAATTTTATTTCTATTGATATGCTAAGAGCTACTGCTCAAGGACAGGCATTTATTGAAAGCGGGTCACTGAGGTGTTGCATCAAAATGTAATAACACTCTGTGTAAATGAAAACAAAAACCATTATGGTTTTTAACTGGGGAATTTCAAAATCTAATACACACCCATCTGGCAGCTGTGATTTAACCTACCAGGGTGCAGAGGTCTCATTACTACATTGAAAGGGGAAATTTGGAGAAGATTGGAATCTGCTTACAAGCATTCCGGTGATCGATGTTCAACCACCATGCATTTGGGAAGTGGGTGGCTGGCTGGCTACATCAAATTATATCATTGCCTTTAAAATTTCTGAGGGAGAGAGAAAACTGAATGGTTCACCTACTACATGAAGGCGAACCTCAGGCTTATTTGCTTTGTATCAATATAAAACCTCAAGCTTTGAGCTATACACACAAGCAGTGTTTTTTCCATCGAGTGAAAATTTACAGTCTCTGAAACAATATATGAGACACAGTTGTTAGGTATTAGCTTATAACTTTTATGGCTAATGATCCCTATGGCATTTAAATGTGACCCAGCAGGAGTATCACAGAAGAGAATCGGAATAGGGAAAGGGGGAAAGCTACTGAAAGTCAATTGCTTATGTGTTACTTATCTTTTTTTACATGGGAGGTGGTGTAGGAAGATGATTTTTTTTTTGAGAGAGAGATCATAGGGGGATGTGTGGGGAGAGAGCAATATGCTCTCTTCACACCCCAACTTCCCAGTCCGGAAACTTGATAAGAGGGAGGGTGAGCCGGATATAAAATGGGTGAGCAAATCTCAGATACCCTGGTGATTGAAGCAATGTAAGAATCTGAGTAGAATTCTCAAAGGACCATTCAATATGGAGAAGATTGAGATCTACACTAAATTTCAGTGATCAAGAAATTGACTCTCATGGAAAGAAGCAGAATTTGAGTGGCAGCACGGTCCAGCGGGAAAGATGTTGAGCTGGAAATTGGGAGACCTGCATTCTGCTCCCAGTTCTGCCATTGTATCACTTTGGGTAAATCACTGCCTCTGTTTCCCCTCTTACCCCAATTATCTATTAGAATGTAAGTTCTTGTCTCTTCCTTTGTGTTTGTACGGTGCCGAGCACAAAGGTGCACCATTCTTGGTTCAGGACCCATGGCTATTCTCCAACACATAAATGTCAGCAACAAATAAATGCATTAGTATACAGATAAGCCATCTTCCGCCATAACCACTCTGTAGCACAATTACATTCATTCTAAATTTATTTGGATTTAAGTTTCTCTAGACAGTCTCTGTGAAGTTATAATGCTCTTAATTCTAGTACTGACAGGAAAACTGATACAATGAGTTTTGTAACATCTCTTTACACTGCATATATATTTTTCCTGGTGGATTGGCAAGATGTCTCGTATAGGTTGCTCCATTAATGCTTTTTAAGTGCTGCAGGACACGATTCTGATCTCAGTCACACTGGTGTAAAACTTTTGTAATTCCATAATCAAGCCCTTAGCATTTTTAATTAATAGAACTGCCACTTGGGTATATTTACCACACATTTTCTATAGCCTGTAAGATGAGAATTATAGTGATGTCAAATTCTCTCTCTAATCTTATATGCATTCATTAGTGGCTTAAGGAAAATGATCAGACTGCCCAATCAACCTAGAAGATCATTCATGAGCTATCATTTACATGTTATCCCCTTTTGCTATAGTGTGATTTCCATTTGGCCCCAGGGTAATATGCTATCATTATTACCATTTTTCCTTGTAAATTAATCAAAATCACCTAGCAAATAATTACAAACCTCTCTTCCAAATCTATTATCTTCAAGTTCAAATGTGGGCAGATGGTAGGCTGGAGGGCATGTTTTATTCCAGGTATTCTATTAATTGATGATTTCTCACATTGTAAACTGAGAACCTTGTATTATTGTTCAATCTCTAATTTTTTCCCTCTGTTCCTATTAGTGACCGTCGTAGGTAAATGTCTGGCAGCAAGGAAATTTGATTTTTATACACTTAGCCAGTTTTGATTTTGGTACTAGAATCACAAGCTCCCTTTTCATTAGTCCACTAATATTCAAAGCTTCCCTCTAAAACTTGATCTCTAAGAGATAAGAGTTAATTTATTCTTCAGGCTACTCCCTTTGAATAGAATTGAACATGCTTTCCAAGTAGTCAATGACATGCACAACAGTTTTAGGATATGAATACTTCGGCTTGGAAACAATTTTCCTTTGAATTGGTACCCTAGAATTGAGAGAACAATTCTTCATTCGTTTGGACAGCTTATCTATGAGAACACAATCCTGGTCTTCTGGAACCTCAGACAACAGGACCTCTTGGATTATTCAGTCCAAGGTATAAAACCATGCCTTAAGCACACAAACTGAGTCTTCCAAGGTGTTGTCTGACTAAACCAAAGAGCATAGGCAGTGTTCTTGTATCTGTGTTGGTCCCAGGATACTAAAGACACAAAGTGGGTGAGGTAGTATCTTTTATTAGACCAACTTCTGTTAGTGAGAGATACAAGCTTTCGAGCTTACATGGAGCTCTTCTGAAATTGGTCAGACATTGGTCCAAAAAAAGAGATTGTCTCACCCAGCTTGTCGTGCTAAACCAAGAAGCTGAGTTCACACCTTTCTTATAAGAAATGTGTTAAAATAGGTTCACTCAAAAACCTGTTTAACAGATTCTAAATCTAATGCTTAAACCTGGGTGTCCAAGATGTCTTCATTACCCTCATTCTTCCCAGCAAGTGCATATGTCATAGATAAAAACACTACATGCTGGCTAGAGTTAAATACTGTGGGCAGCAGCAGCATTTTGATGTCGAAAGTATCCACTGTAATCTAAACATCACGAAAAAGAGCCCTACAATAAGTGTTCAGTTTATACACAATAATATCCTATTTTAAAACATTATTATTAGCGTTATTCTACTTAATGATGGACTAGACCTGTTCTAGGGTCTTTGTAAAAAATACCTCTGTGTAAATCATGACCAAACAACAAAGCACTGGGAGATAATACGTGAATCATAACTTCTTTCATTATTTTTCTTTATGACATCTTTTTTTGGACCTTATGTTTCATCGCTCACACAGGAAAAACAGAGCTCAAGCAATTGTAGACATACCTACACCTGATTTTCCTGGCTCAGAGAGAGAGAGGAGAGAGAAAGAGAGAAAGAAAACCAAACAACCGCAAAACACAACCAGTCATATCAAAGAGCTTCTTTTTTCTGGTTGGTGGAAATAAGACAAAATATTATCCGTATGGACACAGATTTCCTCTGATCAACTACTAACATACTGAAATCCAAAATTCACATAATCGGTAAGAAAAAACTTAGTAAAACAGCCATCAAACGTTTTTTCTTTTGCTGTCTCAAGAAGCAAACAATGCATGTAAGCCAGAAGAACTGACCTTACCATGATAAGAATAGAAAACTTTGTTCATTCTTTTTTTTGAGGAAGAGTTGTTCTCTGTCAGCAATTCATGACCAACAAAATTAAACCAGAACAACCCAAGAGATACAAGGGAGAAAATGTCTAACAGTGTCTGACAAAGTAAGTACTTTAAATTGAAGACAATACATAGTATGTTAGGATTAAGATTCAATGCAAATATTTTACAATCTCAATGGCATATTTACATTAACAGTAGAGACTATGGATTCAATCCGGCAAAGAAAACACAAGCAGCCCCCTAGCCAAGATTTTCAAGTGACTAGTGATTTTGGGTGCCTCAACTTTGTGGTCCCCAATTTGATATGCTTTCTTTTCTTATTTAAAAAGGGCCTGATTTTGAGAAAGTGTTGAACACTTCTACTTCTGAAAATCAGGCTCCTTTTCAGGTGTCTCCAAAAACAGAGGCAACCAAAATCACTAGCCACTTCCAAAAATCTTGGCCATTGATTTTAATGGGATGGCTCACATGCAAAAAAGTTAAATGTGTGTGTTTCAATGCTTTGCTGAATAAGGGCCTATCATCAGAGAGCAGATAAGTGGCTCTCTGATGATAAGATCAGAGAGCAGGAGATAAATTCCATAGTGGAAAACACAGCCCTGAATAAATGACCTTCTGAAATCACTTATCCAGAAACTCTGTTCTAAAAGGATGGAGAAAGGGTTTCCTTAGTACAGGGTCAGTTTGGTGAGCCTTTTGGGGTGCAGTTCAGTTTCCTGGGACTTCTTCACTGGGTAGCTAAAACTTAATGTTGTATAACCAATTAATACAATTCCAGTAGGTTCTTGCAGAATCATCATGGATCAGAGTGCGTTTGGTCATGCTTAAAAGAAAATAAAGGGATTTCTCACAGTCAAAAAGCAAGAATTTTATTCCATTAAAAATAAATTAATTCTTATGAACACAAACAAGCATCTTTAATTATATCTTTAAGAAAAAAAAAAGGAGAGTTGCATCTTAATACAATAATTAAAGGGTTAATTATATGCACTATTAAAATAAGTTTTTATGATTTACAGTGCACACCCAATCCTTATAATCTGGTCATAAATAAATGTGCTGGCAATAAGGAAAGCTGGAGGCAGGAGAGCAACTCACCATCTTTAATGGGCAGTTATACGACATGCTGCTAGTACATTGGCAGTAAATCAGCAGAAACATCTTTTATAGAGTTCTGGTTTTTATGATGTCATTAACTTTCCTCCTTATACTTAAGGGATAATGAAATAAAGTCATGAGGAGGGATCAAAGGATGAGCCTGTACTGTGTAGTTTGAAACAGCCACAGGGGAATTAGCTGTGCCCACTCGTTCTTGTGGACATTTTGATGTTGGAGAAAGGAGCAAGGGATGGAGGCCATAAGAAAGACCACAGACTTTTGGCAAACTCTGAATAGTACATATTAACAAACTGTTTTATGAGAAAAGCTCTTTAAGCAACAGTTTCTGATTTCAAAACACAGCAATTTAGCCAGAATTTAAACACATCAAGGTGGCAGGATCAACCTGATGCTTAAAGCCTTTTTGCCACAGAAGCTGCACTTTAAACTGAAGCTTAGCACAACCATCTTGTAAAAATGCCATGTGCATTAGGATAGTTTCAACCACTGCCACCAGTCTCTTAATATAATTAGAGATACAGGCATGGGACCTAGCTATCAGTAAGGCAAAGCATGGCATACAATAACCAGTAGGCTTGCTGAACTAAACCACTAAAACGAGAAGGAAAGAGAGACAGTTGTATCCGTTTAGGCCAGAGCAGGAATTTGAATCTCAATACAGGAAGCAAGTCTTGTCTGCACATCATGTATCTGTATATAATTTTTATTTTAAATTGAAATAAGATCCCCTATCTGGTAGCGGCCATCAAGAACAAAATTTATTCCCTCTGTGATCCCACATCAAACATATTCCTTTTCCCATCCAGACTAAACATCAGAATTACAACATTCAAGAATTTTTTTTCTTTTTAAAAAAAAATATCTTAGGATTTTCAGAAGTGGTCAGCAGGGTTAGGCCAAAACTGGATGCCTTTGAAAAGTTCACTCAATGCACAGTAGACCCCTCTTACACTGAAGTCCATTTGTCACTGAGTAACAGAAGTGAGAACTTACACTGTGTGCACATTTCAAGACATTTCATCTAGAAATGAGCCCAATATAAAGTTCAGAACTAGATCCTGCTTCTCCCAAAGTTTGGGGGTGTTTTGACTGCAGGCCTGTTTTCTAGTGATTAACACCTTTAGCTGGTTCATAGGCGATAAAAGCTGCTAGATACTGAGACTTGGATCAGTCCATGAATCACATCCAAATTTGAATAGATCAATTTTCCCCTTTCTAACTTTAATGAACATGTGTGACCCATGAAAGCTCACCTGTAGCACTAAGAACAGTGTCATGTCCACTACAATCAAGTTAAGTCACCAGGAATGTGTTTTTCTGGTATCAGACATTCCTTTCCTTAAATTATTAGGATTAATTTTGAATAGTAAAAATGTATTATTCAATGGCTAATAACCATTTACTTACATTGCATGGGATTTAGGATGTGATCCAAAGCCCAATGAAGTAAATGGAAGACTTCAGTGATCTTTGATCCTAAGGTAACAATGGTCTTAGGTCTTACAGTAACAAGCCATGATAATGGGCCCACTTGCCAAACGATCTGGTGGCTACCTGACTTCTGTGTTGACTGGAAGGAAATAAGTTTGGATAGTCCAAATCCTTTTCCACTTACTCACATAAGTGATACAATTCCTTCAGCAGGACTCTTTCGAAAAGTAACGTGAGCAAGATGGGGCCCACAGTACGTGAGCCATCTGCATTAGAACTACAGATTACACAGTAGCACTGACAGAGTGAATAAAATGGAACAATTCTGGCTTTAAAGGATTAATTGAGAGCTTTGCTTCTATGAAGCAAGGTTAGCCAAATCTGGTAGGCTAGAATTATGTCTTGACCTATTGGTCTTTCTTTACTTCTTGCTTTGCACTTATCCAATTATTTAAAAGGAACGTCCGTGCTTTTTGCTGACCAAAAACATCAGGTATTGGAAGTTCTTTGACACACTACATTTATGTCTCTGGTCTGTTCCTCTCTCTGCCACCATGGTAGATTCCACTTGTTTTGCATAACTGGTTAGAAGGTTTTGGCAGTGAAACAAATAAGGGGAAGTTAATGATCCTATCTTGGAGATTTGCATGTGCACATGGTAAGCTCTAGGTCAGCACATCAGTCTGTAAAACAAGGTGGTGAATTACCCAAAAGAAATCATCAGATTTTGTTACATTTTACATAAGCAAATTTTCAATGAAATGCAAGCAATATCCTACAGCACATCTCAGGCTACGTCTACACTGCTGGCTGCAGTGCAGGATCAATTTTGTGGGTTCGACCGAGGGGCAGTAAAGACTCGCTCAATTGAACCCAGAAGTCGAATCCACCCCAGCAAGTAGTGTTGTGCTGCATCGATGGGAGGGTATTTTCCATTGGCACAGCACAGTGGAGATACCACGGTAAATAGATGTTAGAAAGTCTACAAGAGATATGCAAGTTACTGTAGGTAGCTTGCATGCATCTCCTGTCGACTGCTGCGGAAATCCACGGTCAGTGTAGACCAGGCCTCAAAAATGTTCTTGTTTAGTCTCTTGACGCTATTCTGACACATCATCATAAGGCTTGCAGCATAGTACAGACTGACTCCACCTATTTCTCCATTCAAATTGAAACTGTCTTTGTATGAAACATGCATATAATAGTTCAATGGAGGAGTATCCAATCCTGCTTCCCATGGACTGATAATGACCTAATGTGCCCATCCGTCCCTTGCCTGAATATCTGTCTCTTGCTGCTTCCCATCCATCTTAGTTCTGCAATTTCCATGAATATTCAACCCTGACAAAACAGTATCACTCAGGGGAAAAAAGCTTTAGTGGTGTTATTAAAAGGGGGGAAGAGAGGAAGGAGGTAATCTTATTCACTACAACTTTTCCTAAAAATAAGAAATTGAGTCATCATGATGCTTCTTATAGGGCTTTATGCATTCAAACTTCTCTAAATGAGGGACTGCACCATGCATTGAACATAACCATATAGATGATGGTATACCATTACCTAAAATTGAACTGAGTCTGTTCAACCTACACTGCACTTCAATTTGTCACAGGAATCAGTTTTCCCAGCCCATTCACATAATAAATGTAGATATGAAGTTAATACAAAGGAAGGTGAGCACCCCTAAGAGTTATTTAAGCTTAAGCTTCGCTGTCATTCCCTGCATAATTTTTTAGGAAGGACTGCACAGTGGATTTATATTTTTAAGAAAAACGGGGTGTGTGTGTGTGTCCGTCCGTCCGTCCCTCCCTCCCTCCCGGGGGGAAGGGAGGAAGACACTTAAGCAAGATCCGAGGTCAACATTTATTGTGACCTTGTTGTCAAGAAAGATTTTCATACAATGTAAAACATTTCATTGTTTTTGGAGAATGACACTGAAAGACCTAGACATTGGCTATGTATTTTTCTGTAATGCTGATGTTTCTCTTACTTTAATAGGAAATTCAATACTGAATTCATCTGATAAAGTGCAA
This sequence comes from Mesoclemmys tuberculata, assembly GCA_007922155.1. Lineage (NCBI taxonomy): Eukaryota > Metazoa > Chordata > Testudines > Chelidae > Mesoclemmys > Mesoclemmys tuberculata. The sequence goes on from ML675640.1 coordinate 3,519,095, forward strand.
AATATAGTTTTGAAAGGAAAGCTCCATAAAACAAGCAAACAAGACAGAGCAGACTATTAGGAGCTCTGGGGTGAAATCATAGCCCTTTTGAAGTCAAAGGCAAAACTCCCAATGAGTTCAATAGGGTGAGAATTTCACCCTCTGGATTCTAGTTCCCAGACTTTTAACTTAGACACATAATTTTGTAGCTTTGCTAGGTACTTCTGAAGCTTCTTACCATGCTCTCTGGTCTTAATTTTCCTAAATAATTTTGAATTATCCACACTTTTGTCCATCACACAGTTAAATTCTCCAGATCATTAATAAATATGTTACTTCATTCAGGTCCTAGTAAGGATCCTTCCATGCTGGAAGCTATTTTACCCTCCTTCTATGCTGACCATATATTCCAAACTTGGTTTTCTCTCTCTGCCTATTTCTAATCCATAACAAAAATTTTTCCTCCTCCCCCACGACTAGTGATTTTCTTAACAGCCTTTGTGAGGGACTTAATGAAAGGCATTTTGAAAGTCCAAATAAATTTTATTTTCTCTCTTCCTTATAAACTGGTACCCTGACTCCCTCAAATAACTCTTAAAAGGTTGAAGCACCATAATGTTTCTTTAGAGAAACCAGGCTGGTTTGCTCCTATCAGACAATGATTATCTAAGAGTTTCTTAACTTTATCTTAATTTATTGTTTCAAACAATTTAACTGATATCAGCCTGTGTAGTTTTTATTAAAATAGATACAATGATGATACCCTACAGCAGATTTTAATGACAGATTACATATTTTTGTTAGAAGGTCACTGTTTTTCAGATGCTTTGGAAATACTGAATCCTGAGCCCTTCAAAAAGAATTTGTACATTTTTTAATGTCATTAAAAATCCAAATACCATTTATAAATCACATTTTAATTTACCTTTGGGTCAGATTATGAAACCACGGGATTTCAAATGGTCCAACTAACACAAGGTTCTTCCAAATATGTATATTTAATATTCTATTATGTACTGAATAACTAGCAGCATTATAAAGACAAATCCTAAGCAGAATCTGAATAGTAGATAACAGAACAAACAACAGTCACATGCATTAAACGTGGTCACTCATAGCTTATGCAAATACTAACTATACTGGACCAATTCTAGTAGCAAAACAATTTATAAAATTGTTTTAAAAAAATCTGCTTATGCATAAAAACTGTTAACACATTCAAAGTGGCGTATGTATAGTTAGTCTTAGACTTTAAAGCCAGAAGAGACCACCAGTTCATCTACTCTTATATCCCACACATAACAGGCCATTGACCTCTACAGGTAACCTCCTGAAGCATGACATTTAGGAACACGCAACATGGGACTGAAAGGGACAACCCAGGCCACTGAGCCTAGCCCTCCAACCCCACAATAGGCAACTCCATCACACAATCCCACTCATAAATATATCAAGCTCTATCTTAAAACTAATTAAGTTGAAAACACTCTTAAGTAGTGGTGGGAAATAACATTCCCCCAACCCGCATTTGCCTTCTATCAATGGTTCCCAAAGTTTTTGAGTGAAAGCCCCATTCAGTAACACTAGGCAAAACAAGCTCCGCCTCCCCACCAGGCTGGGAACCGTTGCCTTATATCATTCAGAGAAAGTGTTCATTATAATGTCAAATCAGAAATATTGTAGCGATATTTGACTCAGCAAACTCTTCCTCATGTGACAGTCCCTATGAAGTCATATGGGTTCAGGTTCCTATCTGCAGATAACCCCCAACGCTTTTTTGAAAGAGGCAGGCACCTGCAAGTCTGAGGTGTCGCCAAAGTAAGGCCTGGAATATACAAAGGAGCCTACTAGAATTAGATGTCCAATTCCCATTGAAAGCCAATGGTAATCAGCATTGTATTATAAATATCGGGACTAGCATGCAAAGAGGCACATGCGGAAGACAAGCTGACTGAGGTTTAATATTTCGCTTTTCCATTGGGGTTTTTATTGTGATGGCCTTACATTCTTTGGTATCGCTACAGCTCCTATTCACGTGACACAAGTATACCACAAAGACTGCAATACTGCTTACAAAATGTGGCTTATCAAAAGATCCCACCAGCTCCTTGTTATTGAATCTGCCACGTAGCCAATTTATATGTGCAATAGTCTCTTCTCTGAAGTATCACTAAGTTGTAAGGGGAAAAAAAACAACACGACTGCCAGCCTGCCAGTATCAAATTTCTTATGGCTTTACTGTGGAACATTAAGACAGGATGAAGAATTAGCTGTGCCATGGAGAAAATTTGCTACTGTCAAAGTTATTTAGTTATTCAGAGTTACGAATATGATTTGCAGCTACCAAAATTCAACTGGGCTGTATTAAAATTGTAATTTGATACTTGGATATAAATCTCTTTAATAAAAGTGTGGTGGGGATGATGTTATCTATATAGAGAGATTAATCTCTATTTAAATGCATATAAATTCAGGCAAAATGAACGATAGGCAGAGAGGATTCCTACAAAATCTTGTGTTGTTGCTGCAGCTGAGGGGTTTTTTTTTTGGTGGTTATTTTTCCCCTCCCTTACTACTAGTGAAATGCTATGTTTTCTGCAATCTATTTGAACATACTTTGCATTTAAGCATGAAATTTTATTTATTATTCTCGCTCTGAACTTTCCATGGCATTCCTTTCATCAGTTAAATTCCCCCTTTTGAAACAAACATCTATTTGAACAAAAACAGTCTTTTAAAAAAAATCAAAGCATTTTCAGTGAAATGAAGTTTTCTGGACTGAATTACCCAGCCTACACCATAGTATGCTCAGCCACTGGAAATTATTTAGAAACAACCAAAGTATAGGGCCAAAAGGCCTGAGGCCTTTATCTGGGCCACATGATTGATGTGTTGTGGGCCCTGATGTGGTTAACAGTGATTTTTATCTGTTGCTAGCAGCAACAGCCAGAGTCTCAGCATGAGGCCAGCAGCAGGCCTCATTGCTGAAGCAGGCCCGCACACAGGGACAGACAAATAGTCTTTTCAGCTGGACAGGTCTCATGGGGGGTTTTGACATAAAGGGCCCTTTGGAAAGGCTGGAATTGTCAGTCCTTTGATGGCCCCATACTGGGCCATTAGCTTCTGTTACTAATTTGCTGTGCATGTGAGCGGGCAGAGCTACGTGAACACCTGCAAGCTGCTCTGGTGCATTGTGGGAAGGATTTTATAGGGAGAGCAAAGGAATAAAGGATGAGGCATAACCCCTCCATCCAAAGGCCAGATAACACAGACTATCATCATTTTAAACCATTAAAAAGACAGCTCTGAAATAACATCAAGGGGTCTAAACACAAACCTGAAAAAGCAAAGAAAGCAAGAAAATTCAGAGTTAATAAGAGGCCATACCTTCATTCAACATGCATAGGTTTTACAAGAATTTTCAAGCAGTAGTTAATCTTATGCTCTGGAACACTGAGGTAGAATGGAGTTGGTTAAGGAGAGAATTTCAGTGTAAATCATTGCTTTGCTTTCTGCACTTTTGTGATCTGAACCGCCCCCCCTTCTCCTCCTCAAAAAATGTATTAAACTATAATGGGGAAAAAAATGCTGTTTTATAATCAAAAGGACAGCTGACAGACAGACCTTAGACCATAACAGTACTAGAAGGACCAGCTATCTTAACCCAGCAAATTTTAGACTTGGGATAAAATATGGAGCCAATCTCTATTGTACATTCTGTACTCAGACAGCATTCAATACTCTCACTGATGAAGGTGGAAGCTGCAGCTGCAGAACATACAATAAAGATCTGCAGGGCACCTTGGGCAGAAGTGTTCTGCCCCTAGCATGCAGATTATTGATACAGTGAGTCATGAGAAACACTTTCAGAAATCCTGAGTTAACCTTCTTAAACATGGATTATTGAGTCTTTCCAAAACAGACATCCTGGACTCCATGTTACTTGCCATGGCATAAATTTCACTCCAAGCAGTGGGGAAGCACAAGCCTATACAACATTTAAGCCCTCAGAATAGGCTTTAAGAGGTGAGCAGATTTTCCGCTGGCACGCTACACAGCACTGAATTTCACTCACGGTGAACTGCAAAGGCTCTGAGTTACGAGCTACTTGGTTAGTTTCTTAAATCCACAAATTCATGCATCCTTCACACTACAGAATAGCAATATTTTTGCACTTTGCACCTGAGAATGTCACATAATGTCAAACATAATTTGACTAAATAAATTATAATGCCCAGCTCTAGTAGTTCTCAAAGCAAACGAGTCAATATCATTATCCACATTGCCACAGAAAGGGGAGGTGACTTGCCCAGGGTCACTCAGCAGGCCAGTGCAGAGCCAGGAACAGAACCCAAGTCTCCCGAATCTCAGTCTAGTTCTGTATTCACTAGCCGTAACAGCGCATCCTGAGAAGATGAGAGGATCCCACTGAAGAGTTAACTGAGGCACAAACACTTTCCAGAGCAAGATGATGGCAGAGTTGGGAATAGAACACAGACCACCTGATTCCTAATCCTGTGTTTTAAAACACAAGACCCTGCTTCCTCTTCTGGTTAACATACAGGACGCTGGAATTATAAGCATTAAAGACTGCAGCTTGCGCCGAGGGGGGAAGGAGGAGAGGGGGAGGGAACGACACACTTTTGAGTAATGCTTGCTAGGTGATCAGCAAGAGAACATATGTAAAATCATTAACTGGTTTGCATCGTTCTGGATTCAAACGGCTAAAGAGTAAGTTTGCTATCAGGCTGAGCTGCAGTCTAGAGAAAATCTGCATGTATAATGGAATCACTGACAGCTTGTGTATTATAGTGGTGTTCGCAGACACAATTTCAATAAAAGCAAATGGTAATAAGGGGACCGATATGCCAAAAATAATCCTGATTTGTACTTTATTTAAAAATCTATCAAACAAATTGCCCCATTTCTACAAGTTATTCTATGCACACACTATTCCCACATCCACCAAAGGGATGTTTTGACTGAATATCAAGAATATCCTCCCTATAAGACTTAACATGGAAGTTATTCATAATTATTAATGGTATTTCTATTACAGCGGAGTCGAGAGGTTTCAACTAAGATTAAGGCATCACTGTGCTAGGAATGGTACAAGCACAGAATTAGAGACAGAGCTGTCTGAAATCCCTTTTATACAGTGAACAAGAGAATGTTAAGGACACACGGCTATGTGTCTGAATCAGGAAATGCCAGCATTAAGACTCCACATCCAACTTTCATTCTGGTCCTTCATGATGCAAACTTTAGTCATGTGCTTCCATTCATGTAGACAGCCCCAAGCAATAAAACTCATAAATCAGGGCCACCGATAAAATCGAGAGATTAGTTGAAAAAGTTTTTAAAAATAATGATGCATTTGAGGTTCTTTTTATGTGCCTTCTGGTTTTATAGCCTTCAGGGTTCATTTCTTCAAGCATTCCTCCACAACCACAATGGCTAGAAATGTTCTCTTCTTGTAAATGAAAACTAGGATTCTGACCAAAAAAAACCACCTGATTCCAGGAGTTGAGGCTTTATGAAAAACACCAAATATTGCAAGACTTGTAATAAGATCACAAAAGTTGGCAAACATCACTCTCCTCGTATGCCTGATGAGACAGTGGCAATTTCTGGATTTACCTGGGACCTCCAACTCTTCACCGTTGGTCACCTGCAGAAGGGTGAAGAAATCCTGCTACTATTCCATTCCCATTCATCTTCCTGCACAAAGGGGTGAAGAGTGACCTACAGTGTAGTGGAGGTAGAAGGCAGGCTTAGGAAACTGCTTGCCAGAGAAGGCGATGGGAAGAACATGGAACAGACACACCCCTATGATTTTACCAATACATGAAGCCATAGACTCAGTGCCCCACTGAGAACATTTCCTGCTCTGTTTCTGCAATTCACAACACCTCTTTAACACAAATGAATAAAACTGCCAGGTGTCACGTCTACCATTCACATTTTGAACCATTTGCACACCTCAGATCATGTCCCAGAGACTATAATCTGTGCTGCTTATCCAGAAGCATACCACACAGAGAGCTGGCAGTCAGAGCAGCAAGCAGCTTTGTTTCTGC
>ML675640.1:3525553-3562665 GCA_007922155.1 Mesoclemmys tuberculata
CCTTACTCTTCCCGAGCTGTCCAGTAATTTTCCTTATCTGTACACTGTGAACTCTCGTTGTTTTTGTGAAAACACAAAATACCTTCCAGGAATTTTCATTGCAGAACCATGCTTCCTCTTCCAACAAGCTTGTTTTGATTCCTGACCCAACTACCTGAACAGGATTGTTAAACAGTTCTTATGGCACTATAACCTGCCATAGTACTTTGGGCCCACAAGATGTAGAGTGTGTATACTGTATTTTAAAGCATTCCAGTTCCCTGGTTCCTATGTGTCATATTAGTCTCAGCCATTTTATGCATGTTTGACCACATATACTTGAAACAAATTAAAACGCTTAAATTAACTTTCACTATTACATACCTCATTCAGATCTGCAATAGCTATTCAAAGGTTTAGGGAACTGAATTCCAGTATATTGTGAGGTCATCTGGATTTCAGTACTGTGTTCCAAAGGCCACCAACCACATCAAATTCTGCCAACTAACCAAACATCTGAATGACGGGAGGTACTTTCCTTTGTTAAAATTTCTTCAGATCACCAAAAGCTTGCTTTGTTCCTAAAAAATACTTGAAAACTTCAGCAAGTTTATGAAGAAGTTGATTTCTGACAGGCTAAAACACACACAATACTTTTGTTCTTTAAGTCAATCACAATGCAACTAGTCAGTGGTGCAGAGACTAATTGCTGTCTAAAGCATTAACATCCTTCAGAAGAAATGATCAAAACTATATCAAACATTGGCCTTTATAGAAATAAAGTCACTGAAATAAAACACAGCTGCACAATCAGTTTCTCTTGGTTTTGAAAATAAACGTCTTGGCTTTTATTTTCCACGTAAGTGCTTTGACTTTTTTTTCCCCTAGGTACATCAAGAGACACACAATAATCCTGTGACAATGTGAGGGCTTGTGTGTATGTTTGTTTTATTTAGATTCCACTATGATCCCTACAGAATCCCTTTCTCTATATGCCTGTTCCATCCTTCCAGCATTCTGTACCCCTGCTTAGGATCAACTTTGTTCTATTATAAGATCATAACCATCTTCTGCTCCACACATCTGATGCAAGAAATAATGGTCTCTCTCTCTGTGTGTGTGTGTGTGTGTGTGTACGTACACATAAACACACACACATATTACATATATATATATATACACATATATTAGATGACCTGTAAAATTATACGGTGTCTGGCTAGCTCTTTACCAAAAAATGTCCAGGAACCTGCTGTGCCTTCTCAAGTTTCCTTGAAATACTAACCAATTCTTCCCTTAGCTTCTCACATTGCACCAAATGAAGTCTTTACTGGAAACAGCATCTATCATTTCCCTGCAATTTTCTGTAAACAGGAGAGATCCATTTGGAGATAAGACGACTGATTTTGGCATTCCCAGAAAAGCTTTATTTTTTAAGACAAATATTTGAAGAAAACATGTGCGCTGAGAAACACTGGTGTGTGTTTGTTCTGAATTATAAGTATAGAAATAAAGACACAGTTTGTTCCAAAACAATTAAATACAAAAGGAATATTATGTAGATGCACAAACATGATGCAGCCAAGCTTGAAAGGTAAGATTTAAGTAAGGAGGGCAAGAGTATCCAACAGCAGAAACAATCCAGAGAGGTTGCTGGAAAAAGAGTGCCAAACATGTGAAATTGCAGCACTTCAGTTTGGAAACAGGACAGATGGCCTCCTTGTCCCTTCAGCAGAAGACAATATTTTTTGGTTTGCATCAAATTCTGAACTTCACTAAGCAAAAACCACAAGGTTGTCATCCTAATTCCATCGTTTCTGGGTCATTAGCATTTTCACATACTATGTTCTGCCTCCCGCAAGATTAGCCGATTTTTAGACTTCCTTTTTTGCCCCTCTGAAAAATTCTCTTTGGAGTGACATGGCCCTTCTTTCTAAAGACTGAATTTAAAAACGGAGTTTCCAAGATTTACATACTGCACCCTCTGTGGACATGCATGGGATGAATAATGGTTCAATCCAAATGTCTGTGGACTGCAACCTGACATACTTTCAATGCTTTTTCTTTTCAAATAATTTACTCTTTCTAAACTCTTCAGCACAGTGATGTGCCTTTCTCTGCGTGTGAACATCCTAGCATATTGTGGGTGTTATCAGAATATTAAAAAGAAACAACTAATAACTTAGAAAATTCTACAGAATTTAAGGGCATTAGACTGGCCCTTCAGTATTGCATCCTATTCCCCCACTACTTGGTTTTCAGAATGTTTCATTCTATGGACCACACTTGGAGAACAACTGCCTGAAGACTGACTGAGCAACTCAGACTATTTTTGACAGTGCCTGTCTTTTGTTGCTTAAAAGGGGACACTGACAGTAGCTGCCACTGGCCTCCTGTTATCAGAGACAAAGTACAGAAAAATACCATTCAGTTTGTGTGTAAGCTTCTAAGCATGGGCATTTCCTTCTGACTTCTCCATCCATACACCCTTTAGCCCGAAAGCATGTATTCTGGTCAGGCAGTCTCCACAATGTCTGTAAAACCCACTGACATTACCAGATGAGCAGAAATTTAGTCATCTGTACAGTATTCTGCAAAATAATTAACAAGAGCCACAGTTATTAGGCTATACTTCAAAGACAGTCTCACCCTTGATAAGATTTCATGAGAGCACTAAAATTAATGTGCTAAATAATTTTCCTGTAAAAAAAAAAAACACCAACAGAAGAACACCACAACAAGCTTCTAGACATTTGATTACAAAATATATGCATATGACAGACATCAACAAGCCTACAGGAAGATTCCTGTTTCAGTATTCAACGCAGCTTCAATAAATATTTCAAGGTTTCAAATGGATGCTTTGCAATAGCAGAGTTTTCATTTGCACAAGTGCCAGAAGGAAGTATTCAAAGCAGACTTAAAGCAAAAACACAGTATTTTCCTGTAAAACTTTAATTGGGAAACTGACACTATATAATCTGTACATCATTGCCTCCGAGCTGTTGTTAAAAAGTTAAAGCTGTATCAAAAGAACTGCTTTGTTAAATTAACACGTGTTATGCATACCAGACATAATCTGTGCCAGGAAAGGAAATAGCTTTGAGTCAGAAACCCATCGATCGTTATGGCTGTCATTGCAAGTGTCTGAGCTGTGCAATATGAGCAGACAAAGCACAAGTATACCTTCCATCCTATATATGTATCTTATACACACATTTTTTGGGTGTGAAACCCAGTAGCAAATAAATGAACAAATGGTTCTTTTATTACTACAATCAACATAATTATAAATCATAGATCACATCATGTGATCCTGCATTAAAGTAATAATATCACCCAGTTCTTGTACAGTGCTTTTAGTCAGTAGATCTCAAAGCACTATACAGAGGAGGTGTCATTGTTCCTACTTTATATCTGAGAGGCCACCAACACACCTTCTTAATAAGCCCCAGAAGTAGGCTTATTTATTCCTTCTACCTGAAGCAGTGGCCAAAGCAAGCCCTGACAGTTTCAGGGAGCAAGATTCAGAAGACAGAAGGAAAGCACTACCATTAGGGCACTGAGCATGCCCACAGTGCAGGTTTTCTTAAAAAGGAGGAAGGAGGTTAAGCTGCATAAGGGGCTGTCGCGTGCTGTACTTTCATAGCTGAGAACCATGCGTCTATCCGCATCCAGAATTTACTGAAGCAGGAAAAGGACATTGCAAGCGCTCTCCCATTCCCAACTTCATAGCATAACTTTAGACCACTGCTGCTCACATTTAAAGATATATGCTGGAATTTTCAAAATTTGCCAAAGGGAGTTAGGCCACTTCACTGACATTAAATAGGAAGTCGTATGCCTTTCTCCCTTGGACGTCTCTGAAAATTCCATCCATAAACTACAGAGAACAGTGCAGGATGCTCACCTGTTAATTCAAAAGCCGCAAACTTCATTGGTATCTGGTGGCCTACTTGGGGTACATAAATCCAATCATGTATACTTGGAGATCTGGGAGTAGAATCCCCATTCTTCCGTTCTAAAAGCACAGTCCTTCCCCATGGGCTAAAGGAGAGGTTCGGCTAGCAGGAGTAGGCCCCTTTACATATCTGTGGGCACCACTCTACACACACAGCGCTTATATTGCCAGTGAACTTTACAGCCCAGGTTTTCAAAAGGGGCTGGTGATTGTGCCTGCCTTACCTTTGGAACGTTCAACCTGGGAACCTTTTAAGAGGCTTTATTTTTCAGAATACACGGAGCATTTCCCCTTTAAAAACCAGGGCCCTTTGACATGTCTCAAATTGGTTAGCTGAAAAACAAGCACCCAGAATCATTTTTGAAAGACTTAGCCATAATGTTTCTTAGATATGTTGGGATTTTTTTTACAGCTTTGTTTTACGTGACAGTTTGTTAAACATGTTTTGTGCACTGAGAATCCTAAGATGCTACTGTATTCTACAGTGGTGAAGATGGGTTAACAGTTTTGAGCCTTTCAAGATAAGTAAAATTTCCCTTGACGTTGTAAACTCTTCAGGTGGTTACAGGCAACAGCTTCTGCTTTTTTTTTTTTTATGTCTTCTCAGAAAAGAGCTCACAATTTTATCAGCCTCTAGGGTGACCATCAGATAACCAAGCTATTCCTGTCTGAACCACTCAATGCGTCTCAACCTTCCTGTCACTGGCAATCCACAAGACAACCCGAGGACTTGTTTTAACCATACAGCTCACAGGTTAACTGATTAAGTAGGTGGGAACCGATCCAGCTCAGCTCAAAGTGTCTCTCTCTGCTAACCAGAAGCTGGCCACAAGCTGCACAGAGGATATTGCAGGATATCTGACCGCAGATATTGCACTGATAACGAAACAGTTTTGGTGAAGTTACAACTTCCTGTTTGAGTGCTCTTACAATCACATGCCACCTTGGAGTGAATCTTGAGCAGGAAATGGACTCAGTTAAACAAGCTGTCAGGTTCCTCATATGACATATACACACATTACTGGATAGTGTTTTCAACAGGAATCATTTATTATTTTCTCTCACACCCCAGCCTTCTAGAAATTAACTACGTTAGGGCTGCTAAGAAAATGCCAGGAAGTCCTTAAAGTGATGGGTGTGTTATTGTTGGAACGAATCTGTGGCCTCATAAGGAGTTCATGGTTGTCATTTATGGAGCACTTCATGGCCACTTCAAACTTCACTGTAATACTCAAAATACCCATTTTCTCTAAAAATGCAGGCTCCTACTACTCTAGGCTAAAAGCTGGTAAGGACCTTGAGCTTGCTAAGAAAAGCTGGGTGAACAGTGGGGAAAAAGTGCTCTGTGAATTGGAAAATGAGGTTTGATGTGCGCGTCTAACAAACACTCGAGTTGTCAAGTTTTGCTAGCGAGAATACTCATATAAAGTGTATCTTAAGCATGAACATTCTCTGAAAGTGAATTTCAAATTGTTCAGATTGTCTCATTTGTAATTCACATTGTGTTGGTTAATTATCTGAGGGCCTGATACAATGCCAAGTGAAGTCAATAAAAGCACTCTTACTGCATTGTATCAGGCCTTAAATCTCTTAGTCATGACACAGAAACATTAAGACACAGTTTAGGAAAATCACCAATACAGCCCCAGTTCCAAAGTTCTAACAATGAATTTTCACAATGAGCTGTTTAGAGAGGAAAATCAGTTCACCAACAAATTCATTAATAATTTTGAAAGATTAATAAATCACGCTTTGCAAACAGAAAGAGAGGTGAAAGTCTACAAACAACTTGTATTATAATTATATGTCGTTAATGATTTACTCAGCTCTAGCTGTTAGTGGTATAGGGCCTATGAGACATAGTCGAGCAATTTTGATCCATTGTAATAGAGGGCAATGGTCTCTCTCTCTCACACATACACCCCAGTTTAGCCAGCTTTTTACACCATTTCCCCCTTGATTCATTACCATCTCTTTGTTACCACCATCATAATATATCATTATAAAAAGGAACATAGTGTGCAGTCCTATAGCATCCTCCAAGTACAAACGCCTCTGGGTGCCACACTGGGTCAAAGGGCTATTGAACTAACTATGAAGTTTTAAAAAATACGTTGATTAATAAATATTAAGGCAAGAAGAGACCATTATGATAAGCTAGTCCAACCACTTGCATAACTCTGGCCAAAGAACCTCACCCAGTAATTCCTACATCAAGCCCATAACTTCTGTTTGAACTAAACTTTGGTGCCTATGTACTCCTGACATGTTCCACAAGGGCTACAAATGTTGCAAAGCTTCCTGAAGAAAATATGTAGCCCATGAATCTGTCATCCTCCAAAAACTCCTCAGAATACTATGAATCTGGGCCACAAATACCCAGAAACATATAGAGCAAGTCAACACACAGCTGGAAGAGAGGTATAGGACCATGCACTATCCATCACAAAGCACAGAGAGGGATAGAAGACAATGAAGAAAAAAAATTTAAAAAATCAGATTAAATTTGTCTGGAAATAATCAATTGTGGCATCACGTGCCATGTGAATTTTCCAGCCAGTTTACTGTTCTAGTTGCAGAATTCTGGGTAATTCACAGGATTATAAAGTTTCTGGAAGGTTTCCCAAAATAGTGAACTTCCTTAAAATCTAGCAGAGATGTAATGAAAACATGAACTAATAGCTCATCAGTACTCTTCCCTCCCCCACCCGCCCGCTCCGAAACAAAGCTCTGGCCACTGCAGGGCTGGTTGGGATTTTTGTTGTGTAATTTAAGTGGTAATCAAAAGAAATTTGTGCTCAAAACTGACCTCGTGGTTACAAACCTCTGCAGTAGGTTATAAAATGCATTTCTAATCAAAAGCAGTAGCCACGTCATTAGCATGTACAAAACAGAAGGACTGTGGTGGTGATTAAAAGAAGCTCTGGGTGCTTGCATCTATGCTAGGAGATTACTAAATCAGGATAAAGTAGCAGAAAATTCCCACAAAAACAAAATAGGGCTAAGGTTGAAAGTAGTTTTATAAGACCTCGGTGCTCGGGAGTTCCTGTTCTGTGATGGGTTGAAAAGATGAGAAAGCAGCTGCAGTAAAAGACTTATGATCATACCTACAGCCAGCACCAGTGGAAAACTAAACCGACATTAGCCTCTTTAAACTGTCAGTTAAAAATTCCCTCAAGAAATCGGTCTGACACCACCAGAATATGGGATTAAGAACAGCCAACTTTATAGCATGGCAATTATTATACTTCTGGAGGATGCAACCAACATATACATTTGAGTCATTTACCATAATCCACAGCCAGGTCAAAAGTCAAAACATTTTGCTTTTTAAGTCACCATAATGCATTGCAAGGGCTTCTCAAACCTCGGTGAATCACCTCTGATAGCTAAACACAAGGGAATGAATTTCTGACGTTGCCCTGAATTTTCTTGCTTTCGCGAGATGGAGTCAGTTCCTGTGTGTTATTTAAGAAGGAACCATTTATAGTTTCATTTATTTATTTGCCATAAAAAGGAAAAGGGCACCTGGGTGTTATTTCAATTTCTAAAAAGTTGCCAACCAAGTCACATTGTGTGTATCTGGAATTAGCCACAAGGGAAATGGGAAGCTGAATCTCTAAGAAGGTGGCAAGTGAAAACTCATATTGTGCAAACACCATCCTATACAGTGGACAAGGATTTCTGCCTTTCCTCTCTAACAAAAAAGTACATTTGGTGGAAAAAATCCAATTCCCACAGTCAGATCCCCACTACCTCTTCTTTCTTCACACCCAAAGGCTGAAAGACCCTCTTCCTAGCCATTCACAGCAAGGTAGACAATGAATCTTGTTTCATTTTCGAGGATCACAGGCTGCTTTTCTCTTAGTGAAGCCATTGAGTCTGATCCACAGGCTTACAACTACCCTTCTTTTAAAGTTGAGAGCGGTGTAATTTTTTGTTCAGGTTCAACCCCTGGTGAATGGAGTATTATTTTCCTCCTGAAGATGCAACTGCTCATATCACGGTGATGTACATTTTTAATGAGTTGTTAAATTGCAGTTAGTCTGCAACAGTGGGGGGGAAAATCCAAATCTATGTAGTACACTAGATTTTTTTTTTTTCCAATTTGCAGTTTTCATAACACTTAAATCTTTAAGGTGTTATTAGGAACCTTCCAAGGTGAGAGACCTTACTTGGGCTTCTAAGCTGTTGTTTAGTTAGCTGCAAAGCTGCACCTTGTTTTCTGTTCGGAAGGTCATAGAGCTGGACAGGAAAATGTGTCTCTGGCCTTTTAACAAACAAATATATATACACATTTTTAATGGGGGGTGCGATGGAGCAGGAAGGACGAAGTCAGACCAAGTGAAACCTTGCCTACATATTGCGGTGCAGACAACAATTAAACAGTTGTTTTCCACTACAGACAATTTTGTGACTGGTGTTTAATGCATGGAAAACACAGCCGCAGACTTATTTGGGGACTAGCTAACAAAAGTTGTGTGTATGTGAGAGGGAGTATTTACTGAACTACACAATTAAATCATCTTTATCTATTAACACATCAATTGATATATGTTAGATTACATCCTCTTAAGGAAACACAGTACATGCAAGGGTCACTGGACTACTTTCCTCTCCCCCACTGTATTTTATTCCATGGCTAATCAGATCAACATAACACATCTTTTGCCTTTTCATTTATTTTTATGCTGGTTTTAGGTTAATGTTACTGTTATTTCCTCCCACTGTTTCTCTTCACTCAGTGGTTTTGGGTGTAGGTTTCAATAAAAGCATACAAGATATGAGAGAAAACAAGATAATAAATTCCCCCCCATTTTAATTTCCTCTTATGAGCCCACCACAGCATGAAGTGTAATAAACAGGTCGTCTCAGCTTTTGTATTGTCCACAGGGATTGGGTATATAAAACTCTTTGTCCAGGTGGTAATAGCTCTCACACAACCCTGGGCCAGAACACAATAGAAAAATCTAAAGGTCCTACTCTCCCACAATCGACACCACTGCCGAGCACAATATTTGCATCTGATAAGCATACTAGATCCTGACAGATGAATTTCTAGTCTGTTGGTTTTTGGGGTTTTTTTTTTGCAAATAGAGTGGAAAGTAAGGGAAGACTGGAAATGGGTAAGAAGGGAGCACAGGACAAATGTGAAAACAGCTGAGATGCAGACAATGAAACATGCTGACCTATTACATAAGAAAAGCTATGAGATACAACATAACTGCCTTAGGACATTCTTAATCATAAAGGTCCAGAAATAAAGACCAGATCTCCTCAAAATCCTCTGCCTTTCCTCTTCAGCACAGCGTAATCCTTTCCAGGCTAGTGAATTCAAGATGGATTTAGGACAGCTCTTTATTTCAGAATGCAGGGCCGTCAGCAGCTAGGCTATCCTACACAAAAGTGCTTAATGCGCGGGGATTTTCTGAAGATGTGTTTGTATAACAATTATGGCCTTCTAGTCAGATTAGAGATAGGATTCCCACCACCATCATGCCATTTAGGGAAAAAAAAGATGTAAAAAATGTAACAAAAAAAATCAGATACGAGTCATATGACCCGTCCCTTGAGGGGATCTCAGAGTCTCACAGCATCAGCTAGCTCCACTTGCATTAATGCTTGTCGGTTTATGTAAATCAACGTCATCCAATTATGATAATGTCTTATAAACAAAGGGGTGCCCTTGTGGATCTGTTTTATTGTCAATATGGCTGCTCTATGAGCCTCACAATCAGACCTTCTGCCAATATGCACTGACTCAGACAGACTGAAATTTAGCCAGCAAAGGCCCTTTGTGCTTATTTATGGCTGTGGAGATGAGTGAAAATTTATGGGACTTTTCAGCATAATTAAAAGCAGAATG
Organism: Mesoclemmys tuberculata; assembly: GCA_007922155.1. Classification (NCBI taxonomy): domain Eukaryota; kingdom Metazoa; phylum Chordata; order Testudines; family Chelidae; genus Mesoclemmys; species Mesoclemmys tuberculata. The sequence continues at coordinate 3,535,360 of ML675640.1, forward strand.
TCATTTAATAGGAAACAGATTCAAAGAGAAGGGAACTTTTAAAGGAAATGTGTGTCAGGGATGTGCATGGACTTGATTGTTTATACAATTCAAGTATTTGAGTTTATTTACATTTCTTTTTTTGCTTGTGTTTTTCATGGGTTTTTTCAAAGACTCCAAAAGCCATTTATGTGCCCAGAATAGTATGTGTGCTAATTTTCCAGCAGCATTTCAGTTCCCAGACTGTAGAAGCATCATAAAAAGACAAGAGGCCAGATCCTCAGCAGATTTAAGTCAACACACTTCCACTGATTTCTGCCTGACTCACGTGGCACACTGCATGAAAAGTGAAGTCCATAAAACAAGCTCAGAGCATTTATTCAGCAATGAGGGCTTGTTTGGGTTAATCCCAACACAGGGATAACCAGGTTCATGCAGAATAAAATAAGCGTGTCTAGAAACCTAGTAAAGGGAAACCGTCAGACTTTTTTTCAGAGTCGGATTGATGTGCGGTTGGTTATAGTCCTGGACCACAAAGATTCCTCCTGTGCTACAGGATGCGGAAGTCTTATTTATTAATTTTTAAAAACAGGAACTCAGAGTTAGTCAATGGAACTAATCCTACAAAGCAGAAAATTCACTGTAGGATAGGTGGGATTTTATACCAATGTGCACACAGCACAAATGTTATAAAAGAATAGTCTTGGCACAGTCTTTTTCCTGTTCCCATCCCCAAGAAGATAATTTTCATTCCTATTACAGTCTCAAATATTCCTTCCCATATTTAACCCACAAAGTCCCTAGGTAACGGGTACTATTCTCCCTGGTGAGGAGAATTGGACATAACTGTGTTTAGAACTCCATCAGCACTCTCACTAACTGACGGGTAATTTTCCATTCTTGTCCAGCACTTCTTAGCTGACTGAACTATTACCATTGTGTTTTCATCCCACGGAGCAAGACACCGATCCTGGAAGTCCAGCCTGGCATCTCCCTCCTCTAGCTATCTTAATAGTATGCTCATCACCATGGCATGGGTCCTAAAAACAGCAGGCCTAGATGACATCCAAACTGAGCTGATCAAGAATTTCAGCTCACACACATGGAAGTGGCTCCAGAATATGTTCAATACTTGTCTCCTCAAATTCCAGATAGCAAAATCTGGAGACAAGCCAAGGCAGGAGCCCTTTTGAAGCCTGGTAAGGAACCATCTGATCGAAAAAACATGCAACCCTCAATCCTGTGTGATTTTTAAAATTGTTTGCAAGACTACTGTTAAACCAGTTCTTGAACCACGTTTTAATCAACAAAAAGGTTGGCTTTTGCCTGGGTTCACCATGCACTGAACAGCTTCCAAATTTGAAACAATATATCGAAGATGGATGTGAAAGGGGACTGGTGACAAGACCAGTGTTTGCTGATCTCCCAGTTGTATGATACAGTCAGCCATTGTGGGCTTGTTGCCAAGGTTCCGATGCCAATGGAGAACCACTGTTTCACAAAGTTAATACAGACCATACTAGAAAACAGACAATCCTTCGTGAACTTTTGTGGCAAATGGAGCTGATGGCAACAATAGAACAGTCTCCCCACAAGGTAGTGTCTTAGCACCTATATTTATCAACATCTACACAAATTATCAGTCACGCTATCCCGGTACTAAGTACTTTATCTACACTGATGATCTGTGCATTACCACACAGCACTAGGAGTTTGGCATATTAAAGTGTACTCTGGTGAATGTACCTAACACCCTACATCAGTACTATGCACCCAACCAACTGCATGCAAACCTAGCAAACACGCAAGTCAGTGTATTCCATTTACAAAACCAAGGGGCCAAATGCAAACTCAACATCAGCTGGCTTGGGATGAAACTTAATTATTCCATAAATCCCTCAGTATTTCTCTCGACAGCACACTTTCCTTTAGAGCCCACACTGAGAAAATGAAAGTCAAGGTTAGCATACAAAACGACATTCTCAGCAGGCTGGTTACTTCCAAGTGGGGTGAAATTAACAATTAACAGCATGGGTACTTAGCTACTTCTCTACTCAATACACTGATGCAGTGTGGGCACGATCCTCTGATGCAAAGAAGCTAAACCCTCTACTTAACATTGCCTCCTGCTATATTACTGGATGCAGTAAGCCTACCCATGTCAATCCTGCAAGGTTGCACCGCTTCAACTCTCACTAACTTCAATGCAAGTTGAAAGTACTCAGCACCTTTCAAGATTGAGCTCGTAATTCTTATAGTAGCCAGATGTGGGCTTTACCACTGACCTAACACTTTCAGGTAATAAGCAGGTTGGGAGATACCAGAAGAGAAATCAAAAAAATATTCAGCAAAAACCTGACTTAAAACAAAAGAGCCTTGCAGGTTGATCAGAAGTAGACCATCTTAAGTGGAATGGACAGTCAAAAAGAGCCAAATCTAGGACCTAAAACTGGGAATGTCCTGCTTCTGAGCTTTGGAAAGCCAAGGATCAAATACAGACAGATAAGATTCTCCTAGCAGAGCTTAAAGGTTGAGACAGAGTAGAGGGTACGAAGCAGTGTCTTCGACAACTAGAGCCCAGAGGGCTTTAAAGATGGCCACTAAGTGCTTGGAAACCAGTTCTCAAAACCTCAGAAGAATTTGATAGGAATGACTCTACACTCAGGAAAGACCCAGAGCAGAGTTGCAGATGTGTTCCATTGCAAGAATCAGGTGTATTGGTGGACGTATGCATTCAGGAAAATTGCAAGTGGTTGCTTATATGATGCTTAGCTCTAACCTTGTCCGTATTAGTACTTCGCTTTCATGAGAAGTCACAACACGGTGGGAAGGTGCACAATTCACTCTGAGTCTGGATGGCCGAAATAGAGAAAGAATCATCTCAAGATCTCTTTGTAAGCTTTATGTTTTTTTACACATACCTTGATATATATGATCTTCAAATATAAATTATCTAGGACACTGGTTTCCGGTGTTCAACAAAAAAAAAGACATAACATTGATTAAATGTGATGGGCTGCCAGGAATTTGATGAGGCTGCAGAGTTTAATATTTTACAGCAGCAGAGTAAAGATCAGCTGCATTTGTTGCCAAGCGCATGTTATTGTTATTAGTTTTAAAAAGTCTTATTTCAGGACCAAATAAAATAAAATGAAGAGCATCGTCCTTCTGCAGTTTGTTCCAGTGGATACTCAGAGACAGCTTGCTTCACTGAACCTGGATCTGCCATATGCTTAGAAGTTTCTCGTCTGTATTTTATCCCCTTCGATTTCATAAGAGGAACAACTGCACAGATGTTCTATAAATAAGCTGCATGATTTATTTGAAGATTTTTTTTATTACCCTGTATTCCCACTTCTGCCTCTTCCCCGTCTCCTCTGTACACAAATGAGTCAAGCACAACTTTAGCCTAGACTTATCTGTACACAATGTTCTACATTTCAAATAGTTGAGGTATTTTAACTGTGTTCATACCTTCTATGTAATCTGTTATTGTATTCATTGTCACTAGTTCCTAAACACTGTGTGTCAAACTGGAATGTACAACTACAGAGAATAAATTTTAAAAATGCGCCACAGTGCAACCTTAATGAAATCTAGAAACTGGACACATGATCAGTGAAGCATTCCCACAATTTTCAAGTCCACAAGTAAAATGTATGAAAAAGGACTTGCCTATCTTAAGTTTTTGATCAAAATATCTGTTTTGTCTGCTTGCAAGAGACACGTTTCTGGCTCAGAAGGGCTGAAACCTAAAATGTCTGATCTCAGTCATGTGCATGAAAGGCATAGCATAATTCCTTACTACATACTTGCTAAAATAAAGAAATGGGGAGTAAGTTATGAACCTCCAAACACATACTACCGTTCCATTTCTCAGCACAGAGAAAATACACATTTGACATGCAATAGCAAAAGGGCATGAAAAACTCATGCTCAACTTTTTGAGAGATGAACAGTTTGCTAGTCCACATGTTCATATGTTGCATAACCTTGTTGTTCCAGGTAAAATTAATCATTGAGTGAAACAATGCTGGGCAGTAAATTCGTAACAAACATGTAAGTCAATGAATACCACCTCTTTTTCTGTTGAATAAATTGTGAAATTATATGCCAAGCAATTTCCACAAGTAGTTTTGGGCTCAACATATTCAAATTTAGCAGTAAAATTCCGGCCAGTGAGAGTTACTGGGCTGCTCAACAAATGAAAATCAGGTCTCTCGTACAGATGCTTACATTCATTTTTCCACCTAACTTTAGGTTCCCAGTTTGAAAATCTTCTGTCTCTAGCTTGTATATAAGCTGTCAATTGAAGAATTCAATATTTGAGATGATATGACTGGACATATAGGTGACATAGCATTCTATTTGTTTCCTTATTGAATGAGCTTAAATCTCTGAATAAGGTTTTTGGCAAATGCTCATGATTGTGGATTTCAAATTCTCTTCTTGCCAGTATTTCCTTAAAAACTTGGTGTTTATATTAACATTCCTGACAGTAAAGTCATTTGCAAGGATAACTGAAAAAAGGGAACATGAAAGGGTGCAGATTCAAAGTGAGTTTATTTAAAAAAACCCTAATACTTACTAAATAACTTAGGACATTTAAGCAGTTCTTTGTGAAACCCAGAACAACCACCCTGCACAGTAACTACATACCATTTTGTAAGTGACAGTCTTCAACAACATAAGCCATCACAGATATCAAGAGAATAGTCCACAAGTAAAAGAAACAGTGCCTCCACTATGCCTTACTTTTGTAAGTGCTATTTTTTAAACATGCTTTCACCATATCTGGCAAACAAGCTCTTTGATATAAACAGAGGGAAGTGCCAAAATACTGACTTAGTGCTTAATATATAGTTAGTTCCCCATGAAAATGAAACCTTTGCAGTATATTAAGGACTACCCCTGGTTTACCCAGTCTTGTTGAGTCAGTGGTTAGAACATCTCACTGCCACCTGGGAGAGTCAGGTTCCAAGCTAAGTTTGGGCCAGCGGGATCTTGGCAGTGCTAGAAGCTATTGTTTTGGCCTTATGTTGGATCAATTTAGAACAGCAGGATAGTCTTAAGGGAAATGGTCAGCCTCAACAGCTGGTACAGGGGGAGGCAGAAAGCAATTTAACAGAGAAAATGACAACCCAGAAGGAAAAACAACTCCAGCACAGGCTGCTCATGATCTCAAAATACTGCTTTGGGATGCTAAGATCTCTCCCCCCTTGAAAAAGTCTGGGTTGGGTAAATGAGACAACAACACTACAGGACAAAGTCACTTTTTTAAGCCAAGGAGCTAAATAATTTCTGAAGATCAGTTGCTCAAGACACAAAGATAGATTTCTTTTCAGTCAGCCACAGCAACTGCCTAATAATGAGGTTTAGGGGCTTCTGGACAATCCTTTGGCTTTTTTTTCCATTAAGATTTTGAAACCCATGTTATGGCAAATTGTTTAATTCCCAGACATAAAATTTGTGAAGGCGATTTATTGTTATTTATATATTGCCATAAGTATGCGTGGCACTTTACACGACATAGCCTGAAGAGTTTTCAGTCTAGGTGGATCCAGCCATTCATATGCATGGGAGATTATTTTGCACATGTAGATTTGAGTCTTCATGTTAGGGCAAAAGATCTCAAGCAGCAAGTGCGTTAAGCAATGATACTCACCTAAGATACAATAAATTTTTTGATTGCAAGATACTTAAGATACACGTCACCATCATCTGAAGTCTTCAGAATGGTTTTATAAACTCTTTGGACTCATGCCAATGTACTTTGACACTGCGTTGTGCATCTGTCACAACAGTATGTGCGTCTGATACAGCCACTCAAACTGGGACACATCTAACAGCTTCCTGACGCTTCCCAATGTTTGTGTGTACATAGCACCAGCTAGAAGCGCACAGGTTCCATCACATTACTCCAGATAATCTCTCTCTCTCTCGCGCAGCAAATGGACAAATGTGCAACAGACATCATTAAAAAAGAAATCACTCTCAAGTACTTTAAAAGATTGTGTGTCAGATTGTTATATCAACCTCGTAAATAATATGTAACAATCTGTCTTGCTTTTTAGTGCATAGTGTTGAAAGGGAGTACCAGTGGCCCCTAACATCAGATACACATTCCGGGTCATTCACCTAGAAGGTAAAACCTATGTCATGATAAAACTTGCAACAGCAATGACTGCTGCCAATTGGTATATGTAGGGATTGTTAAATGGATTAATACTCTTCTCGTTCAGATGATCATTCAGCTTCACTTACAATCGCTGTACCAGGAATCAAAAAACACGTGACTTATTGGGAGACTAGCAATATCATTACATGGATGTAAGTGCTATACATTTCCCCTAAGAGTTGTGTGTAATACGAATCCAGAACTTTGTGATATCTTAAGTAAACATATACCTATGTGTCTCGTCTCATATAAAATTCCATACAATATACTTATACGCCTGATTTTTCAGATGGGAGCGTGCAAAGGCACATGTAAAAATGAGTGTGCCACATTTACATGGAAAAATACCATTGTTGTGCATACAAATAAGTATCTGTGCCTACAAATGGCCAGTTAAACACTGCTGTGGAACTGTATCAGCTTGCAATTGTGTCTACCTACTTTTGAAACTCAGGACCTATAGCACTGCCTATAATTATGGCATCCTAGTTTACTGGAGGCAAAAACAATCATGTTACCCTGTTCTCAAATCAAGTCAGATTTATTCTGCTCTGATCAGTTATACGGCACAGTGTTTGCCGGCAAGAGGATTTTGACTTCATTGTTAATCAGTTTGATTGAAGGTTCACAGTTTCTTTTAAAACACAGTACTTCTGTCTTGATTAATTTATTAACTCAATTAAAATTTGTTTCGTGTGGTTTTCGGTGGAAGATTTTCAAAGCTACAAAGGGTAGTTAGATGCCTATGTCCCACTGACTTTCCATCTTTGAAAATCTCCTCTTTTTTGTTTTCTTAATTTTCATTACCTGATTGGCTAGTCAAAAGCAGTCGGAAAAAAAGAAGACGAAGAAAACAAACAAAATTCAAGAGACCTGAAAATAGGCTGTTCAGTGTTCTCTCACGTGCAGAAGGCATCTCTTGCTAGAAACACAAGACAGTGCTTTGCTCAAAGCTTATTTTTCATGTTTTGTATTCCCTTAGAGTCCATGGATATGCAACAGGTAATATAAACCTCTGCAATCAAGAGCAGCAATAGTGAAAGAATTAGCTGTAAAATGACTTACGGAATAGCCTCTTCCTGAAAGCGATTGAGCAGAACTCTGTAGGAGGAAACAATATACCACAGTAAGTAATGTGAGAGATTATGTGTAATGTAATATAAGAAACATTGTGAGATTTCCCCCCACCCCAGTATTTTTTTGGGGAAACTTTACAACTAAAGCACCTCTTCAGTTATTTTCTGGCATACTCCATTTTACCATTCAAGAAAGAAATCTTGGAGTCATTGTGAATAGTTCTCTGAAAACATCCACTCAATGTGCAGTGGCAGTCAAAAAAAGCTAACAATGTTGGGAAGCATTAGAAAAGAGATAGATAATAAGACAGAAAATATCGTATTGCCTCTTTATAAATCCACAGTACATCCACAACTTGAATACTGCATGCAGATCTGGTCGCACCATTTAAAAAAAAAAAAAAAAGATATATTGGAATTGGAAAAGATACAGAAAAGGGCAACTAAAATGATTAGGGGTATGGGAAAGCTTCCATATGAGGAGAGATTAATAAGACTGGGACTTTTCAGCTTGGAAAAAGATGAGTAAGGGTGGGGATATGATACAGTTCTAAAAAAAATCATGACTGGTGTGGAGAAAGTAAATAAGGAAGCGTTATTTACCCCTTCTCACAACACAAGAACCAAGGGTCACCAAATGAAATTAATAGGCAGAAGCTTTTAAGCAAACAAAGTATTTCATACAACACACAGTCAATGTGTGGAACTCCTTGCCAGAGGATGTTGTGAAGGCCAAGACTATAATGGGGTTCAGAAAAGAACTAGATAAGTTCATGGAGAATAGGTCCATCAAGGGCTATAAGCCAAGATAGGTAGGGATTGCTGTTTGCCAGAGGCTGGGAATGACCAACAGGATAGATCACTTGATGATTTATCTATTCTATTCGTTTTCTCTGAAGCACCTGGCATTGGCCACTGTCAAAGACAGGATACTGGGCTAGATGGACCATTGGTCTGACCCAATATGGCTGTTCTTATGCTGCTCCAGTCACTCTAACAGTCAAAGAGCATTTCCAGATGTTGGCTCAGGGGCTATTTAACACATAATTGTGACAAACTACATTGGGAGGCGGAACAGGGGTTTAATAGCTCTTCTCAATTGAAGTAGGTGCTCTCACATTTATTCAAAGTGTGGCCCACATCTTAACAGAAGCCGTGATTCAGGCATGTACTAATCAGGCATGTGCTTAAATTTATCCCTATCCAGTAGAGAATGGAGCAGCAGTACTGGCAATGCTCTGATCCATCTTAAGCAGCTTTAATAAGTTCTGTCCCTTTTGAGTACAATTAAACCATACCATCTATGTTTTCTCTTCATTTCATCACCCCCCTCTCCCATCTGCTCTCATCCACCCCTCTTGTCCATACTTCTCTGTGACTCCATGCCCTCTCTCTCTTCTCCCCTGCACACGCTACTCTACCACTTGATTCTCTTCTCCTCTGCATCACTGGACAGACTGCCCAGCCATCTGGTCCTTTTCTCCCTCTGCATTTTTGGATATGCTGCTGAGCTGTCTCATTGCCTGTTTCTGTGGACTTTGCTCTCTCCCTTCTCCCTCTACTCCTCCACCTCTTTTGTAATGGTAGACCCTAGTAGAGACAGCTAGGCTGGTTCTATCTCCTTGGTCTCAGATGCTGCTACTGGCCTCCAGGCTTCTGTTTGCAGTGAAGAATCTGGAGGTTTGTAGAAGCAGCTAGAATCCAGGACAAGGAAACAGCACCATGTGACCAGACAGTCCTCCAGCAATTGCTCTGCAGGCCATGGTCTGAAAATGCTTTACAATCGGTAAGCCTCGCAGAATCCACTATGAGGTAGCTAAATTTTATTAATGCCCATTTACACACAGTAAACCAAGTTATACAAAGGTTAAGAGATTTGCCCAACATGGCACAGGAGTTAGTGGCAGAACTCAAGACAGGTTCCAGGAGTCATAGTTGTTTATTTCCAAGATAATCTAATGGTCCCTGATGCCTTAATGTAACTGAGATGTGGAATATAAAAGCATGAGAGAAAACCCATCCATTTTGTCCCAAGTCCAGCTTGCTGAAGGTTTACCTTGAGGACTTGCTTGTCACACTGCAGCAATGTTAAAAAGCAGAATGTTAAAAAGTACCCTACATTTCTAATGCTAGATGACTGCAAAATTGTCATCAGTGGTAATTTCCCCCCCTCCCCGCCCCTCAGTAATTTAACAACTAGCCTGTATTAGGACTCCACATGTTTACTAACAAAAGCCACACAATGTAGATATAGTAAAACCTCAGAGTTACGAACACCAGAGTTACGAACTGAATAATCAACCACATACCTCATTTGGAACCAGAAGTACACAACCAGGCAGCAGAGACACACAAAAACAAAACAAAAGCAAATACTGTACAGGAGTGTTAAACTTAAACTACTAAAAAAATAAAGGGAAAGTTTAAAAAAGTTTTGACAAGGTAAAGGAAACTTTCTGTACTTGTTTCATTTAAATTAATGAATAATGCTGCTTAAAAGCAACGTTTTTCTTCTGCATAGTTTCAAAATTGTATTAAGTCAATGTTTAGTTGCAAACTTTTGAAAGAACCACCATAATGTTTTGTTCAAAGCTATGAACAACCTCCATCCCTGAGGTGTTTGTAACTCTGAAGTTCTGCTGTGTCCTCAGATCATAGGCTTACAAGCTGCACACAAAAAGTGAAGCTTTGACTGGGAGCTCTCTGGCAGTAATAACAAACTAAATTGCTTACAATATTTAGGGTTCAGCCTCTCCCATGTTACACACAGATCTGACCTTCTCCCTCCAAACATTACTAAGGGTTCAGAGTTATAAATAAACCTTTTAATGTAAAGTGGCTGGAATGGAAATAAAGCTACTGAGTGATGAAATGAAAGGCATAATATTTATGGGATTTCTGAACTACTACCACTAACCCTCCCTCCCCTCCCAATCCCAAATACTAATAAATTAAAAACCAAGAAACTCATCATAATGTTAATGTTAATAATAATATCACCCCATTTACATAAAGATATTCAACAGAAAAATTACACTGCCTGTTCTGCCAATTTGATCGCTTGCCCATATTGTCAACTCACCAAAAATAAAAAATAAGACATACAAAGGACTGGGAAGGAGGCAACATATTTACTTGGGGTCGGGTGGGGGGCACTTTCTTAACCCTCTTGACCTTTTAGTTTAAATACATACTGACAAGGAGTTTAGCCAAATGGAAGAACAGGAGGTTTCATTACCAGCTCCCTTACGGGATTTAAATGCAGCTCATAGCATCCTTTATTTTAAAAGACAAAAGCAGCAATCAGTGTATAATATGTTATCTGAAATAATGATGATCAAATGCCACTTCACTGACATTTTTCACAGTTAAAAAGCTCACTGTTACAAAGAGTACCTCCCCCCCCAGTTAAATAATAAAATTTCCTGGATGAGGAAAAAGATATTTTTCTTTCATTGAATTGTCACTGCATATGTAAAGCTGATCATTGGTAACACTTTGGATCTAATTCTTAAAATCCCTTCCAACATCTCACATATTTAGAATCGTGGGACCAAGACCCCATTTCCAAAGCAGTTTGCATGGACTTCCACTGACATAGGCCCAACTTTTATTGTTTCCTGGGTGAACGAAGAACATTCAAAGTTCTTAAAAAGGATCCATACCCCTCTGCTGCATTCAGAACCCCCGAATGCGCCCAAATGATAAGTGCTATATGTGTACCAAAGCAATATCCATGAACATTCCTAAAATGAGATCCTTTTGATTTTACTTCAGGATAGCTCATTTAACCACACCCATAGGGCCCGATCCTGAAACTTTTACTCAGTCATTATGTAATGAATCATGGCTGCATATACAAAGACGTGGTTGTCAGCAGAAACTGAGCCTGTCAGCTCCAGTATAAAGAATACAGGCCTCTCCCACTTGACCTAAAGGAGAGCCCCTTTAGCTGTCAGAGCCTGTCTACATGGGGAAATTGACTGGAATAACTATTGTGGAATAGCTACTGGTGTGGACACATTTATTCCAGAATAAAAGAGTGTCCCTATGGGGAACTATGACAGAATAGGTTATTCCGCAACAACTATTCTGGTCAATTTCCATAGGTTGACAAGCCCCAAAGAGCATGGTGTTATGGTCACAGGGGCTAGTCTCTAGAGGGACTCATGCCATTGCTGCACCACTCCAGAGCATCTGTCTCCAGCTTGTGCTTACCTTCCCAGCCCTCATTCAGGATTTGAATAGCCACAACTGGGAGGAAGTCTGGAGCTCCAGTCTCCTATCCTGACCCCTGCTACCAACAGAGATCCACCCTTGAATGTGACTCCCCCGCACCAGATAGGGAAGACCTGGTCCATTACCCAGTCCAAGAACAGAGGGACCCGTTCACTACCTGACCAACCATCCCACAGCTGGAACCCACAGAACTGTCTCCCTGATCCCATCACTGCTGAACAATGGGAGAAGAGCCACCTAGAGAGACCTCTGTGAGATGGCAGGGATGGGAAAACCCAATGGAAGGAGCGGCATTGAGACAAGGATTGAAGGACAGGTGGTTTGAGGGTGGGGGTCTGCAGTAATTAGCCTGGGAGTGCGTATGCCCCATGAACCTGAGTCAATTGACACTGGCTCCGAGATTGGCTGCCATGAGTTCTTTTGTTTTTTTTGTAGTGTCGATGTGCCCTTTGAGTGGAAAGGCTTTATTATCCCATTACCAATATCCCTGAGCCATCCTGTCACTTTGTAATTTTGTTTTCTGACAAGCACTGTAATCTGGGTGGAAGAGCAAAGACCATGGCAAAACTATGGCTGTGCCAAAGACCGTTAGCTGGATTTTAAGAGCTTCCATTAAGAGTTATTCTCTCTGTATCAAAACAAATGTTTTCTTCCCACTGTCCTTTGATTAAGCAATCAAACTATCCCGTTTGATAGTTTGGGTAATATAGTCATGAGAGACTAAAAATCAGGGATTGCTAACTGCATTTGGTATTAAGCTTTTATCTGTCTTTTTTGTTTATGCCGCTTACATGGCCCCCATCCTTACAATATCCGAGCACTGCACAACCTTTAATGCACTTATCCTCAGAACACTCCTGTGAGGAATGGAAGGGCTATTACCCCCATTCTACCGATGGGGAACTGAGACACAGAAAGGCTAAGGCCTGGATAGACAAGAGAGGTTTGGAGGCTGTGAAACTGAGGCATCGCCTAACTCTTAGGTGCCTAGAAAATCATAGGAACACCAGTGCTATCCACAAAGACTGAGTGAGGCGCCTAGGATCCTATACAATGAATGGGGAGAGAGAGTAATCTTAGACTGAGATCCACAAAGTGAGGGATCCACAAAGTGAGGGCCTAAGCTAGCCAACGGCAGATGCCAACGAAGGGGTGTGTACTAAGCCCTGTCCCTCTTTCAGAGTTCGGTGCCTAAGTCCAGGCTGCAAGAAGACACCTATCTCTTAGCAACTCATGAACTGGGAGAAGTTGTGCATTGGGCTACCTAAATTGCATGTGGGACCCAATCCAGTGATGTGGTCAGAGGCCTCCTAACTCCATATAAAACAGCCAGGAGGAAAGGGAACCTCCTTTACAACCATTAGCCTAGTGAATAGGGTATTTACCCAGGATGTGGAGACCCTGGATGCAATTCCCTGCTCTCCCTGAGGAAGGGAAGGCATTTGAACAGGGACCTGCCACCTTCCACGTGAGTACTCTAACCACCAGGCTATGGAATATTCTCATATGGGTCTTCCTCAGTCTCTACTACTGAAGTTGTTCCACTTTAATTAAATAATTAAATATTAATTGGGCCAGGTAGAGCTTGAATGACTCAACAGTCTAGTAGGCACTCACCTGCGATGGCAGATCCCAGTCCAAATCCTTCCTTCCCATCAGACAAAGTGGGGGGCTCCTACATTGCCACCCCCTGCCTCTGAGCATGCCCGCCAGATCAAGCCCTGAGGGCAGTTTAGGTGGCCAAATGCCAATCTTTCCCAGTCAGCGAGTCCCTTTTCGGCTTAGGCAGGAGAGAGGTGTCTTAGTGTCTGGGGGAGGCAGCAGTCCTCATGCTCAGAGGCAAAAACTCAGGCACCAAGGGAACGTTTACTGCAAAAACTCAGGCACCGAACAACTTTAGGTATCTACAGGGTTAGGCGGCAGCTGAGCAGGAATCTTGTGGATCACAGAAGCATCTAAGTACCTGTGTGGATCCCACCCTAAGTTACTTGCCCAGTCACACTGAAAGTCCACAAGAAAGCAGGGAATGAACCTGGATCTCCCAACTCCTAGGATAGTGCCCTAATCCCTGAACCACTCTTTCCCTCTGGAACACAGCTCCAAATGTATCTTCCACCCAGGGCACACAGCATGTTATTGTTAGTCAGCACTCAAAAGAACTACTACATAACCCTGATAAAACTAATTTTTTGGTTTAATTTCTACTCAGAAAAACTCACCTCAGAGGATCTCATGCTGTTTCTCCAGTTTTGCAGGCAGGATGGGTCGCAATCCAAGGAGGTAAAATTCTCCACCGATCTATGTAGGCATTTATATCGCTCTCCTCACCATCATGTTAGTTTAGTCTTTCGTATTTCCTTTTTAATATTTCCATTTCCCAGAACGGGCCTTATAAAACCAGACCTCCCTCTTTGGATGGAAGGGAGGGTACAACAGAGGCAGGAAATAAGCCTATAGCTTAACCAGGATCATCTTTATACAATTAGTCACTTAGACACCCTCCCCCCCTCCGTGTCAATGCAATGAGGTCAATTGACTTGCCCAAGTCAGACAGTGCATCAAATCTTCATGCATATTAGAAACCAGGACCTGCCTGGATAACACAACACAATGTGATTTCTGGATGTTATGCAAAACTTGATTCATCTGCCCTCCTTCATTTTCTTATTTAATACGCTGAGATAAACAAAGGGATTTCAATGTTTTGCAGTAGTTAAAAATAAGAAGATTTGTTCGTGGATATAAAATTATGTAAGTTCTAAACATCTGTAATTGGCTTGACAAGTTTGTAGGAATGAAAGAGCTTCCTACGAAAGAGGGTGTTAGAATCCCAGCACTAACAGCCACAGAAACAACAAGAAAAGAGAACTGCTGACGAGTGACGGGTGAACTTTTTTTCATATACTGCATGCTGGGTAGTAACATGAGACGACCATGTTTCTAAAACTAAACTGCTTTTTATTGAGATAACTAGAGATGTTACAACTGCAACTGGCATTCAAGCCATCAGCAAACAGATTGGATTTTTGATGCTTCCTCCAAAACTCTTCCCTCCTGCAACCAGGCTTCCTCCCTTCCATATTCCATGCAGTTTGCTACAAACCTCCCTACAGGTTCAGCTCAGGCACCAAGGAGCATCAACTTTAGCACAAGCTCTGCAATGCTTGAGGTTTTATTTAGAGCCCCAGTTCCTAGAGACAACTCATTATATAAGAATATCACCTTACATGTTAAAAAAAAAAAAGACACAAGTTTAGTATTGTTTGCAGAGAAAAGCTTAAAAAGGTGACTCAATGCATTGTAAGGGATCACAGACCAAAAAGCAAAATTAAATAATCCCAAATTACTTTTAAAAAATCATGATTTTTAAGACAATCTCATTGCTGAGTCACGGTTTGATAACTTTTTGGGTTTACCAGTAGAGAATAACCACCTCTCAAATAACATCACTCCACTCTTATCTAGCATTTCTCTATACACATCAGTATAATTCCTCCTCACATCACCCTGCAAAGCCAGTCAGTAAAATGGGTTTCCCCATTTCACAAGTGGGGAACATTCAGCAGAAAGATTTGGGGCCTGAGCATCCGGCAGCTTCCATGGAATTCAACTGGAGCTATAGGGTATGTCTGCACTGCAAAGGGAAACGCGCAGCACCAACTCTCAGAGCCCAGGTCCATTGATTTGGGCTTGTGGGGATCAGGATGTGGGGCTAAAAGTAGCAGTGTAGAAACCCCTACTTGGACAGGAGCCTAGGCTCTGAAACCCGACAAGTGGGAAGGGTCTCAAAGCTCGAGGCTTCAGCCTGAGTGGGAACGTCTATACTAGTATTTTTAGCCTGAGCCTCACGAACCTGAGACACTTGACCTAGGCTCTGAGATTTGGCCCCAGGGGTTTTTGTCTGCAGTGCGGACACACGCTTAGATGTGAAGCCCTTCTGACAGTCAGACCCAAGATGACTTGGCCAAGGCCGTGCAGGGAGTCAGTGGAAGAACTGCGACTATCCCTCGGAAATTCTGGATTCCAAGGCTTGGGCTACCATTGTAGAGTCACATTTCCCCTCCTCCCTCCCAACGCAGCTAACTCTGCATTCTTTTTCACGACCTGGCTTCCCCCCTTTTAACTCCTGCTCCTCCTTTACTCTTCACCTGCCCATCGCAGTTAGTGAGTCTCTGCTCCGTGTACAGTCATTGTGTGGGGCTTCTAAGTGGGTTCTCTCATTACCATTATTCACAAGCAGGCCTTGGAGGAGACATATTCATGCATACATCCATTTCAGCACTGTTCCTCTCCTTCCGGGGTCAGATCAGTAGTTAATCAGGAAAACATAGGGATGCTGATTTTTTTTTTTCAGATGCTATGCAAATTTCCATACACAACTCTGCCAACATACCTCTGTCTCAACTGACAATACCTTCTGTTGTTCCCGTCCTCCCACGTAAGCTTTGTTAACGCACCTGATTCCTGACCTGCGCTGTTCTGATATCTACTCTTCAGCCCCACAACAGCACGGTTAAAGCACTTAAAACTTGACGTGCAATTCTCCTACTATTAAACTGTAACTAGTACTATTTATTTGTATTACAACAGCATGCAGCAATCCATTCATGATTAGGACCCCATTGTATCAGCCACTGTATAAATGTGAAGTAAGGGACAGCATCTGCCACAAAGAGCTTAAAGTCTAAATCGGGGTAGTCAATTTTTTTTTTGGTCAAAATCCAAATTTCTTGGTCAAGGTTCAGACACCAGAGAAAATAGTAATAAAAAAAATACTAAGTACATAAAAAGATTTCGGGGTGCGTTCAAAAGTATCTGGTGATGCAGATTATTGACGACCCGGTCTAAATATTGGAATCCTACCCTTCCCTCGAGCTCCTCCAATGCACCTCTTCCCAGGCTATAACACCTTTGCTATTCCACTCCTGAGCCCGAAACAGCACTATCAATGCATCTTATTCCTGACCTGTACATACTATGCTATTTCATTTCCAAATCACCCCTAACCCCCATCTGGAGCTGAGACTATGAACTAACAGGTGCCAAACTATGTGATGGTTGTGTGAAGTGGACAAATAAGAGTGGAGACCACAGGACTAATTTTCTCCTCTGCTGTTGGATCATTGTCCTGGGAAGGGACTTAAGCCTTCGGCGTACCCAATAAATCACAAGGCTTGGCATGAATCATTATACTGGCTGTTACACCTGCAGCTGTTTTCGTCCATTTGCCCCAGCAGTAGGCAGTGCAGGTTAGGAACATGAAGGGGAAAAAAACAATAAGCCTGATGGAACACAAAGAAGAGCAATTCGCAATAGACGAGCAGTTTGGAAATCACTGGAGCTTTATTGTACACCTCTACTGTAGAAAGGATTTCACATCTAGGCCGCAATATGTTAAACACTGATCCAAAAACATTCAAAGAAGGAGGGGGAGGAAATCAGCATTTCTGCTTTTCTGAAAGAGGGATTTCTGTGTGCTTGTTACATTATAAAAACATTTTCAATGACAGCGATCCAAAGGGGTAGCTGGGAGAAAAGAAAAAAGCCTTAAATGACTTTCTAGAGGTGCTTGTATTTTTGTGGACAGTCAATCCCCTGTGAAAGAGAGTTTTGTCTCTAAAGTGGCCAGCACCCTTTGCAACATATTTCCTAATCAGCTAGTATTTATGGTCGATATTTTATATTTCCAATTTCCCCCTAAGGGCTCATGAGAAAGCAGCACACCTGCCAACCTTTTCAGCTGGGCCAATAATTGCCAATTTGCTCTTTGCCTTAGTATATCACTCAATTTAGCCCTTGCTGTGCCCTGCATACATCCTCATTCATCTAGGTGCCCCCATGACAATTAGAGTGTTAGCTTCAGCTAACTAGGGCAACTATTCTACTAGGGTTGGAAGACAATTATTAGTCTATTTTCCCATCTTGTGGCAACAAAATTGAGAATCCATGACAATTACATTCAGCAATTCTGTACTCTGCTGCCTCCTTCTCCTCCTCCTTGTCCCCCCACCTTCCGAATATTTCAAATTATCACAGCTCTACTACCACATTCAAATTTTCCACGTTCACAGGGAGTGAGGGTTCTATTTAAATGATAATGAGGGACAATCCATTCAATTTAGTGAGGGAGAAAATCCATTAAAATGCAGGCAGTCCTTAAGCTGATGGGTCAAGAAAAAGATAAAACCTTTTTTAGAAGCCATTATACAAGGGTCTGTGTGGATTTTTTACACTGTTTGGGACATCAGAAAAAGATTACGACAATTACACAATTGGCGGGGGGAAGCAAAATCACCAAAACCTCCCAGATTTACTTGGGTCAACACAACAAACAGCAATGGGGCTTATCTGTCTCTTAGTTCTCTGGTAACTTCCAATTACCTTACTATGAAAGATAGCAGGAAAAAAAGTCCTATTTTGGAAAAAAGCTGTTGACTGTCAGTTCTAAAGGAACCTGATAGGACACCACAGAATGTGTGCTGCAGAAACCTTTGCTTTGTAATAGATTAAAAGGGAACTGACCATTAAGCATTGCAGGTACAAACAAGTGTAAATTCTCATCCTTCCCCACTCCTTTAAATAAGAATTATTTGCCTGGCAAACATTGGTTAAAACTTCTTCATTTTCCCATAATAGGCTCATCATATTGGCTGAGAAACCAGCCCCAACAAATCACTAGATCAAAATACACATTTCCCTTCTGATGCTCTACAATAAATGGCACTCCGAGTAACGTCTGGAATGATGAACTGTACAACACAGAGTATTACTGTTATACTACAGAGCTTTAGTGCCCTTTCTACAAGGAAATTTCACTATGCCAAAGCAGAGTGAGTGCATGTGTGAGGGAGTGAGAGAGAGAAAAGTGCATGCGGGGGTGTATATGTGCGAGACAGACACTCAGTCAATCACTTCACTTCAGTTTCCTTTAGGGTGTAATTATTTCATGACAGATCAGATCACCTCTTGCCTTCATGGTCCATCAGAGACTAATGACATGCATTAATGTAAATAAAACACAACTTACTGACACCCCATTAAATAAGTCATCTCAAGAAACAATTCATACAGAGAAACAAAGTTGCTTCTAATAGCACCTTCTAAACGCAGGGCTGCAGTGAAGTGAGAGAGGAACAGCCAAGCAATACCACAAAGGGACATGGGAAGGGGAGGTAGCCCTACAGTGTTCCCGGGCAGTAATACTCCATGTTATAAACTTTAACACATACATCCCTCTGCACAACTGCTGTGCCACAGTACAGCAGCCAAATCTGCCATCACCTGCTTCATTTACTCTGGTTGTTGTCACAAGTTAATAGGGCTGAAGGAGGGAGCTAAAGGCATTACAAAACAGGCATCACAAGAGTGTTTTAAGCCCAAACACGCTGAGGAATATAGCAGGACAGCTAGTTGGACTGAGCCAGCAATGAGCCAGATGCCGGAGGCAGCATGATATGTCAGCAAGAAAAAGTAACCGTTCTAGGACAATTGTGTTTCCGAGCCTCAATTTGTAATCCCCCAGCGGCCCCTCAGGGGAAGAAAATAAAAAACCCTTCCCTTTACATCTTTAGTGAACAACGGTGTGCCACAAATAAAGGGTCAAGTCAGTTTCACACCATCCATTTGAACAGTATGCCAGGGTACACATCTATAGAGCCACAGGGGGGGCCTTATCAGATGGAGAGTAGAATTCCACGCTAATCCACACTCCATATAGCATGCACACAAAATATTTTGGGTCTTCTTCCCCACTTCTCTGCAAAAGCGTAACAGCAGTTTGCAACAGTGCAGCCTTTGAAGACTTACTTTGTAACAGTCACTAAATAGGCTACAGGACATTTATTACCTTGTGATGAGCTGTTGTGAAAAGTAATTAAAACTCAACTTCAATCAAATAATAAAGTTCATTCTGTGATAGATAATCCTCATTCTTCCAACCGTTTAATTACTCACTAACTGGAAAAATTCCATCATTTATGATGGGTTGCTGGGTCATTAGAGTGACATAAGCAAGGTTCTACTGTATATTCCAGCCTATGGGCACCATGGCTGGAAGTCTCCAAAGAACCTAGAGGAGTTGAACACGCAACTCACACTGAATTTCCTTGGATGGCTAAAACTCCCTGTGAGGAACCACGGTGGTAGGTACCCAATGTAATTCAATAAAGCTCAAGTCCTTTAGGCTCTCATGCAGTAACACTGTGGATGGGGAGAAAAAATGGTTCTCCCCCCAACTACAATGTTATAGGCTCCTCCAAGAGCCTGTGACATTGGCTACACCGTTGGCTTAACAAGAAAAAATTCTGTGGATCCCATCTAAATACTTTGACCTAAACTACTCATTTGGTAGGTCTAAAGATTTTATTCTTTCCCCCCCCCCAGCTGTATTGAGCAGCAACTCAGTGTTACCAGCTGCCTTGGGTCACACACCTGTCAATAGTGGTTAGAGGGAGAGAATCATGCAAAAAAAAAAAAAAAGGCCATTACTGTCCAAACACATAGTCAAAAACAACACACACAAAAAGATGATTTGCCCCAAAGGAATTCCTCCCCCTTTTCTCTCTCCAGTGTGCTCAGATTCTTTACCCTGGAAGCAGATCACAGGGACAGTTTTTTTTTTCTTCCTCCCACCATGTAGGCTGTTTACAGCACCCCATTCACACTCAAAACATGTAGAGCGAATTTTCCCCCGTCACATTTCCCTGTCAGAGCTGTCAAGCTGAATCCCGCTTTAATCTGCCAGAAGCACTTTTCTGCTGACATTTTTAATAAATACTTTCAGCTTTTAAACACATTTGTGGGAGCCATTTTTCCCCTTTCTTTTTTTTCTTTTTTCCTTCTCCTGTAGAATGGGTTCTGAAAGCCTTAATGGCAAATACATTACGCTTATCAAAGGCTTTTCCCCCCCCCTTCCTTTTGCATCCTGAAGCAGAGGTAGTGTTTTCAATTTTAAAGCTAAATTAACTGTCCAATTGAATTTGGCTGGTGTGAGCCGTTTTCTGTGACAGGTTTTAGTTATGAAGCATATTTTACATTAATAGAACTCAACATGAAAACCGCTCACTCTGGGATTTCTGTGGCTTGCCATTGAAATGTTAAATTTAATATTTCAGACATGCTTGTGCCAGCATTTGATTATTGTTCTTCATTTAAATCTCTCCTAACGGGAAAGGTCCTAATTAGTAAAAAATCATGTTTTAATGAAGGTGAAATGCTTATTGCTAACACAAAAAGCCTTCACATAAAATTATCCCAGCACTGCCATTGATTTCTTGGTAACTCAAGAGCCCATTTGTGTGTTTACACACGAAGGCACCATTTACTTTTGTTTTATCATAACATTTCACTCAAAGTAGAGCTGAGTTTCCTGAAAGAAAGGCAGGTCTCCATCATCACTCAAAAAAAAAAAAACACTCCTCACATCTCAGAGGCAGGAAGCATAACAAGAGGTGAGCCAGTTTTGCATCCACCATAACTCTATGCAGAAGCTAAAAACAAAAGCAGCCGTAAAAAGCTTTTAACACAACCTTTTTCTCTTCAAAAAAAAAGAAAAAAAATTCTCAAGCCATCTTTCCCTCAGGAATAACAATACCATTCTGTTTTCCCATCTCTGATCTTTCACTTATCATATTATTTGCACCATGATTATAGTGTTTGCAAGGCAGCTCAACCACTTATGCTGTAACACTCAATCATGACATAAAAAAAAGTTATTACACGGTGACCTCTGGATGCCAACATTTGTTCAGCGAGATTTATGAAAAGTCATGTCAGCAGCGGGAATTGCTGCAATGAAGCAGTGCTTGATTCTGGTACTTACATCGCTGAGACGGTCCCTTGAGCTGCTCCGCTGAGAGCTTGTGGCCTCCCGGATGCTGTCTTCCTCGCTATTTCTGCCACTTCTGCTTGCAGGGACCTTCATCTACAGGGAGCAACAAAAAACAAAGAGGATTTTCAGGCGCTGCTGCAACACTTGTTTTTGAGGTCACCAAAAGCAGTTTCTCAAATGCGTTCACATCTATAATTTCACCCCACTGTAGAGAAGATGCTCTTGAGTTCATGAATCTTCCCTGAAGATTCTTGCTCACTTGTTTCTGCATCCATTCTTGTTAACATTCAAAAAACAGGTGAATTTATCACTCATAGAAATAGGACAGGATGAGCCAAGTAGCTATGACCTGGCAGAAGACAGGCAAATTTCCCTCACAATCTACTACTAATGCACCTCAATTCAGACCCGAACCATTTCAGTCTTGAAGACACTCCTAGTTGTGCTGAATTATTATTTATACACAAGGGTCTAAGGCTCCAATCCCCCTGAGCTGCTATTACTTATTTAGAAGTACATCAAGGAACTCAAGGAAAAGAAAAAGTTCCCCTGGCCTCCCTAATAGAGAGAAAAAGACAGCTGCTTACCTTGTAACTGTTGTTCTTCGAGGTGTGCTGCTCATGTCCATTCCATTGTAGGTGTGTGCATGCCTTCGTGCATGGTTACCAACACTTTTTGTCCCTTTAGCAGTACCTGTAGGTCTGGCTTCAGTGCCCCTAGGAGCCCCGCGCACATGCCGTTGTTTATGAGGCACTGCCAGCCCTATGCTCCCTCAATTCCTTCTTGCTGCCAACTCCAGCAGCAGGGATGGGAGGTGGGTCATGGAATGGCCATGAGCAACACATCTGGAAGAACAACAGTTACAATGTAAGTAACTGTCTTTTCTTCTTTGAGTGCTTGCTCATGTCTATTCCATTGTGGGTCACTCACAAGCAATACCTTGGAGGTGGGCCAGAGTTACAGACGAGCTGCCTGCAGCACCACTCTGTCGAAGCCCACATTGTCCCACGCCTCCTGGACGATGGCGTAATGGGACGTGAAGTTGTGTACAGACGGCAGTTCTCTTGCCCACTCTCACTAAGAAGGCTGTAGACGAAGCTTGAGCTCTGGTTGAGTGGGCTGTAATTAACCCCGGAAGCGGCACTTTCACTTGCTCATAGCAGAACTGGATGCAGGAAGTTATCCACTATGAGATGTGCTGGGCAGAAACGGGTAAGCCTTTCATCTCGTCAGCCACCATGGAATGGGCAGAAACATGTACATGAAGCTTCCCAACCACTGCAGAAGGAAGGCGACAGAGAGTGACTCGGTCTCCAGACCGCAGAGGGAGCAGAACTGCAGGCATTTCTTGTTTTATGCTGATGCGAACAGGTTCACCTGTAGAGAGCCCCACTGTTGAAAAATCAAAGAGACCACACCTGGATGCAGCAACCAGTCGTGCCAGGGTAAAAAATGACCTGCTGAGGCGGTCTGCCTCATCATTCCTCATTCCCAAGAGGTGAGAAGCTATTATGTGAAAATTGTGCCTCACCACCAGGTCCCACAGATAAATGGCTTCCTTGCAGAGGGCTGAGGAACGGGCGCTGAGGAACGGGCTCCCCCCTGCCTTTGATGTAATACATGGCAGCTGTATTGTCTGTCAGTACCTGCACCACCTTTCTGCAATAATGTGGAGGAACACTCCACATGCTAGTCGAATAACCCGTAACTCTCTCATGTTGATGTGCATGCACCTCTCCTCCCTCAACCAGACACTTTGTGTGCTGAGGTTGGTGCTGATATGGGCTCCCCACCCTAAGTCCGAGGCATCCGACATCTGGATGACCAAAGGGACCAGCTCTTCAAACGGCACGCCCCTCAACACTGCCCGGGGGCTCTGCCACCAGTCTATTGTGGCCAAGATCTAGGGGGAGGAACTATGACCATCCAGTCCAGGGAATGTCTGCTCGGGGCATAAACCAAGGCCACCCACGACTGAAGAGGTCTGAGTCTTAGGTGAGCCACCCTCACCATGTAAGCGCAGGCTGCCATGTGGACTAACAGCTGCAGACAGTGCCTGGCTGTTGTCGTTGGGCAAAGGTGCAAGTGAGCAATGATGGCAGACATCGCCTCAAAGCATGGCTGAGGTAGGAAAGCTCTGGCTTGGAAAGTGTCCAGGACTACCCCGATGAACTCTCTCTGCTGCACCAGGGTTAATGTGGACTTCTCTTCATTTATTAGCAGGCCCAACTGGCAGCAGGTGGCACATGTCAGATCTATACTGTTCTGGACCTGGGCCCTGGACCTGCCCCGATTAGCCAGTAATCCAGGAAAATTTGGACCCCTTTGCACCACAGGTGTGCCACCACCACTGCCATAACATTTTGTTAACACTCTCAGGGCCAAGGAAAGGCCAAAGGGCAATACTGCAAACTGGCAGTGGGAGCCAGCTACCAGGAAATGGAGGAAACGTCTGTGGCTGGGGAAGATAAAAACGTGGAAGTATGTGTTTGTTAGGTTGAGGGTTGCATACCAGTCTCCTGAGATATTTGTTGAGACGACACAGGTCTAGTATAGTCTTAGGCCCTCTTTTGCTCTGGGGATGAGGAAGTACCTTGAGTAAAAACCTTTTCCCCTCATGTCCGATGGAACCCCTTCTATGGCTCCCAGGCTGAGAAGGGTCTCTACCTCTTGCATGAGGAGTTGCTCGTGAGAGTGGTCCCTGAAGTGGGATGGGGAGGGATGGTTGTTGGGATGGGTAGAAGCAAACTGGAGGGCATAGCCTGCCGAAACTATGACAAAGATCCAGCAATGTGAAGTGACCTTGGCCCATTCAGACAGGAAGGGAGCTAGGTGGCTCAAGGAGGGAGGAGAGGGATCCAGAGAACAGCCTGGAAGGCTGCCCTTTGGCGCATCTGTGGGACGTGAACCGCTGTGGCTGGTACCTCTGCTGTTGCTGGCTCGGAGGACAGAACTGGTGTCTAGAGGTCTGGGGCGTATAAAGACCCCAGGAGCGGTGCTTGGCCCTCAAGTCTTTCAGACCATGCAACTTCACATCCATCTGGTCCGAAAACAAGGCCAACCTGTTGAAGGGGAGGTCCTGGATAGACTGTTGGCCCTCCTGGGATAGCGCAAGGATTGCAGCCATGAGCACACGCAGATGGTGGAGGCCATGGCTCTGCCTGTCAAGTCTGCTGTGTCCGAAGACGCCTGCAGCTCTGCTCTGGCCACCATGATATCTTCCTCCAGGATGGTACTAAAGTCCAGCACCTGATCCCGGGGCAAAGCATCTGCAAAGTACTTTAGCAAGTCCCAGAGATTGAAGTTGTACTTGCCAGGGACAGCCTGTTGATTGGCAATTCGAAACTGCAGGCTTGTCATCGAATAAATCTTTCTCCTGAAGAGGTCCAATTTCTCGTTATCTTTATTTTTTGGCGTGCAACTGGGCTGTCCCTGCCTGCCCCACTGGTTGGCCACATCTACCACCAAGGTAGTGGGAGCGGGGTGGGTGAAAAGATACTCAAATCTTTGGCCGGGACATAATATATTTTCTCAGCTCTCAGAGTTTGGGGCCACTGATGAAGGGGTCTGCCACAGGGCCTTCACTATCTTCAATGCCACCTCATGAATCAAGAGGGCAACCCAGGCTGGGGCGGCTGCTGTCAGGACATTAAAGAGACCATCTGATACCTCCTTTAGCTCCTCTGACTCCAACACGAAGTTGGAAGTCACCCTCTTGAGAAGTTCTTGATGCGCCCTGAAATCATCCAGGGACGCTGAGTGTCCCTGGATCATCTCCTCGTCTGGGAAAGAGGAGGAGGACTGGAGAGGTGTGGTGGGTGGTGGCATCCCTTCCTGCTGACAAGGGGCCCAAAAAGAGATCCCTTCCTGGGGGGTCTGAATTGCTGTTGGAGGCCAAACCATGGCCCTGCTCTGGCACCAACGGTGTGAACAGCACCCCAGAGGGCCTGAACGTCTGCAGACCTGGCCTGACAGGGAATCCCGGGGTCCCCAATACGGCCATTGGGTGGCCACTGCCCTGAGGCCATCCCGGGGCTGTCTGAGCCAAAGGGCGCTCTGGCATCTTCTGCTGGTGGCAACAACTTGCCCGGTAGCCGTCCTCTAGAGACGAGGCTGACTTGCTGTGTGACGACCATGGTGGGGTTGCTTTGGAGGCTCCTGCTGTATGGTGCCAAGTCACAGGAGAGCGATGACCCGATCTGTGGGTGCTCCGGCACCCTGGAGAACGGTCTCTCAGCACCATCGATCGTGACAACAACGAGACCTGGTGCCGATGCCGCGACCGGTGCTGACACGGGGAACTGTGCTCTGACTGCTAACTGAAGTGCTTGAAGCAGCGCCTGTGCACTGATGACTTACGGCGCTGCTTCCCTCTTGGTGCCAAGTCAGCCTCTGGCGACTGGGTTCTGCACCACACGGATGCGGGTGAACTCCTCGGTGCCAGGGAGTGGGAGCAGTGCTGACTTCCCTCTGGGGAGCAGCCTCCTGCAGGCAACCCAGACAGGCGCCACCTCCTGGAGCGAACTTAGCCTGGTGCTGGGGATTGTTACTGATGCCGGGAGAGCAACTTTGCTCCGTGCCCCGCCAATGTGGGATGCTCTGGTGACTGGGACCTGGAGCAACTTCTGGGGGAGCAGTGCCATGACAACCCCTCCACCCAGGGGGACTGGGTTGTTGGGAGATCTTCCTCCCCGCACCAGAGATCACCTGAGCCAACCAGGGGGTCCCAATACGGGCTTCCCCTGGGAAAGTGGCCTCTACTCTCTTGGCAGAGGCCGGGGCGGGGTTGGTGTAGGCAAGGCCAACAAGGTCTGGGCCGCCTGAAACTCCTCCAGTGTCGATAATGCCAGCAGGTGCAGAGACATCCTCCCGCTCCCAGGAGTTGGGGGTGGCTCTCTGGTTGGAGAAACAGGCTCTGGTGGTGGCAAGCGAGTCTCCACTGTCTGACCTCGGTGTGGCCCCGTGCTCGATCCCGCTTTCTTGGATGGTGCAGGGGGAGCGACCCCACTCTGCGCTGTTTTTGCTGCTTCTTCCTCAACAGAAAGGAAGAAGCTGCTGCTGAACCGGGGCCAGTGCCGACAGCGCGCTCTGCACCGACGCCACGCTCGGTACCGAGGCAGAGTGGGTTGGTTCGGAGGCCGGTCTGAGTGCTGCCTCCATTAGAAAGGCTTTCAAGCAGATCTCTCTGTCTTTTTGGACTCGAGGGCTGAAAGCCTTATAAATCTTGCATTTGTCCTTACGATGAGCTTCCCCCAGGCACTTTAGGCAACTATCATGGGGGTCGCTCAGTGGGAAGGCTTTCCCACAGGAGGCACATGACCTGGTGACCAGGGTATGGCCCGCTCCCGGCAAAGTACCAGCCAGGACTATCCTAAGTGACTAACTACCACTTAGGGTGAAATCTACCTAAGACAAACAACAAATGATTAAGGAGAACAAAAGGGATTGAGCACTTGTGATGCAAGCCGAAGCAGTTCCAGAAACTGTCACAGGCAGAAAAAAGGAACTGAGGGGGCATAGGACCAGCAGCGCGTCATATACCACGGCATGTGCGCAGGGCTCCAGGGGGTGCCAAAGCTGGCCCTATGGGTACTGCTAAAGGGAAAAAAAAGTTTTGGTAACCGTGCACAAAGGCGCACACAACACCTATAATGGAATGGAGATGAGCAAGCACTTGAAAAAGAACTGCTTGTTTATGTGGAATCAAATTTACAGTGGGGTGTATTTCTGTGGAGTCTCCAGTCACTATGTAATAACTTGGTGTAACAACAAAGTCAGTCACAGCTCTGTATGGAGACTGATCAACTCATTCCTACAAAATCTACCTTAGGAATTTATGTGGTCACCATGACCACACAAGATTGAGAGTAATTTTCCTGACAATGTATGCATTTATCCCTCTGAGGTACGTATCCTCCTTTTACAGATGGGCAACTGAGTCACAAAGAGGTTTATGGACCAGATTTTGAAGGTAGACACCTAACAGGATTTTCAAAATCTAGGTA